>OZ020124.1:16721158-17108732 GCA_963971155.1 Anthrax anthrax
TATTTATATATGTACATACATATGTACAATAGTGTGCCTATAGCTATATACGAGCATGTACACACGAATTGTGTGTAAAATGGATTTACACCCTATTGAAATGCCTACAATATCATTCAATATATTCTGTATGTCTGTATCTATGTACAATAATACCATATTCACAAAAATATGTATAGATACGTACGTTTGTATTTAGATCATATTTATACACGTTCATATAATCTTTAATGTCATTTATCAAATTTTTCTGATGAAATACACTTGTTACAAAATCATTCTTATGTGATATAATAAAAACATATCTATAACTTACATACCCAAATACGGCAAGTTATACATAATTATATGTAGAACTCATTTTAAGATTTAATACCTACAGATTTAGTAAATATATCTATCTATACATTTAAGGGTCGATTTCTTCATACATTAAGTATTTTAGCTATCTTGAGGATAAAGTTAACCGGGAGATATCTTCTAGATTCGTTTTCTTCATTAAACTCAAAGTTTAACTGCCTTAAGGATAGAAATATGTTCCACAGCCTTTAAAAAAATGACATGAAACCAACTAAATGTGTAATTTAAAAATAATTTACGTCTAATTAACAAAATTACAAATTTTTTCACCCGTCAACATTTTTAAATTAATTATCTCAAGTATCGATTGGCGCACCATAGTCGAGATATCTATCACCTTAAAGATATCCCGAACCTTAACCACCAGATAACTTTATCTTGAAGATAATTGTTTTATAACTAGAAAAGTGAAGTAAAACAAATTTTTGGTTTATCTTCAAGATATCTTGAACTGTAGAAATTGGCCTTTAGAGTTCATATATGTATGAGTATGATAGATTGTTAGATAATGGATGGCCTAAAATAGTTTTCAACAACGTAAACAAGATTAATGATTTTCTTTATATCAAATTCTATGTTATATCAGCTTTAATAATATGTATGTAATATGTATGTACGTTTTTTGAGACATTTTATCGATTTTATAATATTACTAATTTATAATTGATATTATTTTCTTTTTATACCCTATTTCAAAATAAATTTTGTTGAGGTTTGAATTATTTTATATACTATAAAATATTAGATATAGTACATCTAAAAAAATAAAATGACTAATATACATACATATATCATGCAATATATGAGCTGTTTTATTTGAAAGTGGAATAAGTCCAAATTTTTTTTACAATCCAAGATATTTTATGTTTTACATTTCCCATACTAAACTCAATAGAAAAGTTAAAATTTTGATCTCTATAAAATGCGTAAATTTGTAATTTTTTCTTGTAAAAGTCTTCTAGGATACTGTAGTTTGTATATTCTTTCAAGGTGATATATATTTGAAGATTGGACTTTGATAGTTTTAGACTTATACCACTTTCAAATAAAACAGCTTATGTAGATAGAGACATTTAAGCACTCGAGGGTACAAAATACACAAAAAGAGAGAAAAATTGTTTTTTTTTTCCAGTGTACATGTTTAAAGTTGATGTACACATCAAAAAATTTTCCAAAAAAAAGAAAAAAAAAATGTAAGAAAAAATACACAATAATCTTTAAACATATTTATATACATTTGTGTGTCTATGAATAGGCGTTTAAAAAGCATCATGAAAATATTTTAAATATTGTGTACATTTATTTGCATTCTATATCATCATATTTTCTTATTTTTCAGTTACAAAAAAAAAAAAAAAAAATTTTTTTTTTCTTAAAATTAAATAAAATTTTTGACTATGTATTGAAATATATATTATGTATACATGTTATGTATAAATTTGATTTTTGATAAGGGAAATTTAATATCTATGTACATAGATAAATATTTTATTTATTATATATTCAATATATGTATATATACACCCATACCTATGTAGAAGAGTATGTACATTTCCAGATATAAATATATTTATATACATATTTATATTATGTATTTATGCATGTATTTCTAAAGAAAAGGGATATTAAGAAAAGTAAAGAGATTTTCAATATTTTCAAGTATTAAAAATTTAAATAATATTAATTACAAAAATTTATGAATAATGTATGATCCTGTAATACAGTATAAAACAATAAATATGGACGTAAAATCAAGAAAAGAGGAAAAATTTGTTTTTTCTTCTTTTTTTTTTTTTTTTTTTTTTTAATAAAATTTTATACATATTGGATAAAACAGGATACCTAATGTTAAATATTAATATTTGATATTCAAATTTAATAATTAAATTAATAATGTTTAAATTTATTCTTGTAAATTAAAATGAAGAGAAAATTACATATTAAAATATTGATTTAATTTAATTAAAACAAATTTATTATAAAAAAAATTTTCAAATATTATTTCTTTCATATTATATCTTTTTTTTAACAGGTTAAACATTTAAAAATTGAAAATAATTATTTTTCATTATTTTTAATTAAGATCAATTTAGAATTTAAAATTTTTTGCATAATGTTGTTCTTGTCTTTTCAATTTTTTTTGTTGTTTTGTTTGTTTTAAAAACAAAAATACGACTATACTCTGTCCACTAATATTATGCACTTAAGGTCTTATGGAGGTTACTGAAAGTTCGACTAATTTACATCACTATATGTATCGATATTCAAAAAATTCATCTGAAAGCTTTCATATAACCCGGAATATGACCCAGAAGCTTTCATATTTCTGGGTCATATAATGAAAGCTTTGTGGATTGTGGTAATACTGATCGTGAAACAGTCAAACTAGAAATTATGAGAAAAGAAAAAAGACACATGTACTACTATAAGACCTTAAGTGCATACTATTAATAGACAGAGTATAATTTAAAAACAATTTCATGAAGATATCCTTGAAATTATTTCACAATAAAATCCATATCTATGAAAAATGGAAGCAAATTCTCACTGAGGCTAAGATCCTTTTAAGGATTGTAATGCCGTAGAAGAAGAAAACGATCCATATCCTTATGTATTTAAGCTTTATCCATAAAAATAGAAAAATTAAATATATCGTCATGAAAATAACAAAAATCAAATTAAATCAATTTTTACAATACATTAGCAATATATTTTCTTTAATTTTATGTTATTTTTCTTTTAGCATATTTTTAAATGTATTTTTCTTAGAAAAATGAAAACAAGAAAAATATAATAAATATATATTCTGATCCATTTAGTATTAAATACAAAAAAAAGCAAAAAAAAATGTTTACGTATTACAGAGTATTTTATAGAATACTTGAAGAATTTCTCAGTGGGATTTCTTTAATATTCTTAAAATTTTCTTGTTAAAATGAAAAAAAAAAAAAATTCTATTTACAATTTTAGGCATATTTATGTATATAAAATAATACAACAGAGACCAAGAATCATTACAATAAGGTCGAATTAAAATTTCATCATATTTGATGTTTATAATTTTAAATTCTTAAAAGAAATTTCGTAGAAATTTGAAAATTTATGCTATGAATTTAAAAAAAAAAAAAATTCATATGGATAGTAGAATGAACCACTAATTTAATTTAGAATGCAGAAAAATCAAAAACAGCATAACAGATCACTATCAAATGCAATGGAAAATGGAAAATTTTATTGTACAATTTTAATTTTAATTATTGACAAATTGCCTCTATAAAATTTTCTACATGTTTAATTGCAATGAAATTACATTCATGTATGTGTATGCATATGTGGGTATAATACATGTTGTAGTATGCATTTGTTTTTTGAATATTTGATTTGATGACAAATGCATTTAAATTTTTGTTCAACAATAACATTAATAAATCGTTGGTTCTCTATATGTACTGGATGCATGTTCATATAATGTACATGTATGTATCTGTTACAGTTAGTATTATAATAAAATATGATATTTTCTACAATAGATATAAAACTTAATTATACTCCATACATTAATTCGATGCAGTTATGGTCTTATGGAAATGATATAAAGTAATACCAGATTTACGTTGCTGTATATTGATACTTAAAAAAAAAAATCATCTTGTATAATTTGATAACTTTATAGATTTTGGTAACACTGATCGTGAGATGATCTTATTAGAAATTGTGAGAAAAGAAAAAGGACACACACACAGGTGTGCTTTTACACAAGTAAAAGGACACAGGTCTTATGGGCACAGGTCCCATAAGATCTTAACAGCATCGAATTGATGTATGGAGTATAAATGCAATGAAATAAATTGGTATGTACTGTATACAACATGTGTGGCTTGATTATAATACATGTACATATGTATGTACATGAATATGTGAACACAATTGCTATAGAAATGAAAATTTTATTACAAAATTTGTAATATTATACATTTACTATGTAATTAATCCTTAAATAAAATTTTCTTATCTTTAGTTTACTCTTTGATTTATTCAATATCTTTTTCTTGTTTGTTCATAAGTTGGAAAATTAAAACCATTTCATATCATACATATATGAGCCAATATAGTACCATAGACAGTATTACATCTGTATTGGGTATATATAAAATTTCAAAAAAAAAAAAAAAAAAAAAAAAAAATGAATAAAATTATAGAAATGCAAAAGATGGAAAAATTACAACTAAAAGAAAAAAAAAAAAAAATAAAAGGAAAATTAAAAAAAAATTTTCCATTTTCATTTGTTTAAATTACAGAATTTAAACAATCATCAGATACTTCATTTGTATACAGCTATCTAACTAAATGTGTATCCATGAATGTATTATAAAATGCATATTGCCTTATAATATATGAATTCGTGTATGTATAAATTTTTTTTTTTATTAATTTTTTTATAAGTATGTAATTGTGTGATTTTATAACTTTATTCATTTTCTGAATTAAAGATATATCTATTGTAAATATAATAAAATTTTATATATAACTGAAATGTATTTTTGTATATGTATGTAATTTAAATGAATTTTATGTATAGTATAGGATATTTAACGATGACACCAGATTATTGTATAGTTTTATCTTTTGTTGAGTCAAATGAAAAGTTGGACGATGTTAAATACATAAAAGAATGATGATGAACAAGAACAAAAAAAACTGAAAATAAGATGATTTTACTAAAGAAAAACAATATATGTACATGTATGTATGTAATACCATGAACTTTTTAGATTATAAGTGCTTATGTACACAGATAAAGTAAAAGAGATAGAATAAAAATATTTATCGTTTGTTTTTTAAGTAATAGTCACCTGCAATCAAAATTGACGATTCTTCGTATTTTCTTGGCATTCAGTTTTGATAAATTTGTATTTTTCTTTTATTTTCTGATTTCTTGGTTTTCGAGAGCAACATAAATATGACACAATATTTTTATTATCATCAATAGCGCAACAGCTCGATGTGAGCCAGGGCCTAATAATCACTAATTGATAACTCTTCACGACAAACCTATCACACGTATTATTATAAAAAAAAACCGCATATGAACATGCACAGAGAATACCCGTAAATAGTATCATCAAATCCATATTGGCACCATTTAATGAAACCAAGAGAAAACCAGGCAGACCAACTAAAACCTGGCTAAGTGTATAATCAATGATAACCCAGGATAGGACGACCTGGAAGCTATGCACACGCAGAGCCGACCCCAAATAACTTCTGGGAATATAAGGCTAGCAAGAAGAAAAGGAAAAATAAAGGAAAAACACAATTTTAGGACCTCGGTCTTTACGTTTCACGTTTTCATATACACGCAGTCTGTATATAACGATTGAAGTTCCAAATTTGCTTCTCAATGTTAATCACTATATGTACATCAGTTCTATGATTTATTGTGATATTTATGCTTCATAAGAAAATACGTGACTATGCTTTAAAAAAGCACTTTAGTTCGTATAATCTACACGTATATGTATATATAAACACATGTTTCAATATCACATACATATGTACATATATATACTCGTAAAATGCATTTTATGAATTAATTTATAACAAATAAATTCAAGTTTTTTAACTTATTCAACTTAAAATAATGTAATTTATATTCATGCATTCATATTTTTGTGGTTATGTTATACATGAAAATTTTCTAATGATACTTTTGTTTTATACATACTATTATAATAATACAAATTAGAAAATGAAATTAAACAAAAATCTGAATATTAAATAAATGTTATATAAAGAATTTAACCCAAATCAAAAAAAAAAAAAAAAAAAAAAAAGGACGAAAAAATGATGATTCAACATTTTCAATATCAAAATGATAACAATAATCGAATTATATTTCCTTTTTCGAAAATATGAAAAACAAACAAAAAAAAAAAAAAATTTCCACAAAATGAATATAATTTCATACTATAGAGAGATTGTATACGAATATGTAACAATTTACTTATCATTTACATATTGAATAAATTTTACGTAAAAAGTTCAATTTACTTAAATTTCGATTATTTGTTTAATTGTTCACAAAAAAAAAAAGAAAAAAAAAATTATCGTACAGTAGTTTGTAATTTAAAAGACTAAATACTATCTAAAAATTGAATTTTTTTGCATCTTTGGCAAAAAAAAAAATAATAAAATAAAATCAATTTAATTTTCTAGGAAAACAGAATTTACTGAATTTTTGTTTTTTTTTTTTTTTTGTAATTCTTAATCCTCTTTTCATTACTTTCATGCTTGAACCAATTTTCATGTACGTGAAAATTGCATTAATTTGTATTTTCAAAGCTTTCATGATTTTAACAAAAAAAATTTTTTGTCGAGGATATTGGCTCGCCTATTTGATGCGATACTCAGAGCGTATTATGATTTTAAGTTGAATATCGCATCAAATTAGGCAGTGATGCGTTTTTGAAGATAGCCACTATTGCGTGTACTACAATGCACCAACCATGATCATGACGTTACAGCTAACAAAATTATTTACATGTATGTAGTAAATAATTTGGTTAGAATGGACAGAGTTCCTAGAGCAGGCCAGGAATCCAATCCGGGTTGTCGCGCCCATGATGATAAAAAAATTTGTTTGGCTGTGATGTCATGATAATGGTTAGTGCATTGTTGTAGCTAACACATATGATTTACATGCTATCATGGACTATAACCATTAATATTTATATGCAAGTAAAAGCATATTAAACAATTGATTGCCTTAAAAATTAAAATCTAATAACAAAGTTGGTATAATCAATAACAAATTTAGCTTACATATTGTATGCTATGATATAGGGATTATATGTGCAGTATTTAGATGAAAAATTTCATAAAATCTAAAATTCAATAAAATTTTTGTATACCATTTAATATTGCCTCAGTGTTTATCTTTAATTTAAATTTGAATTAATTCCCATTTACAAATAAATGATTCTGAATGTGTGTTAGTTAACATAAAATATCTAATTTGTTATTTCTAAATGGATTTGTTTTCTATTTTTTACTTTTTTCAACCTTTTTGAAAAACACAATAAAAAACAAAATACAAGTGTGAATACCTTGGTAATGTTTTCAATATATTTTTTTTTTCAAATTAAGTGTGTGGGAAAATGTATGTAAAATTACAACAAAACATGAAAAATTAAATAAAGACATAAAACGCAAAAGCAAATTGTTATAGAAAGAAAACAAAAACATATTGAATGTATGGTAGGTTGAATATCTGATTAAATATTGTATACGTACACGCAAAACAAAACTGGTAGAAAATTTATTTTTTTATTTTTTTTTAAATTACCTGTATGCGTTATAGTTTTGTTTTTTTTTTATATTCACAGTATAACACCTTTGTTTCTTTTACCTTTTAATTATTAGTTTCAATTGTTAACAGGAGATGTGTATATATGTACATATAGTTATGAACTAATTTCTGTAAAGGTTATGGTGTGGTTATATGTAATGTTATATATAGCGATTAACAACGGATGTATACAAAAAAATACGTATGTAAATGTTTCATTACGATTAAAGTATATTACGTTTAAATTGTTTAAAAAAAAAAATATTTAAAAAAATCAATTTTATTCAATTTTTTATTTAATACACTTTAATTATTTGAAATTTGAAATTTAAAAAAAAAAAAACGGTTTTTTTTTTCACTTACCAAATTAATTTGAGGAATTTTTTGGTTATTTTCTTTTCTTTTCTAATAAAAACGGAGACATCACATGGAAAAATTATTTCCCTTTAAATTCGAAACAATTTAAGGTATTTAGAACTACATTATTTCAATCAATCGTTTTTTATTGAATATTTTATGGAATAAAAAGAAAGAAAAATTAATAAAAAAAAAAAAAAAAAAAAATGAAAATTAGAAATAAATGTAGTAACGGTCAAATGATAACATTAAATTGTGAAATGAAATCTCAGAAAAAATGAAGTGAATTAAAGTTATAAAATAAGTAGAGATTAGAGATTACAGAATGACTGGTTCACTATGAGCCACTTTTGATACATTTTGTTATTTATTAGGAGTTAGGAGTAAGGAATTGAAAGAGAGAAGCAGGTTACAGAGACGGTTAAAGACCAAGTATCGATTTGGGCCTGTAATGCCATACCAAGAAGAAGAATTAATTTATTTATAATTTGAAGCCATAACGTTTCGTTGTAGTTACACTTAAAACGATGATATCATACGTAAATATGGGCATAACATCACGTTCATTTAATTTTTCTTTGATTAATATCGATTATCCATCATTGATACATTTAAACTTAATAGACAACGACATAAGATATAAAAATGATATAAAAAAAGAAATGAAACCATTTAATATATTATTTAAAAAAAAAAAAAAGAACAAAAAAAAATTGTATCTATTATCCTGTCCTAAGTTATTTATTTTTGTCCAATCGATTTATGTGATAGGCCTCCCCATCAATGATTGGGTACTAAAGAGGGAAACTTGTATTGAATAAAAAGAAGACTTTGATAAATTTTGAGCAATTTTTTTTTTTTTCCTTTTTTTTTTTATGGTGTTATCTGGATATGAAAAAGGAACAAACATTTTTTATATATCCTTGAACAAGATTGAAATTATCAAATTAAACAATGTCAAAAAAATGCTGCTATTTACAAAACATATAAACGCACATAGAAAAGTATCAACGATTTTTTTTTTTTTAAATGAAAACTATAGATAATTCCTTTTAGTCGATTAACTTTTGAAAATATCAAAATTAATAAAACGAATCCATGGATTTGAAGTAAGAAAAAAACGAATCCATGGATTTGAAAAACAAAAAAAAAAAAAAAAAATACGAAAAATTATCGTCATAATATCCATGTATCGAAATAACATAAATCGAATGACGATGACAATATATTCAATAAAATCTTCTGGTAGCTGATGTTGTTCACATTTTTTTTATTCGAAATCATCAGAGTAAAAGCAACAAAAAAAAAATGATGATAAGAATAGTAAAAATCTTTAATATTAAGCTACAACAACTTGGACAAGAAAAGAATTTTTATATTTTTAATAAATATATTTAAATGATATATTTTTCGGTTATCATTTAAAATCTCTAACGTTCACCACTGATAGATAAACGTGTGTTGCATATTTTTACAAAAATATATAAAATTTGATACATACACCGAGTATACGAGTATACACCGAGTATACAAGATAGTAAATAAAATTCTATACATACAGAATCAACACAAAAGTGTGTATACATCTGTTTTCATGTACATATGTATGTACGAGTATATTCTATGTACGTTAAAGATCTATGGATCTGTTCGCTTTTTTTATGAAAAACAAAAATTTCATAAGAAAAATGTTATTATGAAATATTCATAAAAATACAAAAAAAAAAAAAATTTATAGTAAAAATATTCGAAATAATATTTTTAAATTCGAAACTCATATTTCTTTCTATTCATATAGAAAATTATTCTGTGTTCATATCATGCAAAAACGAAAATAATAGAAAAATGACAAAAAATGAAATGAAAAAAAAAAAAAAAAAAAAAATTGAAAAATTTGAAAAAAATGAAAAATTGAAAATGGTGTTGTACAATGAATGAATAATAGCATTTTTCCAATTGCATTCTAACGAAAATAAAAAAAAAAAACAAAAAATTGTATCCTTTGAACTAGCTTCGGTATACAACAGCAATTGTGTTCGTTTTACCCCCAATACGTATGAAAAATTGAAATTTTCCTTTTGTATTCCCAAGAAAGATGTCTCAGTTTCTTTCATTTTCTTTGTTCATTTTGCTTGTTCATTTGAATATTCAAAAGCTGATAAAAATAATAATGTACATATATTTTTCTATAGTACTTGCATAATACAGTAAACAACAACGTAAATCGTATATATACGGACAATACACGGACACCGTTTATACGATGATTTCATTATACTCCTTTGAATGTTCTTTTAAATAGTTTGAATTGTATTTACTATACTTACATGACTGTCATAAACTGCCATGAGCATGATCTTTAGTTAGACAAATTATTTAACCAATCATTATTTTTGTCTAATTTTCTCTCAGTAATCATGTGTTTATTAGGTGGTAACCGTTTTTTCGTTCACATTAATTTTCTTGAAAATTTTCCGGAAAAATCTGAAATTTTTTCGTAAATTATGTAAATAAAGTGATCGTTATTTTATTTTTTTTCAAATAAAATTTTTTATTATCATTTGTCCTTTTAATCACTTTGAATGGAAAATTTCAGTTCCGTTCTTGTAGTTAACTGTTTGAATTTTGAACGCAATTGATCCTTGATTAATTTGAATATTTAATTAATTTTTTTTTTTTTTTTAATCAAATTTTATTGATTTTTTCTAATCTAACACGAAAATAATGAGATTTTTGGGTATTTTTATCAAAAAATTAAAAACACATTTGCGCTTCATAATAATAATACTAATCAATACAATAAATTTAAATACCTACAATATTTAATATTTGCCTACAATTTAATTTATTTCGGTAATTGAAAAATTTTATGTACAAAAATAATTCAATTTTGTTCAGTTTTATTTTGTTTTCCCATGATTCATGTTCATAAAATGATGAATTTAACGAACACATATGAATACGGCATTGCATATGCACATGAAAATTTCAAGTTAATATGATATATTGCTTACCCACATACAGATGTAACTTAGTGTGTGTGTGTGTGTGTGTGTGTGTGTGTACATTATCCATAAATTGAAAAAATGAATTTAAAATGAATTTAATTATGTCTGAGGTAAAAAATAAAAAAATCAAATAAAAAATATTTAAAATACTAAGATATCGCTTGGTAGTTAATAAGTGCAACTAGATACACCTATACATGCTTACTACACCTTAGGTAGGTATAGAGAGGTGGCCGCCCGCCCGCTTATTCCCAAGCAAGAACACCAAGAAGGCCCGGCCCGGCCATTATTGTGATAGGCCTACAACTTACATTATTGCAATTAAAAAGCTTTATTATATACTATTATCGTTTCATTAATGTAAAATACGTTTAAAATCGATAATTAAGAAGAAATGAATTTTATGCACTTAATTTATTAATTAATTGGCAATGAATTATTCTCACATTAAGGACACGTACATATTATCGTATACGTATAATACAAAAAAAAAAACAAAAAAAAAATGAGATGGGTGGAAAATGTTCAATTTTCGATTAATTATGATAATTGATGAAACCATAGTAGACGAAAATGGAAAAAACACAAAAAAATTGAATTCGTACCTTAATTTTTGAATATTGCTCAAAAGTCCGATAAAAATATAAAATAGCCCTAAAAAAAAATTTTTTAAAAAAGGCTCTTCAGCTGTATGTGCAGCTCACACATATACCCACACATTGAACATCCAATGAAGTAAATATATGTAAGTATGTACGGCAATGAAGTATTGAAATATGTCATAATAAAAAATGAATATAAAAATGTACGTGTTATTGACATTACGGAATTAATATGAAATTATGGTTGAACTTTTTCTTTATTGATACGACATTATATCGTTTATAAAAAAAATAAAAAAATAAAAATTCATTTTTCACTCATCGTATTGTAAGAAAAATAAACAATCCTTTTTGTTTTGTAAACTGATTTACTGCATATTTTTTTTTTTTTTTTTTTTTTTTTAAGATTACTATTGGATTGAATTTCATTTATTTTCCCCCATTTTTTTTTTTTTTGCCTTTTAATTTTCCATTTAATACGTTTTTGTTCATGTTTATCATGGATAAAAATAAAAAGAAATAAAAAAAAAATATTTTTCCATCATACATGTTTTTGTATAAGTTGATTGTAAAAATTGAGCAAAATCTCATCCCCCGCCCCTCTACCATCCACAGATACGTGTACGTTAACACATGCATTGACATGTGTGTTATAATAAGAATTCCTCGATATCGATATATGTGTGAACATACCTCTACGTATCATGGAATCTTACTTGCATGTATTTACACAAATAATTCATGCCAAAATCACTTTCAAACATTACAACACCACTAACTTTATGATTATTACTTTATTTTTTTTTTTCATTTATTTATTTATTTATTGTTTACGTATTGATTACAGGATAACATTTTTGTTTTTCTTTTTAACTTTATTCAGAGAAGGAAATAAAATACATGAAAAGTATAGGGAAGGAAGAAACTTGAACAAGAAAAGTTTTTTTTTTTATTTATTTATTTTTTTTCTTGATTTTCTCATAAAATATAGAAAATTTACGAAAAAGTGAAGTAAAAAACTTCAATTTATTTTTATTTATAACATAACAAAACAAGAATAACGGAAGTAAAACACATGTTTCGCTCAATAATACGATGATACGATATAAGCAGTGGAAGATTTGGAAGGGGAACAAAGGGTTGGGGGTGGGGGGAGGGGGTTTATATCACCCAATATATAAAATTCAACAACAAACTAATATAGACAGCAGTTGTCACATAGTCTTAAAGGAATTAAATCATTTTTATTACTTAAAAAAGAAAAAAGGACATACAAATACGTACAATACGATAAGGATTCAAGGAAATATTGGAAGGAAAAAAAAAACAAAATTTTTTTTTTTTTTTAATGTCTTGTGTTTAGATTCATCATATATTTTGTAACATTTTGTTAAAAACAATAATCGCTTTCTATTATACCGTATTACATAATAGTTTAAAAAACAAAAAAACAGTTTAGAGGTTTTTGTTTTTTGATAAACAAAATTTGGAAAAAAAATCACTAACCTAGCAATTTTCAAATTTTATGTAATTTCTAAGATATTTCATCAATTAAAAATTTAAAAAAAAAAAAAAAAATATTGACCTACCCCCAACTTCATGTCAGGTGTGGGGTTCGAACCCACGCTCCCAATTGGGAACCAGAGCTTAAATCTGGCGCCTTAGACCGCTCGGCCAACCTGACTTATATCTGATCTATTGCTTATAAAAAACGAATGACCATCAGTTCATTTATTTTTAGTTATTCTCACTTTGCTTACCCAAATAAATATCGTCTGGGATGTATGAAAATTAGATATCCTTTGATCCTTTCAAAATATTATAAGAAGGAAAAAATTATAAAAATTAGAAAAATTTATACTTAAACTTTTACATGTCGATGATTGTGACCCATATGTGTTGTACACAAAATATGAATCAGCTGTAATTATCCTAAGTTGTCTTATGAAAAAGGATAACAGCAATTTTAATGTAATATCATCATAAAATCCAGGTTTTTATGTCAAGAACCTGTGGAAAATACAATGAAATGTTGTAAAAAATTTTTTTTTTTTAAATTGAAATATGTTTAAAAAACGAATGCTCTTCTGTTTTACACAATTTTACCTTATTACACACAGAGTTACATATTATTGTAAAGTGCTTTCAGGATTTTTCCCTGGTGTAATAAACTGTGTAGCATTTACACATACATGTACATATATTACCTTAAATAACATGAACATGTGATTTTATAGTAAATAAACAGTAAATAAAATGTACATGTGTACGAATGCGGTAATAATTTGTATTTCTTAAAAGCGAAGCTGTTAAATAATTTAACAAAATTCTGTACATTAAAAATTCACACACATACTTACATGCATGATTTTCTTTATGTTTCTGCATCATATTGAGTTTTATTAATTTTTTTTTTGACTGTTAAATTGTTCGTTTTTGTAATTAAACACAAAAATTTTCTTTTTATTTTTTTCTCGTTTTGAAAAATTATTACCTGAAAATCATAAAAAGCTTTTTCTTATACTTGATATTTTCTATTTCTTCTTTTTTTGTTTTTTTTTTCTATTTTTATGTTTACAATCCTTGTTGTAACGTGTTTTTTCATTTCATGAATAAAAATGAATGAAAAGAAAAATTGAAAAAATCCCAGTCATATTATTTAATAAAAATAAAGTGGAAAAGTTTTCACGTACAATTCAGTTATTAATTTGTTTCAAGTGTGTTACACACAGGTATCTTTTGTGTACATACATAAATATGTATATGAGGTTAATGTTTTTAATTCGTACAAATTGTATTTAAAAAAAAAAAAAAATTTAAAAAAAAATAAAAAAACAGAAACATTGAATTTTTCTTGTTATATGTTTTTGTTTGTAAATTGTTAAGGAAAAACAATTGAAAATTTTCTCAATACAATTGTAGTAGGTTGCAGACATGTATACACACGTTTGATTGTTTTTTCACATGCTATTTCCCAATCATATGTATGTGTAAGGTATGCCAGAGATTTATACAATAGCAATGTAAATATTATCCTTTTTTTTTTTTTTTGTTTCTTTCATTTTATGTTTCGAAATTTTTAATCCTTTGAAAATGATAAACAAAAACAAAAAAAATAACAAAAAAAAAAAAAATGAACAATTTCTTGATGGTATGGACACCATTGAATAACTGAATGAGAGAATTTTTTTTTTTTTTTTTTTTTTTTACTATTATGGATAACGATGACATGTGAAAATTAAAAGTAGGATGATTAGAATACGAGCAAAAAAAAAAAAAAAAGGAAAATTTCTTTTTTGTTTTTCTGTATAAAATTGAATTGTTGGCATTGATCTCAGTAAAATCAATTTTACTGATTGGATTAAGGTCATTAAATTTCAACATATGGTTTGGCAATGTTTTTTTATATCACTTTGTATTTTCTTATTTCCTGTTCTATATCATTTACATTATACGTAAATTCGTAAATGTATGTGGATCACATCATAATATAACATACATACGTATATTCAGGATAAACGTTTTTTAACTTGAAATCATACCATTTTTACTTGTAACAAAAAGTATGAAACAGATAAAAGCTAAAAACAAAAAAAAAAATTTTTTTTTACAAAGAAAAACAAAATATTGTATGAACTTTTTATTTTTCTTATATCATGTAATCAATTTCTTGTAAAATTTTTGGCAAATAAATGAAACTTATTGTCGTTTGAGATGAAAAAAAAAAAAAAAAAAAAAACATTGTACATATTATGCTTGAACAAATATATATGAAAATTTATTCACACAGATTTATATACAAAAACCACATTTATATAAGAGAATTTAAAATTCACAAACGAAATTAATCATAAAGATATGTAATACATATTGGTAATACATATAGGTGACTAGGTAGAGATGGTATCTCGCTAAATCCCAAGTAAGCACATTCAAGCCAGAAAGGACCATTGCGATACTACACCAGGAAGTTTTAGAGATCGATGGTATATCCATATACAATTAATAGTAGTTATTATACGTTCACTTGGACATTACATACATGTACAACGAGTATAAATTTTTTATTACATAATCACTAATACATTTACATTTATTTTAAGAATGGGTAGTAATAGCTATATGGGCTGATAGGAGTAGTAACAGCTTTTAGCACAATATCTACAATATTATTTATTTAATTTAATATTGGAATTTTAAAATCAAAATGTACATGTAAAGTTATTCCCATTTAAATAATGTAATATCAGAATATAAAAATTTTCTTTATATACCAAAATACAGATTTTATGTTATGTTTTCAATTTTTAATAAATACGAAAGAGATTTTCAAAATTTTTCTCAATATTTTTTTTTGTTTTTTTGAATAATTTAAAATATTATGTTGGAAATCGATTGCCAATTGATGAATAATACATTGTTTGTAAATTCTAAAATACATGAAAACAGTATATAAAGGGGCATTACAAAGTAAGCTATAAACAATAAATGAACAAAATTAAAGAGAAAGTAAAATTTACAAAAAATTAAATTTAGACAAAAAACAAAAAAAAAAAATTCATAATTCCTTGTGATGTAGCCAAAATTTACATGGAATAACAAGGAATTAATTCAATATCCTGAATGGTCTTGTAAGGTGATGTGATGATATTTTGTCTACTTTTTTTTTTTTTTAAAGCAATTTCGGTTTCTCATGTGTGAAATATGCTGCTTATTTTAAATGAATAAAAGCCATAGAGTCTAATTTAATAATACGTCATGTATGTACATTACTTTATTTAGTTTTGTGGCTTCATGTTTATTGTTTGCGTGAGAAAATTCAATAAATTTTCTTTACTACCATTAATTTTATTTTTTTTTTTACTATTTTTTTTTGTTTGTTTTTGTTTTCGCTTTAACACCTACCTAACATACACATACTTTGTAATTTGTTTTACGCGCTTTAACTGATATTAATCATTTTACTAAAATTAACCAAAATAAAACATCAGCTTATATAAATTATATATCAAAATAATTAAATGTTAAATGTAATACATAAAAAAAAGAGTGTTAAAGCAAATAAATAAGAAAATAATCAAAATAATATATAGTTTACATGCATGCAATTAATCTTTTTGAATGAACATAGAAAATCAACAAGTGGGTAAAAAACCCAATTTTTATGTTGAATAAAATAGTGTGAAAAAATTTTTTTTTTTTTTTTGAAAAATTATTTTAAAAAAATAACGTATAGTTTTCTTAAATGTTTAAAATGATTTTTATAAAAAATTTTTTTATATACTCTGTCCATTAATTTTATGCAGTCAAAACCTTATGAGAAGTACATAACATACATATGTATAGGCTCAACCAAAATTAACATAAAAATACGTAACGTACCATAAGTTAAAGTACGATAAATGATTAATACATATAGTAATAACCAAAATACATGTAAGCCTACGTTCGTTAATTTTCGATCAGTTTAAAATGTCAATTTTACGTACATTAAGGCTCGTACATTTTACGTAAATTTAAGTTTAAATTAGAGAACTGTCATTTTTAAAAATTTGTTTACATTTTTACATAAATTTTTATTTTGGTTTGTAAAAATGACATTCACACGTTCGTTCGATTTCTTTTACGTATTTTTACGTTATTTTGGTTGAGCTTTATGTATTTTTTCGTTACTTTCGTTTCAAAAACAAATCAAACTGAAGTATAACAAGTTCTAATTTAAAATTATCAAATTCGACACGATTTGATATGTATGATATGATATACGGCTTCACACTACCTGACAGAATTTTCGACAAAAATCAATTCAAATCATATTTGAAAAATCAAGTAGTGTAAACTCATTTTTAGAATTAGTGGACAGAGTATAGCGAGAACATAAAATGTGAAACCCGTTTACAGATACATAATCAGGACAATTTTATCAGATTAAAAAAAACAAACAAACTTTTAATTCTATAATTACACGTGTTTTTAATGTTTTATTTACATTTTTAATTTATCAGATTAGACCGTAATTATGAATGAGAGTCAGAAAGATTATAAAAGATTTAAAAATGTTTTGTAAAATTAGATATGTTTGTTTTAATTTGTTTATTCATAAATTTAGGGAACATGTATGAAATGTTGACTTTTATATTTTATAAAAATTATTTATTCTTTGTTTTATTATTAACATTTCGCAGATATTAAAAATTTAATAACTTAACAACACGTTTAATGATTTCATTTTACATAGTTACTCTGTATCTATGTATATTTTAATATCTTCTTTTTTTTTTTTGAATATTTTACAATTTTAAGTAATAAAATTTTAATGTTATTCTATTTAATGTACTCTTTGCATACACGTACATACATATATTTCTCATTCATTGTCAAATACACAAACAAATACATGCAAATATGAAATTTTTATTTTCAGTGTATTTGGCAACAATGTAGTAAATCAGTTCGTGTTTAATAAATTCAACAATTAGATTTCAACCCTTCTCTCAATTTAAGTCAAATATTTAAATACAAAATTTTATTTAATTTCTCCCTTTCATTTTTGATCCTTTTTTTTTCAAGCACCTATTCTACAACTAATTTTATGGTATTTTCCGCATATTAAATGTCAACTTAGTTTTTAGTATAATTTCATTTTTTATTAATATTTAAATTTCACATAAACTGTCAGGGATATGTTATATTCCATTTTCATAATGAAATTTAAACAAGAAGAATTTTTGCTACGTTTTTGTTTTTTTTTTTTTTTGTCATTCATTGGTTGACATATAAAAGTTGATGAGGCAAACATACACACAAATGTTGTCGTTTGGCTATGTAAAATGTATTTGAATTACATACTCGTTCTCTGTTGAGTTACATAACAGAGTACGTGTGTTTTTAAGTTTTTTTTATTTTTATTCTTCAAGATAATAGTTATAAATGAATTACCCAGAAAGTTTTTCTATATTTTCCGAATGTATACAAGAAATTTTTCAAACGTAATCATCATCGGATAAACCAAGAAAAAAAAACCTTCAAATAGCAAAAAATTCTATGTACGTACACAAAATGCTTAAAAAAATTGAATAAATAAAAAGAAAAAAAAAACAACTAATCTTCCTTTTAAACAAAAGCAAATACACAGCAAAAAAAAAAAAAACAAAAATTGAGTTTACCCTCTTTAGAAGAAGGGTAAGATTAGGCATTTTCGAATTTATTTAGTGGAAGATTACTTTCATTTTATGGAAGATCCCTCAAATATGGCAACAAACACATCAGATTGCAGTGTACATATACAAAACAAACAGCATTGAATTCTTTCTCTCTGAGTATTATTTTACATTCCCAAGGGGTGACAAATGATGAAGGTCAACTATCAATTACTGTTTTATTTTCCATTTAAATTTTTTTTTTTTTTTTTTATTACTACACATCATGTATGGTTCATGTTATAAAATGTTTTAAATTAATCCTTTGGTATTATAGTAGTAAAACAGAAAAAAAAAATATAAAAACAAAAACAAAAAAAAAAATTTTTTTTCCTGTTGACTATATTTGCACAACATTATCTGTATGTGTGTGTGTATGTAATCGGTTTTTACATGTAAATCTACAATTTTAGGACAAACAAAAAAGTACTTTACAATATCATTAAATTTTATAAGGTCAAAACTGGGTTATATACATTGTGAGAGTAATCAAAATGTAAAATTTATCTTATTTACATAGTTCTACATTTTGGGGCTAATAGGATGAAGGCCCACCAAATAACGATTCCTATGATACATTGGTCGATACGATTAAATGATTGGTCTAAAGTCATATCATACAAAATTATTTTTAAGTATCTATAAGTGGTTCGCAATCCACAATAAACTGTAGATACACGTATGATAGAATCATCTCGAAAAAATCGTCTCGTATTGATGATTAGGCCCTGGCTCACATCGAGCTGTTGCGTTATTGATGATGATGATACATTTTGGACAGCAAATGCACGTCCTACTTAGCTGTACCAACTAAATCAAGGCTGCTGTTGCATAAATTGATTTACCCTACTTGTTTATTTTATTACAAAGTATATTAAAAATAAATTGAAAGCATTTCAAATTTGTTTTTGTATATTTAAAAAATTTATAAAAAATTTCCTAGAAATTCAAATACCATTTATTGAATATTTCCCAAAATAGATCTAAGTAAATATTTAAATTTGTCTTAATGTTTTGTTAATTGTAAATTATAGTGATAATAGAATGTATATTTATGAAATCAAAAATTTTATCATACATATTGTATGTACATATATACTTTACCATACATGCTGTTTAAGTGTATGCGAACATATTGTACAATATTTGTATATCATGTCAAATCATAATTAAAATTAGAGCAGTAATTTCAATAATTTTAATGTAAATATAACTGAATAATCATTGATACAATGTTAAAATGTTTGGTATATATACATACTGTACAAATTTCAAGTATTCCTGAGAATTATTGTTGATTTATTTACAAGAAAAATAAAAAAAAAAATAAAAAAACAAAAAAAAGGACAACATGTAGTCTCCTTAAATTTCATTTTAACTGCTATCAAGGGATCCATTTACAAGGACAACAAATATTGTATAGTATATAACGTAAATATTTGATATAATTTTCAATGTATATCTTCTACTTGAATTGTATATTATATGTTATAATATCTAGGTAAAGTACTCGTATATATACAGTATACCTAAGTATTATAAATAAATTTTTGAATTATATGTCATAGATACTTGTGTATACGTAGGCTGTGTTTGGTAATGTCATCTGCATTGCACATGACAAATATCTACAATTCGGGTATTACATTTAATTTACATTTAACTATCGTCAATCGTTCGATTTTGCAGTTGACTGTCGTCAATCGTTCGATTTTTCAGTTTTGACTGTCGTCAATCGTTCAGTAAAGCAATTTGCATTACATTTTTGACACCAGCTGTTGAGTCAATCATGCAGTTCTTCAAAATAACTGATTTCATTTGATTATTGATTGATTCTTCTGTAAGCAAATGACAATGAAAAATTTGCAAAGTATCAAATTATATTTGTACATTAAAATCAAATGACGTATCGAAAGAGAATCAATTGATATAACTGAACGCAGCAGTGTATGTTGTACATGCAATATCAACATTATCTTTTACACATAAATTTTGTTAATAAAATATATATATGGACTGTTTACAGTTTTTATTTTTTTTTTGTTTTTGTAATAAAAATTTCAAATATTCAACATATTTAAAATTTTTTAAATATTTTGAATTTTATATACTACCACCAATATTTTGTGAATTATACACTATAAAGCTCATTTTGATTTTGATTTACAACATATACAGTTATGTGTGTAAAATTCATTGAATTAGTATCGATTGAATCAATATATTAAAAAAGACCAAAAAAAAAAAAAAAAAAAAAACGAAATCAATAAATTCTACGTGGTTTTGTGTTTTATTCAAGGAAAACATTGAATTTATTGGAAAATGTGTTCACACATTTGAATCCATAATGTATCATACTTTTGTATGTACAAACAAATTAGCATGATGTAAACATAATAAAAAAATTTGATATTTTTGCTTTTGTTTTTTTGACTGAGCATAAAATGATTTTGATTATCTTTAAAAATAAAAATCGCATACAATAAACAAATGCAAATCCTGAATACGTTAATCGGGTATTTTTTTTTCAGATTAAAAAAATTTTTTTTTATTATTATTGTATTTTATAATACAATTGTTAAAGTTTAATTGATTTTAAATGTTATTACAAAAACTTTTAACGGTGCTCAATTTTATTTTTGTATTTAAAAAAAAAAAAGAAAATCCATTAAAGAGATTTTAAGTTTTTTAGTTTTTTTTTTTTTTTCACTTAAAACAATTTTTTCATTGAACTGCAGAAAATCTTTTAATTGTTTCATTTTTGTTTAAATTCAAAAAATAAAAAAAAAACAAAAAAACGAAATACAAAGCTTGCAACTCTTTTATCATGAATACACAGAATAAAAGGAATAAAAGTATATAAGAGTGTATTAAATAGAGATAAACAGCATTTTAATTGAAAAAAAAAAAAAAAAAAAAAATTAAAAATCCTAACAATAAAATTCATTTACCATTCAGGCGGACACACATCCATTTATGTATATGATCATTGTGTAACACAAGGTTAAATTTGAAATTAAAAAAAAAAAAAAAAAACAAATTTGTTTAATTTAAGATTTTAACTTTGGAAAAACTATTTGAATTTTTATTACAGAAAATCTTATTTTACTTTTAAATAGATTTTTTTTTTCAACATTAAAAAATGGATTAAAATCCAACTATTGAGGTGGTTCAGATGCATTGTCAGAAAGGATCAGGATGCAGTTACACATACATAAGTAGGGTAAAGGGAAAGAGACATGTTGGCATACTGATGAACAGATGACAGGATAATGCTAAATGCTAAAGGATATAAAGGCTCTTTGGAGTATTAAATTGGAAGAAAGCTGTCATGAAGATTGGACAAAAATTGTATTGGAGGACAAAGCTCTAAACGGGCTGCTGTAGCAGCAGGATACAGAAGGATGTATTTTCATTTAATTAGTGCATTTTCTCTTATGACCTTTTTTTTTTGTATTTTTGGGTTATTTCTGTTCCCAAGCATATGATCCGTTTTTTTTTGCTTTATTTATTTCAATTATAATCAAATGATAACAATGGAAAATTTCTGGACAACATTCGTCAGATCATAATATTTAATCTTGCAATATTATCTAATTAATTTTAATTAAATTAGAAAAATGTTTGTCATGTTATAGCTGTTATCTTTTGCTACTATAAATAATAAATTTTTTTTTTATTTTTTTATTTTATATTTACAAATATTTTATTATTTTCATTTTGTTGTTTAATTTTGATTTTGTTGAAAATTTGAAAATCAAAATGAAAATATTTTATTATAATAAATGGCATTTAATTAAAAAACATATCAAATGACTCATTAAAATTGAAACTGATTTAATTATATCATTTTATTAATTTACAATTTCTTATGTTATACTTGGCTTTTCTACATTTTAAATTTGATAATATTAAAATGGAAAATATAGAAAATATAATATAGGAAGAAGTAATAAACAAATTTAAATTGAAATTATGTATACTTTGTATTTTAAATATTTTCACAACAGGCCTTATATGAGAGTATACGTGTATTTTTTTTTTTTTTTTGTTGTCTCTCATAATTTCTCATAAGAGTATTTCACGAGCAGTGTTACCACCACTTTCAAAGTTGTCACACAATATAAGATGAACTTTTTAAATATCCATTATACACTGATGTAAAGTGGTTACTACTAATTTTCGTAGTTTCCATAAGGCCTGTAATGAAAATATTTAAAGTACAAAGTATAGAAATTTATATTACATATGTATATATCACATGTTATGAAAATGTAATTGGCCCCAAAAGTAATAATAAATTTTTAGCTTTGTTATATGATCGAATATGAAAATTATATTGATGCTATAAAATTACAACCACACATAGTATGTACATACATTGCTTAAAGGTATATCTTGTAAATCGTATTTACACTTTGAAGTTTAAGGAATAGCTATTTTACACATCATTTACATGTATTTATGTAAGTACATAATATTACATGAATATGTACATAAATATAAAATATGTGTTATGTATAACATGTCTTACATAAATGAAATAATAGGAATATATGTATGTATGTATGTAATTTTATTATATGAATTGAAATATTTAATTTTAAATATTAAAGATCAGAAGAAAAGCTTTAGGCTTAAAATTGTTAAATTTTTCCAAAATTTTTTTCGTTTTTCTTATCATTTGAAATATTAAAATAATAAAAATTTCATTTACATATACATGTAAATAAATGAAGATACATACGTAGGTAATTATAAAATGTATGGTATAAATTTTAACGAATTAAATATATTTTATGGTATAATTAAATTTAATCTTATCATAAAATGTGATAAATTTAATTAAGCTCAGCTATTAAATGATAATAAATTTGAATATAATTAAGGCTACTATACTATGTATATGGTATTGAGAGTATTGCAACAAAAAGGATATACGTCATGGCAGTTTAATAACGTATTTATGTTAAAAAATTATAAGAAATGCAATACATTCAAAAATTCCTTTTTTCTTCAGTAATACGAGTTTAAAATAAAATTTTTTTTTATTGATGATACTTTTTTTTTTTATTAAGTCTTTTAAGTAGAGATGCTCATTCAATTCTAAATCCCTAGAACTTGAGGATCCTTTATCACATTTTCCCTCTCACATCACATCTAACAATTGAAAACATTTAAATAATATTACGAAATTATTTACTTATACTCTGTCCATTAATATTATGCTTTTAAGGTCTTATGGAGATTACTTAAAGTAGTACCATTTTACATCACTATATGTATTGATATTCAGGAAATTCATCTGATATGTATAAAATCTTTGTGGATTGTGGTAATACTGCTCGTGAAACAGTCTAATTAGAAATTATGAGAGAAGAAAAAAAGGCATGTACTCCCATAAGACCTTAAGTGCATAATATTAGTGGACAGAGTATAAAAGAATGTAAGAATTTTTATTTATATATTTCTACTGTATATGAACATCGTTAGGTTTTTAAAAGACGAAAATCTGTTAAATACATAGTTTGAAGGTATATAAAAATGAAATATGTTATTTATTCCTTTTTATAAAAAAGAAAATTAAAAAAACAAAACAAAAGTCGACAATGAAAATAATTTCTATTTTGCTGTTTTATTTCGTTATTTATTCTCGTTAAGAAATAAGAATAAATTATTCTTGAATTTATAACAAACAGACCATGCTCACCATATATATTCTGTGTATGTCCTTTTTAGTTTTTTAAAGGAAAAATTTCAGTTTTTTTTTATTGTTTGATTGTTTTCTTTCTATTTTTGTTTTCTTTTTTCTTTTTTTT
The DNA here is from genome assembly GCA_963971155.1 of Anthrax anthrax. Lineage (NCBI taxonomy): Eukaryota > Metazoa > Arthropoda > Insecta > Diptera > Bombyliidae > Anthrax > Anthrax anthrax. The sequence continues at coordinate 16,745,852 of OZ020124.1, forward strand.
GGCGGTTTTGAATACCAGTTAAAATTTAAAGAATTAGAAATTTAAAAAAAAAAAAAAAAATGTAAAACGAAATAAGCGCCTTTTAACTGCGGCAAAACATTTTTACACTGATAAAATTTAAACATTCTATATATGACTGAAATACACAAAAAAAAAAAAGCCACCAACATGTTATACACATGTAAAGAATTTTCTTTTTTACACAATACAAAGAGAGATAGAGAAAATAAAAAATTTTTAAATAAATAAAATCGTATAAAATTGTACAAAGACAAAAAATTCTAAAACAAAAAAAAAAGGCTAAGGCAATAACATAGCGAAACAGAAAAAACAAAAAAAAAAAAAACATTATTCTAAAAACATTGCCAATGAATGACATAAAGTGAAAAACAAAAAAATGTACATACAAACGAGATAACGATTTTTGTTTTTTATTTTAAACATACCATGTGTAATGTAGAAAAACCAAAAATAAATATCAAAATGAAAAATTTACAACAGAAAATACAATATAAAAGAAAGGAAATGGAAATTATAAGCGTTATATCAAGAATTTCGAATATGTGAATAGTTCTTTTTAACTACATATAAACGATCAAAACAAAAAGAAAAATTTAAAAATTTAAAATTTAAAGGAAAACATTTAATTCCTGAATTACATGATTCGCTTTCATAAATGAAAAAAAAAAAAAATGTGGAAAATTTACATTTTCCCTAATCTAAAAAAAAACAAAAACAAATAAAACAGTCCTTTTACAAAAATTATTTTCACAATAAAGAAAAAATTACGAATTGTAATTTTTCGAAATATAATCAATTACCAAATTCGATAATTTGGAAGAAAGTAAAAAAAAGGACTTTCTAAATAAATCAAAAAAAATAAAACAATTTTTAATTTATTGTGAGTTTTCTTTTTTTTTACATGAAAATTGGTATATTTTCGTATATTTCATATATTTTTTTTTTTTGTTTTCCTTTGTAAGGACATTCCATAGAACTGGTCATGTTAAGCCAACACATGCAATATTATCGAAATATATTTTTTTTTTTATTTCCTTTTTCAAAACTTACTTTGGTAATAATAATTATTGACGGTCCTTATTTTGGATTTTCTAAATAAATTTGGATATTACATTTCCAAATTATTATTCTTACTATATACTTATATAAGGTTTTGTATGTTTAATATCTTGACCAAAATGAAAATAAAATACACGCAGTCACATACCAGTATTATAGCATCAGTATAGGAAAATTTATGTTTTATATTGCCATAATACATGTTTCTGTGATGTACAATGTTTATATATGAGAGTAAATTCAATGTATGTATACAGAGAATGAAAAAAAAAAAAAACAAAAAGGACACCTTTAATCGTCGTTTATCAAGAACATGATATAGGTAGAAATGTATGCATTACGAATTTTAATAAGACAATTATGTATTACATACAACGAACATAAGAGATACTAACAACAATGAAGTAAAATTTTACCTCATAAATGTTGATTAGACAATCTTAACATCTGTATATACATATGTGTGTATGTGTGTAATACTAAATTGTTTTTCATAAAAATAATATATCGATGTTATATGAGGATAAAATTGGTATAAACATGTATTGTGTGTGTGTGTGTACTAATAAAAAATTCTCATGCCAATTTGTACGTGTATTATGTACAAGTTTAAGCAAAGAATTTATTTATAATATACTTTGTATTTTAAATATTTTTACTAAAGATCTTATAGGACTATAATATGCATGGTATAAAAACTCTTAAGGTAAAATTTAATTTTTTTCTCATAGTGGCCATTGAAAGCTCTTTTACGTAGTCTTTTAATAGTTTTTATTGTTTGTTAATAAATTTATATAGGAAAAATTGTTTTTAAAATGCAATTTAACATACCAATCATATATAGTAAACATGGTATAAAAAAGTTCTTTTCATACAATTGATCAAACTCGTAAAATGCTTACGTTATACAGCTTCCAATTAAACCAACCCTTAATAAAGAGATTTTTATACCATGCATATTACAGGCATAGACCAATAATTATTCTATATCTATATAGACCAATTATTATTTTGGTTCGTAATACTCTGTTACAGGACTATAAGTTCTGTAGTGAAAATATTTAAAATACAAAGTATAGATAAATAAAAACAGAGTATGGCGTATATAATGCTAGTATTTGTAATTGAAATAAAGAAAAACTTTTGTATAAATTAAATGTAAAAAAAAAATTTTCTTTTTCTTTTTTTTTTTTTTTTTGAAATAGGTATTCTGACTTTTCCTATAAAATATAGCAGTACATATTTTATTTTCTTAATTTTATTTGTTTGTATATGCATACAACATTATGTTCGAATTTATCTGATATGGTATTAAAGTGTGTATATGATTTCATACACATATCTATAAAATTTACAGCTCGCAAATACAAAATATATGAAATTTTCATCATTATCATGAACAACAAATTTTATATAATTTACTTACAAAAATACAAAAAAAAAAATTATCATAAAAATGTACACACTGTAAGCATACATTGAAATTAAAAGAAAAAAAAAAAAAAATTGTGTACGTAATCATGATATGACTGTAAATCAAATTTAAAAGAAAAAAACAAAAAGGAAAAGTAAAAAAAAAATTAAAAATAAAATATTGCCATAAAAATGTTATAAAAAATTTAAAAAAAAAAATTTATTTTCTCAGTAATACAACAAAATACTGGTATTTGTGGAAATTACAAAAATTTAAAGATAATTTGCTCATAACGTATAAATACGAACGTGACATAGACTAATTTTTCACAATGTAATATGTATTTCATATTTTATTTTGTTTTCTATGTTATTTGTTCGTTTTTACGTATACATAGTAATTTATTTATCGTAATTTATTGAAGAAAAGTTAAAAAAAAAACAAAAACAAAAAATAAATTAAATTTAAAGGATTTCATTGTTTTGTTGTATGCAAGCAATTGTATGTATATGCAACGATTTTTCAAAAAATTTATCTTGTAACTGAAAAATTAGATATATAAAAATATAATGTAACGAAGAAAATTAAAGGAATTTTCATGATACCTCAAAATTAGACAGCAAACGATTTTATCTGTTAAGGTTGTTTTTTTTTTTTCTTCTTTTTAATTTTTCATGATATGAATTTTGTGAATTTTTTTTTTATTTTATTTAAAATGTTTTTCATTCTTTTGTTTTTTGTTAAATTACATGATTACTTTAAAAGAACACAAAAGACATGAAATTTTCAATTGAATTGTTATGAATCCTGATGAACATGAAAAATTGTAATTTTATATATGTAACGACAAATACCACAATTTCCCATCGAAATCCTATGCCTTGTAAGGATATTTTGATAATCCTTTAACATGTCTTACATTTAAAGTACTACAACGGGGGGGAAAAAAATACAAATTATTTGAAATATATGAAAAATAAAACAACAAAAAAAAAAACAAAACCAAAAAAGAAAAATCGAAGAAATTTTCAGTAAATTTTCATAGCAGAACAATAAACTCATGACAAAGCTTTAAAGTCGTTTTTCATTTAAAATTCATTGTATTTATATGTAAATTGTAAAGGGTATCAAGGTATCAACAGAAATGTGACAATATTATACTCCATACACTAAGTCAATGCAGTTAAGGTATTATATGGAAATGACATAAAAGTAGTACCAGATTTACTACTCGTTAGATGATCTTATTAGAAATTATGAGAAAAGAAAAAGGACACATATACTCCCATATAAGACCTTAACTACATCGAATTAGTGTATAGAGTAGATATATGTAAATATATTAAATGTGGTATACTAATAAGGTTAAATAAAAATACACAATGTTTGTTTGTCAACACGTTAGTGCTTTGTGATTAAATCCACAAGGATATTCAAATTACATGTGTATTTGCATTTATTGTAGTATAGTAATTATTTGATATTTTTAATTGAATTTGAAATTGATCTTTTGGCAACCGCGATGATGTACATATATGGGTACATGTTGAGTATATAAAGTCGTAAATTGTAAATAAAAAAAAAATAATCCAAACTTTCAATATGTATCAATTTCTTTCCAATTTTTCCTCATTTTCATAATAAAATTTAAATATCCTTTACGAATATATTTGGCAAACAAAATAATATTTTCAAATACTTTATACTGGATGGTGATACATTCGGTGTAATTTAATTTAATGTTTTTTAAAAACAAAAAAAATAATAAATAAAAAAATAAAATATGAAAACAACTAAAAAAAAAAGTAATAAAAACAGAGAATATTACAAAATTTTGTAATGTAAACAGAAAAATGGGTAAAATAATCGAGACACACCCAACGTGTATATGATTGCGTTTTTTGATATGGTTTTAATAAGAAAGTTTCAATGTTGTGGGTTTTAAACGACGAGACAATATGTTATGAGACATTTTCCAGTACTTCCTGTGTAATGGGTAAAGAAAGTGAGGCGTGTATCAGGTAGCCCACGTGCAATCTCACACACTCCTCACTTTCTTCACCCGGTGTCTCATAAAAGTCTCATCGTCTAAAATCTTCCAATGCAATCCAACATTTGTATGAGTTTGTGTCATTGACACAATAACTACATACATTTTCATAAAATATAAATTTTTCGTTATTAAAGTGTCTACAGACATCTACATACAAAATTTCTAGAAAAGAAGAGTATATACCACACATCACACAGCGAAAATATTAATAAATGAAAATGACATGAGTTTTAATGAAAGTAACATTAAAACACACATCAAAAACTACACCAACAACATGATACAAAATAATTTTTTTTTTTTTTACTATGTTCTGGTTTTAGATTTGTTTGAGTTCTTGTTGTATTTATTTCTAACTAAAATGTAAAAGTTAAAAAAAAAAATAAATAAATAAATAAATAAAGAAAGTTTCAAAGTTTGAGGTTTTTGTATCTGAACACAACAAATAAACTAACAAAAAAAAAAAAAAAAAAAAAAAATTTAAAACAAGTAAAAAAAAACAGAAAAACAGAAAATTATTAGTATTTATGCGACAGAATCTGTATTTTTGTATCATACAAAAAATTATTACATGTACGTTATGAAATTTTTGAAATAACGTTTACGACGACTTTTTGTGCAAACGACGAATTTAATTTTCATTTTAATAAATTGAGTGAAAACGAGGGATGATTTTCATTTATTAAATTTTCATAAAGGTGTGAAATTTACATTTAAAGTTGAAAAAATTCATTAAATTCGTATTTAGCTAGTTCTTCAAATCTCAGACTTTTTCAAGGATGATTTCATTTTAGGCCTTTCAAAGTCAATATCATTAGGTATGCAGGATACTCTGTGCATTCAATTCACCGACTTCAATCTAATTTAAAGTCAAAGCAGTAAAAGTCTTTCTAACATTTAAAAAGGAAATTTATATAGAAAATACGTATGTACGTACATTTCATTATGAGGGATTACCAACACACATAAAAAATATAAGTCTTATTATACACACATAAATATTTCAAATAATGTGTTAAATATATGCATTCAATTAATTTTGTGCATTCACCTTATGTACTTGATAATTTTGTTTGTATATGCATGATATATGCATTTGTGATCTATGTTGTATGCAAATATAAATCACCAGAAAATAAACATTCAAATACGTAAGATAATCTGGATTATTCCTTTATAATAAGCATTTCGAAATTTTCGAAATTTTCTAATTTAATATTAAATTTTATACTTACCAGGCGTTAAGCATGATAAACAATAAATAAAATATACTTCATACACTAATTCAATGCAGTTAATGTCCTATAGGAGTGTCTTTTTTCTTTTCTCGTAATTTCTAATAAGATCATCTCACGAGTAGTGTTACCACAATCTTTAAAGTTATCATACAGTATGAGATGAATTTTTTGTAATATCAATATACAGCGACGTAAAGTGGTACTAGTTGATGTCATTCCCATATAAGACCTTAACTGCATCGAATTAGTGTATGAAGTATAATTTCATATTTATATAACAATTTATGTGACTTGATAAACTATATAACACGGATTGTAGAAAATAATGTGTACATGTCGATAACGGCTTTAATTGTATTGAGATTTTCATTCTTTTAATTGATATGTGGTTACAATTTTCTTCTAACAAGAAAAGCAAAGCAAAAAAAAAAAAACCAAAATCAACTGAAAATTACAAATAATCGAATTCGCCATTAAATAATGAACAAAAAAAAAAAAACAAAACGAATTTTATTTAAAACGGAAATTAAACGTATAAATTACCAATTTCTGGTATATCCTTTTAAGAATTTTATCTTTTCTTATAAATTGCAAAGCCAAAAAAACAAAAAAAAAAAAAATTGAAATTAATTTTATAACGTTGCTTTTTGCATTCGATAAAAAAAAAATCCAAAAAGGAAATATTAAATAACTCTAAAATCACTGTAACAAAAAAAAAAAAAAAACGGAGATGTAGAGATTCAATTAATAAAAGATATAAGCTATCACTTTAGCTGATATGTAGGAGTTCAATTACTTTCAATTTTTTTTTGTTTTTTCGTTATCCTTAAATTTTTCTTCTTCTTCTTCTTATCATTGTTATTAATCTTGTAATTGCTTAGTTTTTTTTTTATTATATTTCATTTTTAATCGATAAATAAATGTGTAGACCCCTCTTGATTGTGTGTGTTGAATAATTTATTCTTGTACTTATATATCCTTTCTATATTTAAACGACATGCACATTATGTTGAGAGGTATTCGATTATATTATTGTGCATTAAATGCTGTTCAATAAGGATGATGTCTCTTTAATCTTGAAAGGATATCAATTAAAAAAAAAAATAAAAATTGAAAAAAAAAAAAAAAATTAAAAATGAAAAGAAAAACAGTAAAAAAAAAAAATAACATTAATAAGGATAAAAAGATTGAAAAGAAAATTTAATGAGTATACATACATATGTATGTGTGTGTTGTATATGCTTATAAAATAATTTAATATGTTACATATATACAAGCCAACAAGCCCAACTAATAAAGAGTACATAAACTATGTAAAATTCCGGAAGCTAATTTATAGCTACTTATAAATTAATTGTAAATATTTTCTTTTTTGTTTGAGATAAAAAAATATTTTTAGTGGTTTTTATTAAAAAAAAACCAAAAAAAAAAAACAAAAATTATAAATATTCGCCTTTTAGGAAATAATAATGACCAGAAAATAAATTTAATTATAGCTCTTGGTTACACATTGAAAAAAAAAAGAAAAAAAATCAATTTTCAAATTTTATAGATTAATTTTTTGTTTTGTTTTTTATTTCGTAATATTGTCTTCAGTCTTATTTATATCCTTTTCTGTTTCTTTATTTTATTTATACTGGGAGATAGTTGAAAAATAACAAAAATAAAAAAAATGTATTTAATTAAAAATTAATACATCATTTTCGATTTTAAAAAGAAAAATTGTAATTAAATTTTTCAAAAGAAAGCATCAATTATTGTAGTAATTTTATAAATTGAAATAAAAAAAAAGAAGAAGAAGAAGATTAAATACGATTATATCAAATAAATGTAATAATTAAAATAGTTAAGCGTTACGCCTGTTTCATATTGAAGAGCAATGAGCGGTGAGCGATAAGCGATGAGCAACGAATAATCATAGCTTGAACAGTGCTTTTTAATGCATTCATTAAGATTGACTAGCGATAGTGATAATCGATTAGCGATATCGCTGAACGTTGGTTTTACAATCAAATCTGTTTTGATTGTAAACGATAGCGATAAGCGATGGCATATATAATTTCAATGCACAAAAATGTCAAAGATGACTGAAAATTCATAGTCAGTTTATTTTTTCTTTTTATTAATTTGATTTTCATTTTCAACATTTTCATTGTAAATAAATTAAAATGTCGCTTAACTTTTTCAGTTTAGTGAGTCTAAAATACACATCGCCCATCACTTGCCGTTCACCACTCACATCTTATCGTTCACCGCTCATCGCTCTTCAATATGAAATAGACCTAATATAAAAAGTTCATAGAACGGTAGTTATTGTTTTTCATGTAATAATCAACATTTATTTTATTTTCTTTTTTTTGAAATCATTAATTGAAAATTCATTACTTTGAAGATTTTTCAATTAAAATCAAATTGTATATGTACAGTAATTTGCATGACTTATAACTTTTCAAACTATAAATGAAATTTTATAAGAAAATATTTATACATACATATGTACACATGTAGAAGAGTAAATTTTAAATTTTAGTGGTATTAAATTTCAAACAAAAAAAAAAAAAAAATTTTCAATGAAAATTAATTAAAAATATAAAAGAAAATAATTTCTATAATATGTAAATTGTACAAGTGAAAAATGAATTAAAATTAATTTACGGTTTTTCAAAAGTTTTTTGAAAACTTCAAAGTTTTAACAAATTATTCCGTTATATAATGTATTCGTATTATCCGCCTTATGGGAAAGATTTAAAGGTACAATTTTTAAGTGATATATTTTAGTTTTAGTTTTTTTTTTTTTATGTAGTACAACGGTTTCATAATATTAAAAGTGTGGTTATACACGTATAGAGTTATACACGTCGTATTAAATTGAAATATATTCTTTTTGATTATATCATAAATGGTATATTATCAAAATACCATAAAAAGATATGAAGGTAATTTTTGGTTTTCGATTATGTTAAATAAAATTTTCATCATATCTATACATACATATTCATTGAATAGAGATTTTATTCCTTATAATCATCATCATTATAATTAAGAGGTATCGTATAATGATTATAAATTCACACAGTTTAATTAAATCTATTTGTTGTTGTTGTTGATTTTCTTTTTCCAATGTAAAAAAATTTTATAATAATTTTTTTTTTTTTTTACAGTACAATAAATTCCATTAACTTTTAATTGGAAAACTAATGATGTTGAAAATTGTAGAATATTTTTAATTTTATTTACAATATAAATAAATTCATATGTATTCGTGGGAAAAAAAAATAATAATGTAGTAAAATAACAAAAACAAGTCAATGAGTTCAGAAATGCATTAATATTGTATTCATACAATGCAACAAATTCTAAAATGTGGTAAGACTGAAACGGATGCATTGTCAAAAGTTTCAAAACGCATCGATTATGTACGTAAATTTGATGCATCAGTTAATCAAAAAATGCATCCAAAATATTGTAAATGCATATGAACGCATGTTAACTAAATGTATGTTAATCAACATTGGCTAAAAGTTAACAATTAGATTTTGTCAATTTTTGTTTTGAATATGATTTTAAAATATGTTGCAATGAAATATCGTTTCTAAACAATACGCATTGAGTAATGGCTATCATCAAAAATGTCTATTTGATGCGATATTCAGCTTAAGATCATAAATACACTGAATATCGCATCAAATAGTCAGTGATGCGTTTCTGAAGATACCCAAAATCAGTCAATAATCTGTATAATAATTGTATTAGAAAAATATTGATACTGCATCAACTACAGTATTTTTGATTTTCCTGAACTCACAGGTCCTTTTCTTTTGTTATTTATTAAATTACATATATTATTATTTATATATTGAGAAAAATTTCACTATAACGAGATATAATAGAGAGTTTGTAATTGTTGAAAATTTTGCTTTTGTTATACATATTCGAACCTTTTGCCTAGAAATAATGTAAAAAATAAAGAAAAATAAGAAAAACCTAAAAAAGAGAAGAAAAACAAAACAAAAGCAACAACATATCAATAGACATTATAGAAATTGTACAGTTTTCCAATTCATTGATTTACTTAAATGATGATGATGATAAGAATTTTTGTATGATATCAAATAAGTCGCTTAAAATTTTGAAAAAAAAAAAAACCATTTTAATCAGAAGATCATGTTTGTGTGTATGAGAAACCCACAAATATTATTGTTTAAATCTGTTCGAAATCACGTTCATAACAAATGAGATGTCAATATTAATACAATGGTAATTCCATTATTTTCCATTTCTTTTTTTATCATCATTTTCTATATTAACATTTTATAATATTTATGTAGTTTTCTATTTTTCGATTCGGTTTTCAGGACATTACTTCAAATAAACGTTAATCAAATTTCATTTGAAAATATACAAAAGATAGAGGCGATTTATTACAAAAAAAATTGTACAAAATCAAGATAAAATGAATTTATGTAATTTTTTCTGTTCATCAATTTTTATTATTTTGTCTCTCACATTTTATTTCTAATCATTTACACTATGAAAAAATTCAATTTTCAATTTATACAAAACAAATAAAATAAAATAATAAGAAAACTGTAAAATAAAATTTTTCTTAATCTGATGCATTGATATCATCATCATTGGCCTGAAAACTTGATGTAAGCCAAGGCTCAATCATGGCTATCTTCAAAAACGCATCATTGCCTACTTGATGCGATATTCAGCGTATTAATGATCTTAAGCCGAATATCGCATCAAATGTGGGCAGTGATTTGTTTTTGAAGATAGGGCATGTTATCACTATATTCTCACTCTATATCTAGTCACGTACAAAATCTAAGAATATCAGTTATAATTAGTTTCGTTTATAAACCACCAAAATAATTTTTTAACAATTTCAAAATTTTAAATTTCAAATTTGACTGATTAAATTTCTTTTCTAAAATTTAAAAATGAAGATAAATCCTCATAAAATCATTTTAAAACACTTCGGATAAATGAAATGAGAGCTAAAGTATCTGAAATTCTTTTAATAATAATTAGCATTCTTTACGGAAAATTAGCTTTTATCCAATTTCCTATAGTCATTGTGTGTACAAGAACGACATAGATTCTCCTCTTTCATACGTACCAAAGAAGCATTTGTGTATGTTATGGCTAATACACATCTCAGATTGTGTAAGGATATGGATAAAATTTTGAGAAAGTGTAAAACGAAATGTGATGAAAATATAAATTCTCTGATGTTATTAATATTAATAATAATAGTTGGGATTCATTCGAGCAATTTAAGGCCTAACACAATTTAAACATGAAAAATGGATACAATAAGGAGTGAGAACAAGAAAATTTTATACATGTTTATTTTTAGGCAATAATTTGATTAATCACATAACTGTAAATGTGTCTCATGTTATAAAACAAAGAAATTATTATGTGGAGTATCCATATGTTTACAGATATCACAATACAGTGTCATGTACAGACGTACAAATGTGAAATATAGAGAGATGGAAACATCCTTTTTTACATATTATTTCTAACGTTTTTTTTCCTTTTACAGTAACAGTTTAGTATTCACACTTTACATTATCTTAATATTATTTATGGCTTATTGGCGCCACATTTCTTTTAAAACCATGACTTTTTAACTGATACAACCATAATGTTTCAATACACATTTGCTTGGTTTTTTTTTTTTTTTTTTTTTTTAAAACTTAAAAACAAAAAGGAAAAATTGTAGATAAAAAAGTCAAAAAGGAGTAAAATGTAAAAAATATAGAATGGAAAATAATTTTTCTTGTGTCGATGGCATATGAAAAATTTTTAAAATATTTTTGGCATTTTTTATGTTTGGTTCATGTACACAGATTCTGTGTGTACTTTCACCTGGAGAGATTTAAAAAGCTTTTTCTCAGGACTCAAAGGAGAAGATTTGTTATGTTTACAAATTGAACCGTAAACACGGAATAAATTCTGAATTTTTTTTATTTTTGTTTTGAAAACTGTTTTTATTTTCCTTTCTTTGTCGATGAGATTTTCTTTTTAGTTTTTCTTTTTTTTTCATTTTGAAAGAATTGAAACGTGAAATCCATGTTGTTTTCTTCTAATTTTTTCGTTTCTTTTCCTTTTCCTCGAATGCGCAGAATTTCCATGTATCTGTAAAAAGTTTATGAAAAAAGCTTAAAAAAGATTTCCATTCATTTTTAGTACTGAGTTAGTATGCCGACAATATTACTTTACTTTAAACAGAAACGGTCAATGTGTTGCATATTATTCGTCTTGAAGTACATGCACGTGGTATGTGTGTATACACCCAGTTATGCAGCCGTTGATTTTTGTTTTTATTAAAATTTTAGTCCTATTAACAGTTAAAATTACGAAAATTATTAATGAATTTGATTTGTTACTGTTACTCTGTAGTACATATTAATTAGTAATCAGGTCAGGTCCTTACATTTTTATATTTCAATTAAAATATAAAGAAAAATTTAAAGAAATACAGGATGTTCGGTGTTTCTTGTTGTTTACTACTCAAATTCATCTGCAGGATTTGTGCAATGTGTATCACACTTGGATTACAGTAATTTATTACTTGTTTGCAGATATTTTTGTATTTAAATATTCAACATTTTCTACAAGTCCATGTATGCTTACAGATGTTTACATTCATAGGACCTGCGCCACTTTATGACTAGAGGAGTAAAAGCAATCATTCAAAACACTCGATGAAATTTCAATTAAATGTATTGAGAGAAAATGTTGTTGAAAATTTATCTTGTTTTTGCCAATAATGATGAAAATGATAAATACACCGGAAGAAATAATTTTAAATGATAACTTCATTTCATTCATTGAATTTTACATACCAACTTTTGATTTTATCCACGTACAGATCTCGAATAGTCATCATAATTGTCGTTTAAATCATGACTGCGTGATTAATTCGCCATAAAATATGGGCATTTGCTTTAATTATGTTTTTTTAAATAAAAATAAAGAAAATCTCAAGTAAAATACGTATTAACCGTTTCGCACAGTCAAATGCCATTTATTTGTTAATATTCGAGATTAATTTTTAATTGAACGAAACATCGTAAATGTGGGTAAATGTGAAGAGGAGATTGTACATTTTCTTTAGGTTTCAGATAATTTTCTTTAAAAAACACACGACATTTAGGAATACTTTAGTTTGTGTGGTTGAGGGTTTTTAATGTTTGTTCAATTTTCAAATTTTGTCATGAACCCACATCTTTTTGGGAGTTTTATTTTATTTTTTATTTTTTTATTTTGGTTTATCAAATTTCCATTATTAACTATACATGATAAAGTCTCTGTTTATTACACATTATATCTCTTTTCATGTACTTGCCTTAATGTTAAAAGATTAAAGAACGTTTTTTTTTTTTTAACTTTGCTCTTATCCCACACGAATTCAAAATTAGATGTGGGAATTTCGTACATGCTTATGGTTTTGCCTTGTCAACATTGAACTTCATATTAATGTCCTTTTCTTCAAGTATAAGAATATTAACAAGTCCTTAAACATTAAATAAAGATTAATGAATTTGAAATTTTTTTTTGCAGTTTATCATGTTTTAAGGATTTTTGTTATTTTGTAAAAAAAAACAAAAAAAAATTGAAAATCGTTTGAAGTTGAAAAATTATTGAAACAAATTTCGATACATAAAAATTTAAAATAAATTTAAAAAATAAAACATGTGAATTAGGATGGCAAAAGTTAATAAATTTCGATGTTTTTATGTTTACTAATTAAGACAAATTTTTTTTTTTTTTTTAAATTTTCCTCTGTTATTGGAAACAAAAAAAAAAAAAAAAAATGTCCTTTTCCAGACATTTTGTAAATCAAGATGAAATTTTCTAAAAGTTATACAGTGCATTTTTTAAACCAGTCACCAGTATTTTAAATATGCAAATTCATATTATTTATTTTTTGTTAGCTTTTTTGTAAATGTTGACAACAATAGGCTATCTTCAAAAATGCATCACTGCCCACTTGATGCGATACTCAGCGTATTAATGATCTCAAACTGAATATCGCATCAAATTACGCAGTGATTAAACGTAATCATATGCGTGAGCTACAATTTTTACATGTATGTAGTAAATAATTTGGTTAGAATGGAGAGAGTTCCTAGAGCAGGCCAGGAATTTACTCCGGGTTGTCGCGCCTATGATGATGAAATAATTTGTTTGGATGTGACGTCATGATCATGGTTAGTGCATTGTTGTAGCTCACACATATGATTTACATGCTATCATGGACTATAACCATTAATACTTATATGAAAGTAATTGATGCGTTTTTGATGATAGGATATGTTTAAAAAATAGACTGTAATTTTCTTTTTTTTTTTACCTTAATATGATTTTTAAAAATTTTCCAGAAAATCATATATCTTCTGGTATTCATATATTTTTTTTTAAAAAAAATTATAGAATTAAATTCAATTGAGATGCACTAAATAAATAAATACAGAAAAATGTTCTTGTATCATTGTAGATATGTACATAGATACAAATTGTAACTCTGCATATATAAATACACGCACATGTAATGTATATTTGTTTAATATTTAAATATATTTTAGAATTTATAATATTATTGAATTTTTTTTTGTTGTTATTTTCTATCATATAGCATTCTTGTGTATTTGAGTTATGTAGTTGTTTTGTTGTTATTCAAATCATATATTCTAATTTTTTTTTTTTTTGTTTTTTTTTATCATAAATGTTTTTAACAAAAAAAAAAAAAAATTTGTAAAAAATATGCGAAAAACTGAAATTTTCGATATGAAAATTTTTGTGACATTATCTGATCGTAATTTATGCCATAAATGATTACTTATGTACTAGTTTTATCGTGTAGTCTTTGTATATACACCGTAGAGCCAATATTTTAAAAAAATTTGTATTCACTTAGCGATTTTCCATTAGTAGTATAGAAAAGTTTTAAAATATGAATTTTGTTATTGTGTCTCTTTTTCTTTTTGTTTTTTGTTCTTGTCTGTTTGTTTCGCCAGTGACTAAATAAAAATAAATAGAGTTGATAAAAAGAAAAAAAAAAAAAAAAATTAATCAAAAATTATATTTTATGATAAAAATTTAGTAACTTTGGAAGTTTTCTCATATTTTTCATAGATTTTCTATATTTTAATAAGGTTAATTTTCTTTTTTTTGGTGATTTTCAAGAATGACGTGGAAAACCACATTGAAAATGTCTCTAAGGATTTTTGTGGTAAAATAAATGAAAATGAATTTTAAAACAAATTTTTTGTAATTTGTATTCTAAGATAGTTTTGTCTATTAAAAGAACTTTTCATAGTTTTACCAAATTAACCTCAACATTTTTCTATGTTTTTGTTGTTGTTTTTTGATTTTTTTTTTTTTTTTGAATAATTTTTGAATAAATCTCAACAAGAAAATTTTTGTATGCATTTTTCAATAATAAATTTCATTTTTTAAAGACTTTTGTTTTCGATTTGTATAAAACTCAAATTGAATTCAAATTTTTAAAACTATAAATACGTTACATAAATTGTTTGGGTTTTAAAAAAAAAAAAAATTTTTTTTTTGATCGTACAATATGAGATAATCTTATACTTTGTATTTTAAATATTTTCATTACTGTTCTTATGGGAGTATAGTATACATATGTCTCTCATAATTTCTCATAATTAATCTCTCGCATTTCACGAGCAGTGTTATCACAATTCTCAAAGTTCTCATACAGTATAAGATGAGCTTTTTAAATATCAATATACAAAGATGTAAAGTGGCACTACTACTTTTTGTAGTTTCCCATATGACCTTTAGTGAAAATATTTAAAATACATAGTATAGGTATCTTTATTTATATAACGTTCATCATAAAACTAACTTTATAAAATACAATTTCAAAAACTACCATTAATAATAATTTAAATAACATTTTTGAACATGTTGTAGTTAAGTTCAAATAAATTTAAATTTATATAAATCAAAAAAAATTTTAACTGTAGCAACACCGTTCATAAAAATTTTAACATGAATTTTCATAAAAATTTCAATTTGATAGAAAAAAGAATTTTTTTTTTTTTTTTAACGTAACAAAAGTTTTAAAAAAATAAATGAAAAATTATTGTTATTGATTTTGAAAGTATTATGTACTGAAACTCGATACAATATACAGGATCCTGTACGTATATAAAATTTTCCTGTATAGTAACATTTTCGTAATTGTATTTGAAGTGGTATTTTGGTCAAAAATATTTGAAATATTTTTAAAAGCTAATTTCTATACTAATTGAGTGTTTATATATTGATAATGATTTTGAGGATTATTATAACGAGACATGGGTAGTAAATGTTATTAATGAGAATTTATAAAAATATTAGAAAATATTTTTTTGCTTAAAATTTTAATGTAAAAATTGCTTGATGGTTGCAGATGCAATATCTGGCAGTCTGGCACAGATTCAAATCGCATTTTTTTTTATCGTTTGTACGCATTATTAGCTGCTTCTTCAAGATAACTCAAGGTTAAAATGAGTATCAGTGCTTCTTAATTCAAGTATTTTGTAATAAAAAATGATCGAAGTCGATTTGACTTTCTGACAAAATAACTCAATTGTTCTGTTATACATCTAACTATACTAACTATAGAGCATGATGCAGAAAACTAGAATACCCTAAATTGACCAACACAACTCAAATCGTGATCAGAACCAGAATACCCTAAATTGATCACGATTTGAGTTGTTTTGGTAAATTTAGAGTACTCTGGTTTTCTGCATCAGGCCCTAGTGTCAGTTTAGAGTATTCTGGTTTCCTGCATCATGCTCCAGTTAGTAGTTAGATGTATGATAGAATTACCTAGAAAAATCATCCTTTAAAATTTTTTAGAGAGGAAAGAAAGATAAGATTTTATGGATTTAAATTTTTGAAAAACTAGAAAATAAAAATAAATTTCATTTTTTTTTTTTTTTGCATTTGAACAGTATTTTAAGTTCTAAAATATTTTAATATTCAATGATACCAAGTTCAGACATAAACAAATCTCATTAAATGATTTATAGCCTTGTTTATGCTATATAGCAATTCATACCGTAATGAGTCATGTCAATTTGACTTATACCGATTTGAAAGGATAATAAAAATATCATAAATAAAATTTAATTAGGATAATAAAAATATCCAAAAATTTTCAATTCGATATTAAAAATTCCTGATTTCAATTTGAAGTATGAAATTTCATTAAGGTTATGAAAACAAACGTAAACACTCAAATCGATAAGAAATGACGGTATCAGCTGATATTCAATTTGATTTCTTTTTAAAAATTTTCATATCAAATTGACTAATACCGATATAAAATTTTAACATTTAACACTTTATACTACCATTCCAAGTCAGGGCGCTTTTCAAAGTGTAATGAGTTCAATACGATATGAAATGGTAACATAAACAAGGCATATATTAGTAGACATACGTATACGTGGTGCCTTTTATCCTTAGACTATTAAATTTAAATACAAGAGACGGGGATTTCTCTTTCAAGTAAAAAAAAAATTACAAATTTAAATGAAACAAATTTGTTAACATACAAGAAATTGAAATAAAAAGAAAAAAAAAATCCAATTTATTTATTCTTTTTAAATCCAATTTAAAACTTCCCATCAAATAAATGACGGTTAATTCCTTTAACAGTCGAATGTATGGTATCATTTAAATAAAATTAAACATTTCATTTTAATTGGTCAAAAAAAAAAATTTTCTACTATCATCAACAACAATAATAAATTTTCATTTATCATTTAAATCTGTTCAAAGTTTTTTTTTTTTTTAATATCATGATTATTGTAAACTTTACAAATTGAAAGAATTGTAATTAATTTATCTTGTGAAATCATAACTAGAAGTTTTATCTTTATAAAAAAAAAAAAAAAAAATGAAATAAATTTTCATTATTTCAATTTAAACTTTCAACATGTTTTTAACAACGTGTAAATTATTGTTTTAATTGAAAATTTTCAATTTTCTATGTAACAGGTACATTTGTACTCTAAAAGAAAACAAGAAACTAAAAAATTGAATTTAAATAGAATATCCTTTATTCTATGTTTGGAGTACACAGTTTATGTATATGTACACGTGTGAGAATTAACAAAAGCAAAAAAGATGATCAGGAATAACGTAAACTATACCATTTAAAATTTTATTATATGCATTTATATGAGCACACACGTTTTTCAAATTGCTGCTTGATTGTAGCCACTATACAGTAAAACCGTTAAAAGTGTGGGCTTGATTTTTTTACCACCTGAAAAAAAGCAAAAAAAAAAAAAAATTTCCAAATTGTAAATGAAAACATTAAAACTTCATCACGTTGGCATAAATTCAAATTGACTAAAACAACACACCATGAACTTACACTAGGATAACAATCAAAATGAGAAGTAAACAAACAAAAAAATAAAAAACCACCCCCAGAAATGTTTAATGTAAATTAAAAACTTTTTGTATGTTTATGTGTGTAAGATAGAAAACATTAATGAGCTCTTATATTATACTTTTGTAAATGTTGTGTAGATTTGTTGTGAAAGGCCAAACTAACCATGACAAAGATAAGGATAAATCAGAAACAGGGGGGGTGGGGGCAGTTTAAGTTGGTAATGTGACCCATGATGTATTTAAAAATTCACTAATTAGAAAAATAGAGATTAACATTTTATGTATGTGCTCGTAAGTATATGATGAATGTGTTGCTATTTCAAAAAAAAAAAAACAGGATATTAGTCAGAAGAAAAGAAAATTCAAAATAACAAAATTATTCAGTATTAAGTTGAAAAAAACCAAAAAAAACAGGAAAACTCTTGCTATGTCGGTTATTATGAATTTTTGTGTACGTTTAAGAAGTTTTTAGAAAAGCATTAAGTTGAAATAATAACATAATGAGCATTTTACCACTTTAATTGGTATACTACATATTTCAACAACATAATAATTATGAATGTCAAATTGTTTACAAAAAATATCTCTGTTCATAATTGTTTATGTAATAAAGGATATTTTAAAGAACAAAAAAAAAAAAAAAACAAAAAAAATTTTTTTTTATTTTTATTTTTGTCATTAAAAAAGTTTATTTTGTTTTTCAAGTGTTTTCTCTAGTAAATAACAAATTTTTGTTTTATTATTTAAAGTTTATTTAAAAAATAATTTTTTTAAACATTATAATGATTATGATTCAATGAAAAAAAAAAAAAAACAAAAAAAACAAATAAATGTGTAACCCAAAAAAAAATTTCTGTAATCTGTGAAAAGAAAAAAAAATTTTTTTTTTGTTTTTAATGAACCAATTATGTTATGAAAATGAAAATAAAAAATTTCCATTAAAATGTTTGTTTTTGACATTTCCATCAATGGATTTGAGCTTTCATTTGTGTTCTTTTTTTTTTGTAATATATTTTTTTTTTTTTTTATATGAAAGAAAATTGTTAAAAAATTTTCCTAAAATAATAACCAAAAATATTCTCATTCGATTATTCAGTTTATATGATGACAATCTAAATTGTGGAATTTGTATGTGAATTTTTATGTTCCATTCCAGAGCTATAGGCAGGTAGGTAGGTACAGGTGACCGCCCGCTCATTCCCAAGCAAAGCACACTTAGGCAAAAAAGGCCCATTGTGATACCACACCAGGAAAACCTATACAACAACGTTATCTTTAAAAGTAATTAAATATTGTAAGTACAAGTATTTTAAATATTTTTCAATTTTTTGATTTTTTTATAAATTTTTAAAAAATTACGTATGTGTACTCTGTCCACTAATATTATGCACTCAAGGTCTTATGAGAGTACATGTCTTTTTTTCTTCTCTCATAATTTTTAATTAGACTGTCTTACGAGCAGTCTTACCACAATTCACAAAGCTTTTATATAAGATGCATTTTTTTTTAAATATCAATACAATACATCCTAAATACATAATATTAGTGAACAGAGTATAGAATGTGTAAAATGATTACAAAAATATTTATGCATAATTTATTTTGGTAATTGAAAGAAATCATTTGAATATTTAAATAAATGAGAATGTCTCATTAAGATCATATTTATATTGCAATCATTTAACCACACTATATTAAATTAAAACAATCATGCTTAATGATAAATAATAATAAAATACCTTAAATAATAATTTTTCGTTTTTTTGTCATCTTTAATTATTGACATTATGTTATTTGATTAAGCGCAAATGAATTAGAAATAATTCAAATTATATCAATGTGTCATCTATGGTAGACTGACATATACACAAGTCGTCATTAACAATTTATGAATGGTTCATCTGAATTGGTCGTTTTTGATTTTGTACATATAAAATTCTATTTACACACAGACGTAATTAAATGAAAAGAGAAAAAATTGTAACACTAAAAAAACGAAAAAAAAGAAATTATTTCATAATCAAAAAACATTAACTTCTATTATGAATTTTATCATCGTCGTTATGTTTAATACAAACATACCCACCTGTATATTTTGCTATTGTATCAAAAATTTGCACATTTAATTGCTTTTCTAAAAAAAACATTGTAAAAATAAATGGCAAAGAGAAGGGAAAAAAAGGACATAATTGTCATAATTGATACTCAAGGATAATATTATTCAATGTACTCTCTGATGTGATTACAACATACATTCTATGCATTCAAAGTTGTAATATTACTTTTAAAATTTCTACTCTATACACTAATTCGATGCAATTAAAGTCTTATCGGACTATATATATCTTTTTTCTTCTCTCAAAATTTCTAATAAGCTCATCTCATGAGCAGTGTTACCACAATCTGTAAAGGTATCATAAAATGCGAAATGAATTTTTCGTAATATCAATATACAATGACGTAAAGTGTTACTACTATATATACCATTTCCATAACATCTTAACTGCATCGAATTAATGTATGGAGTATAATACGTTTAATATTCTTTTGTACATTCATTATGATACATTAACAGAAGTCAATGTTTTGAATAATTTAACTTGTGATTTAACTTCATTATTATTATCAAGTTTTCATATAATTATAATTTTTTAATATTTTTTATGTAATTATTTGATTCATTTTAATTATTTTATCCATTTAGTTCGGTTAGAAATATGTCCATTGTACAATTAAAATTTTCATATAATTATTTAACTATAATTAATCATCATTTATAGTTATTAGAGTCATATTTGATAAGAAAATTTTGAAAAAAAAAAATAAAAATAAAATTCAAAACGTAGTTTAAAGGAAATCATATAGTAATGATGGAATAGAATATTGTCAAAAGAAATAATAATAATAATAATCTGTAAAACAAAAAAAGGATTGGATCCTTATCCATTGCCAAATTTTTGTTAATACATACAAAATCTACAGAGTATAAATCAATAATTTTAATTCTCAATTCTATATCGTTCTATATGGCTTATTTACTACACAGACACACACATACATACACATATTAAATGTATTTTCATTTCAGTTTTAGTACAATAACGTAACATGGGATTGATTGTAAATATTTTTGTACACGATACGAAAAGCATAGATTTTACTTCTAAGAGTAAAATGAGAAGATTCTGTATATAGATTAAACAGGATCATATCTATTCGATATACACACATTTTCTTTGCATAAACGCATGATAAGAAAAAAATTTTTTTTTTTTTTTTTGGCATGAACGTATGTACATATTCTTGTGTACACATAATTTTTTGTTTTTTTTTTGTATCTAGCCTATAAAGTTTTTACAAGATAAAAACTTTTTAGTACAAATGTTTGTATTTTACAATGAAGCTTTTAATTTTCCTCATTTTTCGGTAAGAGTTAAGCATCCCTCAGGGTATGGTTATATAATACAGTAAATAGAACATATTTATTTGTTACTTTAATTTTAGTAAAGGCCAAACATTAATTCAAAAAAAACAAAAAAATACGTTAATACATACAGACGTATATCGTACATAAAGCTTTCATTATATATTTCATGAACTTGGTATGTATGTTAATAAATTAATTATTCTTCAATAATTCAATATAAAAAGAATATTTATTAAATAAATTATGTATATGGGCATTATTTCATTTCATTTTTCTTTTTATATAGCATTTAAAAGAAAATCAAAAATTTTCATAGAAATTAACACAGAATTTCTTTGAACTAAAATTTACAAAAAAAAAAAAAAAAGTTATAAATATTTCATTGAATTAAAATAAATAAAAACGGATAAAAGTTAAGTTTAAAAAAAAAAACAAAAAAAAATGAATATCATTTAAACTATACCAGTTGATTGTGTTTTACTGGTTGCTGATAGTTTATGTTTATATGAGAAAAGGATTGTTTTGATGGGGCTGCGTCAATTGAAAAATTATTTTGTGTAGTACGTGTTCCCGGTATGTATTTGTAATATACATAAATAAAAATAAAAATTCAACGAAAAATAAAATAGGACGAAAAGGAGATAAAAATGTTATACTTAAAAAAAAAATATTTAAAAAAAAAGACTATCTAGTCTTTCTAAAGTTTTATTTATTTTCTTAAATTGAAGTTTTATAATTTTTTTTTCTTTTTATAATGATATGTACCTATACCAAAGCTCTAAGAAAAATAAAAATCTATATTCAAAAAATACTCAGTCCCATACCCATACTCAGTCAATACACTTAGGGCTTAGTTCTCATTCGTACAAGCTGTATGTAACCGGTTGACCTTGGTACTGGTGATTTCACATGAACAGATAGATGTTAGTTGATTTCACTAAGTGTGATGTGAAAACAAAAAAACAAAAACAAGTTTTCAAAATATTTCATATTTTTAACGATTTTTTCCAAGGACCGTCTATGAAACACGTCAAGCTCCCACTAAGTAAAAAAGACGAGTGACTTCATGTTTCATGATACTCAATATAAATACCCGTACTCAGTCAATAAACCTAGGCCTTAGTTCCATTCGTATGTACAAGCGGTATGAAACCGGTTGACCTTGGAACTGGTGATTTCACTTGAACAGACAGAAGTTAGTTGATCTCACTGAGTGTGATGTGAAAAAAAAAAAAACAAGTTTTCAAACATTTAAAAATTCGATTTTTAAAGTTTTGTTTTCTTTTCACATCACACTCAGTGATATAAACTAAATTTAACCACTTCAAGTGGAATCACCAGTGCCAAGGTCAACCGGTTACATACAGCTTGTACAAATGGAACTAAGGTCTAGGTTTATTGACTGAGTACGGGTATTTATATTGAGTATCATGAAAAATCAAGTCACTTGTATTTTTTACTTAGTGGGAGCTTGACATGTTTCATAGACGGTCCTTGGAAAAAATCGTTAAAAATATGAAATATATTGAAAACTTGTTTTTGTTTTTTGTTTTCACATCACATTTAGTGAAACCAATTAACATTTATCTGTTCAAGTGGAATCACCAGTGCCAAGGTCAACCGGTTACATACAGCTTGTACGAATGAGAACCAAGCCCTAAGTGAATTGACTGAGTATGGATATTGCTATTACCTATACATTAATCCGATGCAGCTAAGGTCTTATGGGAGTATGTATATGTATGTGTCCTTTTTTTTTCTCATAATTTCTAATAAGATCATCTCAAAGTAAAGTTATCATATAACACGAGATGAATTTTTTTAATATCAATATACAGCAACGTAAAATGGTTACTACTTTATGTCAATTCCATAAGGTTTTAACTGCATTGGATTAATGTATGTATGTAATTTGTTAATTTTTAAATTTTATCTTGATAATCAGATTATTTGAATTTTCAAATTTTTTTATTAATAAATTTGAATTTAACAATGGAAAATTAGTTAAAATTTTCCGTCCATTTAATATAAAAGAAAATTATAGACTTTAGGCCATCATAAAGGATATTTTCGATGATTTTTTATTTTTAATAAAAATTTTTTTTTACAAAATACATAAATAACAACATATATACGATAATATTTATTGTGTCACATGTATATATATAAATTTTATATTGTAATCCGTTAAATTATATACATATAAAATGAAAATTATAACACGCAATGGAATTATGCAGTCAAACTTGATTTACATATTATTCTTAACTTATGGATTTAAATATTGTGTATGTAACATCAATATTTCAGAGGCATATCGAGGAAGATAATTGTAAATTTTTCATTTAATATATACTCTATATTTAAATATTATGTATGTACATACATTTATGATTTTGATCACCATATATAATACACATGTGTATGTATATGCATAGATTAAAATATGTTACCATGTGTGTATAATGCAAAGCAATATATAATTTATGTCCACATTTTCAGGATATGTTCATTTTCACACATACCATTTGTTTGTATATGGTTATTTTGTGGTATATCCATGATAATATCATTTTTTAATAAAATATAAATCATCATTATTCATTTTTAATCATTTACTTTATAAAATTGCATTACAAACGTTTTAACAATTTTTAATATTTTTTATTTAAAAAAAACCTAAATCTGGTATGAAATTATGAATTATATATTTTTCATACACATACTTACATATGTAGATAAATATGTAAATGAATACAATACCGATTATGTACACATATTGATACAATAATATTAAAAGAAGAGCAAAATTTTTTAGTTACAATGTAAATAATTTATTTTTTTTATTCATTCATTTTTATTTTTATTTATTTTTTTTTTTTGCATTTATTAAAAATGTACATATTGTATATATAAAATGGTATATAAAGAATAGGTAGCATCTAAGAGTATAATGTGTTTACGAGAATAATTTTATTTCTTTAAAAAAAAAAAAAAAAAAAAAAAAAAAAGATCTACAAAGGCATCAATTATGAGAGTCGATTACTAATCGACTTTATATTGCAGTAGACTTTTGATATTATGAAAATCTATTCGAGTAAAAATTTTTCTATTATAGGTGTCAATTATGAAAGTCTATTGCTAATCAGACTTTATGTTGCAATCGATTTTTGGTATTATGAAAGTTTTCTTTTTCTATTCTATAGACTTGAAAAGTCGTTGATATTTTTTGATTCGACTTTAACAAAAAAAATAATAACAAAAATTTTGAAAAAATAAAAATTTTGACAAGTAAACAATCAAATTACCTCATTTTAGTACAATAATTTTTTATTACTAAGCATTTAAGTCGATTGATTTTACATAATACCGTGACTTGTTTTGATCGACTTTTAAAAGTCGATTATATTTTTTTTTTCGAATAGACTCTCATAATTGATGCCTTAAATGAAAAATTACAAACTCAAGCATTTTTCCTTCTTATATAACTTATATGAAACTTTATGTGTATATCGATTCGTTTATATACAGAATTTTTTATTTTCCAACATTATGTAAACATTTTCTCTTTTTTTTGTATATTATGTATATGCACTTTAGTTTGTGCTAATATTGACTTTGAGGTTTTCTGTATAAAAATTGCATACACAGTCTACGTATACAGAGTATATGTACATTTGAAAATGTGTTATAATTTAAAATTTACCGGTAATATATATTTTTTTTTTTTTTTTGTTTTTTTCTGTTGATGTCAGCAACTAAAATTGCATGAATATTATCTTTACATTAACCATAAATTTTCATATTGTGTAGCAATTTAAAATTGATATTTTTCTCTTTTTATATTTTGTTTATTCTTCTTTAAGATTATTTTAAGATGATTTTTATACGTATATTCTAAAACAGAAAATCAGGTTAGGTGCATTTTTGCACAGAGTATGTGTTGTCTATGCTATAATTGTGTTTATTTTCATTGAAGAAAGTGTAATAATTGTTATCCATTAATCTGCATCTATTCATTATGGTTAACGATAAATTTTAAGAAATTTAAAAAATTCATTTTTTTTTGTATAATTTTTATTTATTTTTTGTTTTTAAATTAAAATAACAGAGAATTTCCTTTCGAAATGGCCATTAATTAATTTTAAATTAAATTTATAAGTATGATGAAATTATTTCTGGAATTATGTAAGCTTTTACAACTATGTACATGATTACTGTTAGAATAAATTCGATCTATACTCTGTCCACTAATATTATGCACTTAAGGTCTTGTGGGCGTACATATGTATGTCTTTTTTCTTTTCTCATAATTTCTAATTAGACTGTCTTACGAGCAGTCTTACCACAATTCATAAAGCTTTTATATAAGATGAATTTTTTGAATATCAATACATAGAGTGATGTAAAATGGTCCAACTTTAAGTAATCTCCATACGATCCTTAAGTGCATAATATTAGTGAACATAGTATAGTTATGCTAACTTAAGTTTTGTAAAATTTAAATTGTCTTTTTAACTATAAATTAAAAGGAGAGTGTGTAAAATTTATCATGCATAATATTCGTAAATCGTATGCATATCAGTATAGTTTACGTATAAGATTAAGACATCGAATATATGTAAATATTTCATGTTTATCATTAAATTTGTGAATCCTTTCTCATTTCAGAATAATTTTAAACAGATTAAAGATTTGTCTAATATACGATTGTTCATCATTCAAAATGGTAATTACGTATAGCATATACAACGAAAAGATAATTTAAAATCTGATTGGTGTTTCTTTGGTGTAATGTTGCAATATTTATTTTGATACTTGTATTGGTAATTTTATTTTAAAATCAGATATGTGTCAAGGATCTGTACGTTCTTAATATTAAGTCATTTTCACATGCAGACACATTGGTTTGAACAATACAACCCAGAACATATCATCTGTACTTTCAATATATAGACATCTGTTGTATTTGCATTGAGGTTTTAATTATATAATTCCATTCTTAGATTTTGGCATTTGACAGCTAGTATATCCTATCAATTTCAATCCAATTATATTTACCATGCCTCAAGCAAAGATTAAACAGCTTATTTACATTTTTGTATGTTGTGATATCCTTTTCAGGATGAAAATGTTTTAAAAAAATTGTAAGTTTTTTTTATTTTGCAATTTGTAAGAGAAAACTTTAATTACGAGTACATTTTAAAATACAGTTTATTTATTTTTCTACTTTTTTTTTTTTTTTTGATAATTCGGATTGAGTAACATTTCTAACAATGTTTGTTGTTTATTGTTTTTTGAATTTTTTGTATAAAAAAATTCAAATTAGTCATGTACCTTAAATATTATATGAAAAAGGATAAAAATCATATATTTATTTTTACATTAGTATCCGTTATATTTGGATTCTATTTGTATTTTTTATGCAATATCGGATTTCAGATACATATACGTTTGTACTTATTTATGTTAAGGTCGTACGAAATTCTAATATACAAAAAAAAAAAAAAAAAAATATTTAAAAAAAAGTAAAATCACTGAAAAGAGCGAAAATCGGTGTAAATAAGGATAATGTACATATTTATACTCCATACACTAATTCGATGCAGTTAAAGTCTTATCCTTTTTTTCGTAATTTCTAACACGATCATCTCACGAGTAGTGTTACCACAATCTGTAAAGTTATCACATAATGCGAGATGAATTTTTTTTAAATATCAATATACAGCGACGTAAAGTGTTACTAGTTGATGTCATTTCCATATAAGACCTTAACTGCATCGAATTAGTGTATGGGGTATAGAAAAAAATCTTTTTGTTTTTTTTTTTTTAAATTTTTTATCGTTATGTATCTGTGTATTGTAGTTATAATAATATCTTTTTGTGTTGATCTAAATTAATGAATTTTTTATCTTAGCTTCTTAACACTAAAAACAAAAAAAAAAAATTGTTAAAAGAATACAATTAATTAAGAGAAATATGAAATATTGTATTGCGCTTTAAAAAAAAAAGATAAAAGCTTAAAAAACAAAATGTCATGTAATGTAAAATTTTCATTTTTCAAAAGAAAAAAAAAAAAAAAAAACAAAAAGAAAAACAAGAACCCTATGATAAAATTTTATTGTTTACCTTTGTTCAAAATTAATTCATTTTTTTTTTTTGTTTTTTATCTTTTATATTTTTCCACCATTTATAAATTTTACTTTTTTTAAAATGATAAAAATCACTTTTTATTTCTAATTGAAATTGTTTAAGATGTGTAAAGATTAAAAAAAAAATTTATAATAAATTTTTTTTTTTAAAAAATTGTAAAAATATTACGATCCATTTTCATTTTTTTTAAACATGAAATTTGATAATTTCAAAATGAATTTAAAACAAAAAGGATTTTCGAAGAAAATTTTGTGCTAGAGCCCTATTAACTGGAATTTTAAATTAAATTTAATTAAATCAACAATACAGAAAATGCAGATAGCAAACGAAGAGAATTACTGCGTTTTATATCCTTATAGTAAAGATTTTCCTTTTTATTTTATTTTATTTTTTTTTTTAAATTTCAATATTAAGTTTCAAAATTAATACCAATTATCATCTGCAGTACTTGCAATTACTATCTGTAAAATGCTATTGTATACTTTTAATTAGAATATACTGTGAAATATCAGAATGATTTGAATGTATGTATTTAAAATAAATCTTACGTACTTGCATGAACACATAAATCTATTGTATTTGTTGTGATATTAAATTTTAGTTTGATTTATACTCCATACACTAATTGGATGCAGTTAAGGTTTTATATGGAAATGACCACCAAGTTGTGTACGACTTTATGTCGCTGTATATTGATATATAAAAAAAAAAAAAAAATATAAAAAATAATAAAAATATAAAAAAAAATAAAAAATTTTTACATTTTCAGTAAAATAGCAAAGAAAAATACTTATTTTATCCTAGAAGATTTTCAGTACATTGCAAAAGAAAACACCCCACTTTATAGTAATAACAAATTTAGTTTCACTACATCACCGATATTGTGCATTTCTTATGGGGTATAAAGCATGTTTTGTTATTACATAACACAATACATAAAATTTTTTATAATTTTATTACATTTGTGAAAATTTTCATGTTAAAAAGAAAAATGTTTTTTTTTTTTTTTTTTTTTTCATACAAATGTTTCTAATTATGTGTTTGCATGTTTTTTCAACTGTGGATACGTAATCTTATTTAATAGTAAATATTTTGAAAAGCTCATATACGTGTATATGTACATATTTTTATGTAAATTATAAAATATAATCTTAATAACTTATGGTAAAATTGTTGGCTGTAAATGGTTACATTAGAAATTTATGAAATAAGAAATACGCATTATAAGTGCATTTTATATTCATAAATAATATGTAACACTATATAAGTACAACACCATATACATATGTATGTGTAGGTGGATTATATTCATGTGTGTACTACATACAGGTAAATATTTTTTGAATGAATTATAAAAACTAAAAAAAAAAAAAAAAAAAAAAATTAGTTTTTTCTTTTACTAAAAAAAAGTTATAAAAAGAAAATATGAATTTATATTGTATTATTTCATTTATTTTTTTTACACGTTTATGTAACCATTTTCATGTGAAGTAGTGCAATTTAAATCAGAATATTTACGTTATATTTTATTTTGATACAAAAAATGTTTTTTTTTTTAATAAAGTGAACAAAAAATGCACAATTTTGTTGAAAACATTTTTTTTTTTTGAATGATTTTTTTTCATACATCTAATTCTGTTTTTACACAGTGTTTTTTACGCGGTTTTTACGCAGTCTTTTTTTACGCGGTTTTGATCTAGAAAACAATCTAACTAACAGTTTGATCTAGAAACAGTCTAAAAAAATTTGTTTTTATCAAATTAAATGTGCATTAATACACACATATAAAATTTAATTTGGCTTTTATAGAGTCTCATAATTGTTTGTTTTTGTATGAATTATTTTATTTTAAATGGAACTAATCATTTATTTTTCTTCTATGTAACATACTTGATGATCTTTTTCTACACGGGCTTTTTTTTACACGGTTTCGCCTGGAATGTATCTACCGTGTAAAAAAAAGGAATTTGTTGTATTTTTAATTTTATTTAAAAAAAAGTTATGGTCCTTGTATGAGGAATTATTTGAACAGTTTTATAATTATGAACATATCTAATATTATGTCCTTTAAAATGAAAAACGCGTTTTGTTATTAAATTAACTGAAAATTTTATTTATAAAAAGGAAAATGTTATTCGAAATTTTCATTTTTTTTTCTTTTTTTTTGTATATCTGTCTCCTTAAATAAAAAGATCGTTTAAGTACTTGTGTCTAGCCTCTTTATATTGTCATTTATTTTTCATATAAAATAAAAATCAAAAGAAAACGACAATACAACAATATAATTACATCATGAAAAACTTTTAAGTACAAACATTTTATACAATACATAGTCATAAAAAAAAGTCATATATAATTGACTTACAGAGTGTTTATCTGGCATAAAATGTTTATTTAAAATTTTATTGAATACTATTTTATACGAGTATATTCATGATTTTCACTTTATCCATTTTTATAGTGTGTGTAGATATTTATCCTTATAATTTTGTGCATGTATGCATTATCCTTTTTTTTTTTTTTGTTTCTGCTGCTTATCAATTTGAAATATTAACAGATTCAAGTAATTTAAATATAACGTTCAATAAAACAGATAAAATGGAAAATAAAATTTTTTATTTTGTAATTTTTCAAGAGAAAATATTTTAAATTTTCTCCAAAATATAAAATGAAAAATTAATTAAAAAATAATTAAAAAAACAAAAAAAAAATTTGAAAAGTTGTGAAAAATTTATTTCATTTTTGTTAATTTTTAATCAAAAATTTTTTTTTTTTTTTAAATTTATTTATTTTGAAACATGTAAGTACACAAATGTACATTTTCGAAATTCAGTATTTCTGTAAATTTTTGAAAAACAGTCAGTTACACACATAGATAACTTTTAAAAAGAATTTGAAATTATTAAAATGACACAAAAAAAAATATATATCCTTTTACTGTGTGCTTATTTTACTGATTGATATTAAGCGTACAGATAATGTTCATATGTATAGGTATGTATCCCATTGGGATATGATGTATAATTGTACATTTTATTTTATTTTTATATTTTTCAATTTTTTTTTTTCTTTTTTTTTTTTAATGTTTTTCATTTTCTTCGTTATTCTGTTTTTGAATGAAGAAGTTTTTGTTTTGACAAAAGTTGAATTTATTTCATGTTTATTACATATTCTGCTTGAGGTAAAAAATAGAAAACAAAAATAAATTGTAAACGATAGATGGGATTTTTTTTTTTTTTTTGAATATGAATGAAATGGGTTATGTGTGTATAGAGGAGAGAGGGAGGAAGGATTTCGAAGGGTAATAAAATCGTGTACAATAAAATTTAAATTTTGTCTTTTATACCTATGCAAAATAAAAATGATCTGAAAAATGATGAAATAAAATTTTTAATTATAAATTTTTTAATTAATTGTTTAACTCACTTTTTGGTTATGAGAATCTAGAATTTATATTTTCTTGGTGGCTTTCAATCGTAAATAAATGCAATTTTCATGTCATTAAAAAATGTTTTCTAGATTGACAATCGTTATAATTTCATGCCAATTAAATATTTTCATGTATTATAACAATAACAGATGTAAAATAGAAAAATCAACTAAATCGATATTCTTTCAATCGTAAGATAGTGGAACTTGTTTCTTATACTTATCCATATTCTTATAGAAAATTCGATTCTTTGATTTATTGATACTGTACTGCTTAAAGAGCAAAAAATTACCTGACAATTCAACCCATTTCTTTCACGTGCCGTCTATAAAAATAAAATTCAGGAGACACTGTTCAATACCACCCATCTCCCACAACGTCTAATAAACAACTGAATTGAATCCTGAATCAAGACTATCAAGATTCAAGATCAACCCCTTGAAAGCAAACAGGTTACAGGACAGTAGAACTCATTAGAGACAGTAGAAATTGGTTGAATAGCTTCAGTGTGATCAGTGATATAGTAAAGAGAAAAAAAAATAAGAAACCAGTTCGATGATATACACAGAACAGAAATATCGTTTTACATTGCATTTAAAAAATTTTTTGTTTTGTGTGAAATATTGAAGGACCACTGGTAATACTGCTCGTCAAAAATTTTTTATGAGAAATTTTTATAAAAAAATTTTAAATTTTTTTTTAACGATTTTAGTTAAAATATATAAAAATATAAAATTAAAAAAAAAAAAAAAAAATCACATGAGAACATGAAAACATCTAGGATGATTAGAATAAATTCAATAAATTTCAGTTGAAAAATTATAAGGATAATTTAAATTATTTTTTAAATTGAATTAAATGATAAAAATATAGAAAAATAAATTTAAAAATTACGAAAATATATTTTATTTATTTTTTAATATTTATATACGACTAATATATTTGATTATATGGTGTATAATGTGCCTGAAGTCATGTTTATTCTAAACTAAAAAAAAAAAAAAAAATAAATAAGCGAACGTAGTAGATAAATCCCACGTATGAACACACAAAATAAATTAGGTACATTTTTTTTTGTTGAACAATTTTTTTTCTACATTATTTAATACAAAATTTAATAAACATAAAAATCATAAAAATAAATTTTCCAATAATAAATTTGAAATTTTTTATTTTATTTAATTTTCGTTAAATCAAATTCACAAAGTACAATTTTAACGTACTGTACTTATTTATATATAGATTGTATCATATACCATACATATGTATGTATGTATGGGTAGGATATCAATATCGTAATAAAATAGTATGTCTTTTATTTGTGTAATTTATAGTGTTGTTTACTATGTTTGGAAATGTACATAAAAAAAAAAGTGAAAAACAAAAAAAAATATGCATTTTTTAATCGTTAATTCCCAACATAGATATTCATCATTTGAACACGAAAACAAAAACCACATTGTATATGTATACATTTATTTCCAACAATAACTATATTAAAAACATAGAAAGGCAATTATGGCAATTAAATACAAAAAAAAAATTAAAAATAAATAAATAAAAAAATAGAATTAAAAAAGAAAAATCAAAATAAAAAATGATCAATGAAAAACACAAACAGTTTTTTTTCATTTTTTACAAAATAAAAATTGCATTTTTTGTTCACACCACTGCAAGTATGTTATTTATTTAAAAAAAAAAAAAAATAAAAAAAAAATTTGTAAACAAAAAAATAAAAAAAATTTGTAAATAAATAAATTGATAAATTTAAATTTTTTTTTTTTTTTTTATATGAAATATTCATATGAAATATGCAATTGATATCCTACCTGCAGAGTGTTAATAATATTGGTTCGTATATTTAATTAATATTACAAATAAACATATTGTTTTAGAAACAAACAAAAAAAAAGAAAAAAAAAAAACACACACAAATTATTAATTTTAAATATTGACGTAATTTATGTTAATATAAGAATATTACATAAATTACCCGATTTAATAGATTTTTCATTCATTATATGTGGCCAATTATTGTATCGTATTTATGTAAATTTCAGAAATAATTGAATTTGTTGGATGTTAAAATTAAAAAAAAAAAATAAAAATAAAAATTTGGATATATGTACATAAACATACATATACATATATGTATGCCTATCCCTATGTATGTGTCCCTATCCATACACAATCTGTATCCCTTTGTACATACTATATCTGCTTCATTTAGTTAAATTTATGCAAATTTTCTTTTAAATCAGATTGTACATACATACATATATGTACATAAATTTTTTTTTTTAAATTATTTATTTTGTAAATTGATCAAAAATCAATTTAATTATTATTTTAAATTTAAATTTTATGAAAATGCTATTGATCCTAGTTGATTGTTTAATTGAAATTAATTTCAATATAAAAAATGGAGGGAAAAAGACGAATACATATGTACATAAATGAGTTTATTAGTCGATTATCTGAAAATTCTTTTTAATTTGTTTGTTTTTTTGTTTTTTTTTTTTTTTTTTGTAATACAAAATGATCATATTTGTATGCAAATGAATAGAAAATTTAAAAAATTATATTTTGTTGTCTGAATTTTCCTTTTAATTACATTACATACATGTATAACAGGATCAGAATATATAAACGATTTCAAAATTAAGACAAAATAGTTCAATTATTGATTTGTTTGCCACATCCATTTAATGAAATTTTCAATATAGTTCAATTTATATGATAATCATCTGTATTTTGTGATGTCAAATATTAAACATAAGACTTGCCCACTGAAATTTAATTATCATTACTTTAAACATGTACACATACGTTTCCTATATTGTCATCAAAAACTAAGTAATTAGATCCATATATATGATGGTTGAGTATAGTTTCCTAGGCATGTGATGTTTCAATATATAGATAGAGTGATGTTGCATAAAATATTTGAATTTTTATTTATCGATTTTAGTACAGACAGGAGTAAAACAAAAAAAAAATAGAAACGAAAAAAAAAATTTATGAAAATTAAAATAAAGTGCAAAATTGCACACGAACAGTTGATTCAGCTACTCAACCTTACTACCCAGTATCAAAGCTAAAATAGATGTACATTCTGTTTGCTGGGTTCAATTCTCATTCTTTATGATCCTGACGGAGTTTGTTTATTTTTTTCAGCAGAATTACATAAATCATTGAAACAATACAAATTAGGTGTTAAATCAAAGGAAATCTGGTTTAAAAATACAATATCATCAATTCCATAAATTGTTCATAATATTACCAAGTGATCAAATTGATTCATTGTCTCTAAGTCATTGATATTATTGAATTCCCATAATAAATAATTCGTACATTTTATGATTGAATGAAAATATTCATTAATTACAATAATTGAAAGTATAATCAATTTCGGTACGTGATTACGATACATGTAATGTAATAGCAAAATGTAGTACACCTGTCGTCTGATAGCATTAATTTCAAAAAAAATTTTTTTATTATACATAATATGTGCTTACCTACTTATCCTAATCGTATACTTTATATAATTTACAAATATTTACTTCAATGAAATTTTTGTCAATAAACAATGTAATCATTTATTATGATTTTATTCAAAAATAATAATATCATCTTTTTACATAAAATCAAAATCTTGATATGTAATAATTTTTGGGTTTTATGAATTTTTTGGGTTCATAAAATTTTATGTTTTATAAGTAAAAACATATAAATACTTACATATGTATGTATATTGTATGTAAAATTTTTCTTTAAATTTATTTCAAAATCTGATTAAGTAACGTACACACAACAAATATGTGTAAATACATATGTTAGCATATATGATAAGCATTTATGAATATTAAAATGGCCTAAAATATTATATTTCTTTTTGAGTTTATAGCAATAAATATACCATAGATTACGGTCAAAATACCGCTATAAACGATGTATGAAATTAGTAAAAGGTTTCTTATACACTTAAATGTTTTCATATATTTTTAATAAGCATAAAAACTTGTAGATGTAGGTAAAATTATATTTTCTATAAATTAAATCGTGTATACTAATCCATATATTATTTTTATTTATATGTATGTATATTAAAATTTTAGATTTTATATTAAATAAAAGTTTTTAATTAGAAATAAAAACTTGTTCTAACATTAAAACTTTTAATATAATAACACATAATTATGGTTATTCGATCTTTAACTTATTTATAGTCTATGAATAAATGATTTTCATTGTATGCATTAAACATTTATTGATATTGTACTTGTTTAGAAAACAAAAAATTACCTTACAATTTAACCCATTTCTTTCCTGTGCCGTTTATGAAAATAAAATTCAGGTAACTCTGTTAAATAGCACCCATCTCTCATAACGTCTAATAGGCAACTGAACCAGCCTTGACTGAACTAAATCCTGAATCAAGACTATCAAGATTCAAGATCAATCTAATGCTATGTTCGACTGATTTGAATATATGAAACACGACCTTGAAAGCAAACTGGTTACAGGACAAAACAGGAATAGCAATAGCTGAAATTCACTTGAAACAGTAAAAGTTGATTGAATAGCTTTAGTGTGATCAGTGATATAGTAAAAAGTCAAAAAATAAAAAACGGGTTCGATGACATACACATAACAGAAATACTATTTTATACTGCATTTAAAAAAGTTTTTGTATTGTATAGAATAACGAAGGGTACTGGTAATACTGATCGTCAAACATTTTTGTTAGAAATGATGAGAGAAAAAAAAAACATAATATAATAATCTCATAAGGGTTGAACTGAAAATCATTAATTGACAAACTATATAAAAAGAAAAATGAAAAATTTATGTATGTACGTATGTATACCTTCAAGGAAAATAATTTAAAAAAACAAAAAAAAATTAAATATTTGAATAAATGAAGTTGAAATAGAATATAATATTAGGCTATTTTTTTTTTCAATGAAAATTTCAAAGTAACAAGTAAGAAAATATTAATGAAAGGAAAAAAAAATTTTTTTTTTCTTCTTATTTGTTAGAGAAATTTTGTAATTTAAAATAGCAATTATTATTTTTAATTTGTGAATTATTGTTCATTATTAATTTAATGGTAAAATATTTAAAATAATTTAAAAAAATTTTTTTTAATTTGAATATATCATCGAATATCAAAACTTTTTAACTGAAATATAAAAAAAAACATGGAAAACTGAAATAAAAAAAAAAATAAAAATAAAAATTGAATTATGACTTTTAAATAGAACACAAGAGTCAGAAAGTAACAAAAATGAAATCGTAAATAAAAATACATACACAGGCACTTATTTTAAAATAAAATTTTTTAATATGTATGTTCGCCATTAATTCGGTATTTTTTAAATGTTTGGTTTCAAGGATAATTTTTGAGAATACGAGTATATAAGAAAATTTAAAAAAATTTGAATATCGAATTTAAGTTCTTAAAAGTAAACCTAAATTTTACATTTAATTTAATTGCAATAATTTACGTTACAAAATAATGAATTTTCATGAAAAATGAAAAGAAAAAAAAAAAAATTGAAAATAATCACTAAATGAAAAAGAAGAAAAAAAAAATCCTTTTAAATTCTTTGATATTTAATGTACATAATTGTAAATCTAAAAAAAAAAATAAACAATAAAAGAAAAATCATTTTCAAAAGTCAAAAATGTGTCTCATATAAAAGCATTCTGTTTTATTTTATTTTTTTTTTGTTAAATGAAAAAAAAAAAAAAAAAACAAAACAAAACAATTTGTATGCAAGGTGTTGTCGTCAAGTGTGTATTTTCAATTTTCCAAAAAGGAAATTTTATTTTATTTTTTTCATATTTTTGTTTTGTTGAAAAAAAAGAGAAAAACACAAAAAGAAAATTACAAAAAAATAAAAAAAAAATTTCTAAAATTTCTAAAATTTTTTTTTTTTTATTTCAATGAGGGTGTTAAAAGAATTTTTATCAGGATGAATGCCTTAGTTTTGAGTTATTGATGTGCAAATAATACGCATTTACTTTAATATACGCTACATTCCATATTCATTTGAAAATTTTATTCAAATTTTTAAGTGATGAAATTCATTTTAAAGAAGATTTCACTTTAGTTTTGTTTGATCTATAAATAAAATGTTTATTTAAACAAAAATATCCTTTTTTTTTTCACTGCATTTATGAATAAACAAAAAAAAAAAAAAAAAAAACAAAAACGATATTTATACATTTTTTTTTTTTTTGTTAAATTTTAAAAATAAAATTTAGGTGAAATTGCCGAGATTAATTTACTAGATGTACTAGAACAGGGTTATTCATTTCTATTTAAAAATATACAAGTACTTATTTTAGTGTATATTTGAAATATAATGATGAATGACGTAACTATACTTCATATATTAATTCGATGCAGTTAAGGTGTTATGGGACTATATGTTTTCTTTTCTCATAATTTCTAATAAGATCATCTCACGAGTAGGGTTACCACAATCTGTAAAGTTATATCATACAATATGAGATGAATTTTTTTTTTAATATCAATATACAGCGAGTAAAGATAAGACCTAAACTAGGAAAACCTTAAAAATTAGTGTATGGAATATAAATACTGTATCTTAGAATTTATATTTAAATTTGTATCATCATTTTTTATTAATATTTAGGTAACCTTGTTTCTCTGTTAAAAACATGATGGAATCATACATATGTATGTATATATGTCTACCATTAAAGTACAATCAACATGAAAGATGGCTAATCAGATTGTATGAAATAGTTTTATATTTCATTTATTTATTTATTTTTTTTATTTTAAGATAGAAAAAAAATTATTTAAATTTTAAAATATAAAAATTTACAGTTTATTTACATCAATACAATGAATCTTTAATGAATTACTTTATTGTATATATAATTAACGCAGTACAACAGATCCAAGGAAAATTCTAAGTAATTAAAATAATTAAACAAATTTCTATGTGAAATTATGTGGAGGTTGTATTTTTGAGACTATATTACATTGCTTAACCTTGATCTAATTTATTTTTTTTTTTTAATTTAATTTAATTATTTTAAAATATTTTCATTTGTTACAGTGTTCAATCCACAGTACATTTTGTTTATTTATGCCTACATTTTTAGTTAAAATTTTTTATTTATTTATTTTTTTTAATTTTTT
This sequence comes from Anthrax anthrax, assembly GCA_963971155.1. NCBI lineage: Eukaryota > Metazoa > Arthropoda > Insecta > Diptera > Bombyliidae > Anthrax > Anthrax anthrax. The sequence goes on from OZ020124.1 coordinate 16,784,280, forward strand.
TCATTTATAAAGAAAATATTTAAAATTAAAAAAAAAAAAAAAAATTAAAATTATGATTTGAGTGCAAGTGTGAATTTTTCTATTTACATAAATTACTTCCTTCTGGGATTATATATAATGTGCTCATATATAGTATATAGTTAAATATTTCTTTTTAACGATTTTTCCTTTTAAATATTCCCTGCAAAACAAAAAAAAAAACTATGTTGAAAAACAAGTGTTTGTTTTTTTCCACTTTTATTTATTCATTAGTGTTATTTGTTTTTCATTAGAAATATATTTTTTAAGTCCTTCGAATAAATGTTCTTCCCACATACATAAATATAGATACCAGTACATTATATAGTTCATCGTGTTACATTTCTACACACATATGCTTAACACATATGTACCTATACAGTGATATTATAATTCTCTGTCATCATTATTTTGTTTATTTTGTAATCTTTATTCTCAAGGAATATCAAAGTAAATGTACACATAATTTTCTGTATATACATATATTCTATATATTTATATGAGAAAAACAAAAAAACAAAAAAAAAAAGAAAATAATAATTTTATTATATTCTAAAAAGTCAGATACTTTTAGTAGTGCCTTAGGAGAGACTATACAAAAAAGAAGAAAAAAAAGAAGAAAGAAAGAAAAAACAACAAGAACAAGTAACAGCAAACAAATTAAATAAATGAAACCAAAATGGTATGAAATGTTTATGTTCACAACATGAACATACATATTTTCATGTGAAACATTATATTATGTAATTCGAGTGCAAAAAAAAAACATGCCATTACGTTTTATAGCACATACATATCATATTGGTATACATATGTGTAAGTGTATATCTATGTATGTGTATAGGTGTTACATATACACTTATATCTATGTACATTTATAAATAATATCTCGATAATAATTGTACACTTACTGTATGTATGTGTATCTCACATTTTGTTATACGCATATACATGTGCATACTTTTGTTTGTTTGCGTTTTTTTTTTTTTCTATTACATTTTTCTTAGATTGTGATGAAAGTCATAATTTAAATCTATACAAAATAGGTGACCCGAAAAGATATCATGCTGTGTTTAGAGAATTGCAAAATTTTCATACTTTTGAAGCATGTTACATAAATATCAGCATATACATAGAAAGAAAGAAACAAAAATGAAATTTAAAAAAATGATTGTAAACAAAAAAAAAAACAAAACAAGTGTTCTTGAAGTTAAGATAAATAAATAGACCTAGAAAATCTGTTTTAATTTATTATACGTATACATGTATATATTGACTTTGAAAATATTTATCTGGCACTCTATAAACATCTTCATTAATTTGAAATTACTGAAATGTAAGTATTTGCCAGATTTAAAATTTTCCAAGGTAAAAAAAAAACTATTAAAAAAAAAATCTGAATTTATTTAAATTAAAAGGTTAATATTATGCTGAATCTTAAATTCCATATAAGTAGTTTAATTTTTTATTCTTTAAATAACACAAGACGTACCCAAACACCAGTAGAATACTACGGGAACCAACTCCTATTTTACAAATTAGTACATACAACTGTACATTTAATTGAATTACTTGTTGCTCGAATTGAATAACTGCAATCGTGAGTTTCGAAAAACGTCAAAAATACTGTTTTAATGAGGTATAACTACTTTTCTGATACAATTAAGGCACAATTTATTGATAAATTGCATCCAATGCGTACACTTTTTCCTTTATAAACGGTATTTTTGCTGTATTTCACTGCAAAATATGGCAATATAAAAACTTTTTTGATACATATTTATATAAGTACATACCAACAAAATTTCGGATGCATTTTTTACTTAATCAATGCGTAAAAAATAAGAATCAATAAGTTGGTAGAATTTTATACCCAAAATCAAAGACATGTGCGAATATGTCTTTTAAAAAAATAATTATGTAAAATTGTTAGACAAAAAATCGATACGAATGTTATAAATAAAAAAAAAAATTATTTGAATATAAGGAATAAATGATATTTCAATAGAATTATTAATTAATACAAAACAAGGATATTCAATAGCACAAAAACTTTAATGTCATAATAAACATACATAAATACTACTTCAATAATTTCAAAAAAACAAATTTTAAAAAGACATTATTTCGTGCAATTTTTGATACAAGAATATTTTCAAATAATACACAAATTAATATATTTGACTTATCTGTATAGAAATTAGATATTAATTATTATTAATTAAGCATACATTTCAAAATTAGAGATTAAAACATGTATGAGCATTTTTGACAATACTAGAGAGTTTAAAATAAGCTGGGAGCTTGTCAGAGTGCTCTGCAAATACACATCCTTATCCAAATTGCAATCTTTTGTAAAAAATGATTGTTAAAAGTATACGATGAACTTTGCCATTTTCTTAATATTCATTATTTTCTCATTATTATTTTTCTTAATATTATTATCCTTTTTTTCTATTGTTTCTTAATTACATAAATTAAACATTCGACACAAAAAGTTACAATACTGCATGCCAATCCTATAGCTAAAATATACCATGCTATTCTGAAATGATTAATTGTCAATATTTGCGGACCTAAGTCCTCGTCAACCATGTCTTTTACTTTTCCTATAAGTCGGAGTTCATCATAGGAAATGTCTTGCCAATGATGATAAAATCCAGATTGCATTATTCTCATTGTAAATATATCTAAAGATTCACGTAGCACTGAATCTATTGATAAATAATGTGCATTGTGAAATTCTCCAATGCTAATATCTGATATTTGAAACAATTTATGTGTTAAATATCTTTGTTGTTTAAGCCAAAAATTAGAAATATCTGTAGTTGTCAGAAACGCATACGAGCTATTTACCACGTCAGCCAAAAATCCGTCTCCGTACTTGTATACAATAAAATTTTCAAATCCCTTTGGAATTTTATAAAACTTTGATAATTGGTGAGTAACATTAATGCTCAAATTTGGCTGTAAAATTTTGATATTTTGTTTCATTAATTCTGCAGGTGTACTTGGTTGCTTATAATATACGACTTTTGATAGAAAACTTGTAGAAAACGCTAAATACAAATTAGCGATAATAAATCCAAAAATCGAAATTGCGAAATACATTAGATACATTGTTAGAGATTTTTTTCTGTTAAAAACTCTTGAAGGTGAAATGAATAAAATTGCACAAATCACTTGTAAAGTCTGATCCATATACTCGGATTTCTTAAATTTTATTCGATGTGCTACATACAACATGAACGAGAAATACAGAACGGATACGATTAAAATGACCCATACTTCAGGTTGGAATGGAATTAAGATGTACATATATTTGGGTATCTCATTATTGATGGGAATAACCAAGGAAAATTTTACAATCTCGTATGGATAACTAAAATCCAAAATGTAAAATGTTTCATTCGAAATGTACGGAACTATAGATGGGATGGGTGTCATATCAAATGTTTTATTATTCAAGAAAATAAAAATTCTTGAATGTGTTTTGTCTCGTTGAGTTACTTCAACATTTTGAATTTTGCAATTTAAAAGTTTCATGAATTCCTTCATTACTCGATATGTTACTCCAGAAGAACTGTCGAAAGGCGAAGTTTCGTACGTTTCCGATATGGGATATAAGTGAGGTATTGAAGGATAATAAAACGTTTTTATATTCATTCCATTGAAATTTTTAACGTATCCTTTCGTATAAAGAACATCAATTGATAATCTGTTCGAGTTAGTTACAGAAACGTTTGAGAACTGTTCATAGAAATAAATTTCCTTGACGTAGCTCTGATTATCGTATTTGAATGTTGACAACAATACAAGGTTATATATTGAATGAAACTCTTGTGAAGCCCTCATAAAAGAAACAGTTTCATCCATTGACCACTGTTTACCTACATTCACAAAAATTGTTTTCATTTTTTTTACACCACGACACAACCTTACATAACTTATCAAAGATGATGAAGTCATTGTTTTGAAATAAACGATGACGATTGTTTCTTTAATATTCACGAAAGTTCTTATTCTCATCCTGGTGTCCTTCACACTCATAATCATTTTTGTAAAATTTCCATTTTTAAGAAAACCCAGAATAGATTCATCATATTCAATTAACCCATTTTCTATAACTGGAAAAACCACAACGTTTTTAATCTTGTAAAATTCAATGATTTCTTGTACAATATCCTGTACTTGTTTTCCGTGATTTGGTGGATGTTGTGGATTTATTAATGTGATTTCAGAATTTATCACTGATATAATGCAAATAAAACACAAAACTTTAAAGTTGAGAAACATATTGAAGAATCAGTTTTTTAAAATAATTCCACAAAACAAAAATGTTCGGTGAGTATTCCTTCTCGAAAAGTAGTTCTACTTTAAAATCAGAGTAAATTGAGTTTTCCACTGGTATTTATAAGTTCTAAGCAAATAGGCGTGGAAATAATAGATTTAAAATGAGATATGTGAGAACACACTTTTCATGTTTACCAAATATTATCGATGGTGAACAACACCGATAAAATAATGTTGAGAGTAATTAACCCTGAAAATAACAAGAAAAATAAAAAATAATAAGGATAACAAAAGTATTGGAAAAACAAAATAAAGCAGTTTCGTCATTCAATCATTATTTTAATGAAATGAATATTTGTACTTATACTTTAATTTCGTACTTAAGGCTGCGATTACATTGGCGATTTTTAATGTCAAAAATAACTACAAAAAAATTTTTCTATAACCACAAAATTGGCCTACATACGCGTACCTACATTATATGGATATTTTTAATAATTTATAAATTCATTTAGAAGTCAGAAACATTATTTTTCCATATACATATGCACATACATATTTTAAAGCTATTCGAAAAGGTTAAATTTCTTCGTATTTAAATTATTTCTCCTATTACAAATCATGAAATGGTTGAACGGGGGTGTGAGTAGAGGGGGGAGATAGAGGTAGAGGTGGAGAACTATCGATAGTTTTAGTGCTAGGAAAACTTTCGATTGTTTTTACCAACTATCGATATTTTCGATAGTTCGATTCTAATTTTTTTGTCAAATATTTATATTGTGTTTTTAATTGTTTAAATTGTAATTTCAAAAACTACTATAAAAATTTTTTTTTTCTGTCAGAAAATTGGCCTACATATGGGTACCTACATATGTACATACATATATGAATATTTATAATAAATTATAAATTTATTTAGAAGTCAGAAATATTATTTTTCCATATACATATGTACATACAACATTTGGGCTGTACGGCGATGTTTCTTAGACATCGACATTGTTTTAAAGAAGATAATTACAAAAAATACATGGTTTTTGTTATAAATCATTGCAGTAGGGGAGGATTATTTTTCTTACGTAAATGTTTATGTACAGGAATAAATTTAACTTTTTCATCCGTAATGGGCCCCTATTCACCTTGGGTCCCCCTAGTTACGTGTTTCTGCTTTGAATTACCTCCCCTACTGCAATGATTTATAACAAAAACCATGTATTTTTTGTAATTATCTTCTTTAAAACAATGTCGATGTCTAAGAAACATCGCCGTACAGCCCGAATGTTGATCCTATAGGGCACCTTTGGGTTTTCTTAAACTCAAAACTAAAAAAACAAAAGAAAAATGAGTGGTATTTTAAAATTTAAAGAAGGGTTACAAGATTAATGGAGTTAAATTCCACAAGGTTTTGTTGATAAACTTGTGGAGGCCATGTTTCATGCTTAATGGCCACCAAAATGTGTAAGAACATAAAGGGGCCCATACTCGGTATTAAGTGAGACAAAAATATTGACGAAAGTGTCAATAACTCATGTATTAAATAAAATTATTATCTTATTTTCAAGTACAAAAATAGACTGTTCCAAAACTTTTTCGCATGTCTTTTTTGAAGTTGTTTTCATTATTATCCTTTTGTGGGTGTTCTATGCGATATTTTCGCTCCGTTTTTTTTTTTATTTTTAAACTAGACAATCAAGAGAACATTTTAACACAATTCATATGTACAGTTTCTTGAGAAAATATATACTTATAGTACATATTTTAATACAGTACATATGTGTTCCAAAACTTTTTCGCACCTGTGTATGTATGTACATATATCAAAACGATTAAATTTTTACTATTACAAATCATAGTTAATGGCTAGATAAGGGGCACAGGGTTGGGATGGTGTAAGTGGAAGGAAGAGATAGAGGAGATCGTATACAATATCGAAGAAGTATTTATATTTTATAGAATAGCGAAGAGTAAGGTCAGCACAAGGGTAGGGGGTAAAAAGTGAATTTTTAAGTGTTTGAATGATAGAAAAGTGGTCAGAAGAGGTGTGAAAGTAGGATGAAAATGAGTGGTGGAGGTAGACCAAGGATTTATGAATCTATTCTGGTAGTCAAAGAGTAGAATTAATGTTGTAGAGGCGTATGACACACCGATAAAAAAATGATCACTTTTCAGTTTTTAATTTATTGTTGTTTAAACAACTGAAAAGTATGATTGAATACTAAACGCTAGATGATACAATCTAGGGACCTATAGGGTATAAACGGAAGAAATCTCGTGCACATTAAAACATGTACGAATGCTTATACGTTTTCACTGGTTTTACTTTTTGATTATTGGGCTAGATTCGCCAAACCTTTCTCTGCACTGACCTACCCTTTTTATCCACTTTTCTTCCCTCTATTGTTGAGCCATTAATTGAATGAAAAATTCAAATTTCATACCTTTCTCTTGTACGTCTATCTCTCCCCCCCAACAAAAAACACAAGTACTGTGATGTGGAAAATCCCCACTATCCCAATCCATTTACTCATAACCCAAAACCTGCCAAAATTCAACGACCGTGTGCTTCTTATCTAGACATTTACCGATTTAATCAAGTGTTTGTTATGAGTCTTCGATTGCATAAATTAGTTGCAATAGTTTTCTTTATTATGAAGTCAAAATCCTGAGTAAAAACGATTTTTTATATGAAATTTGTTGTCTTTTAACAAATATTGTCACATTCACATCCAGATATACATAATATACGAGTACGTACGGTCGTCGGCGTGTACTTATTTTCATTTGAATGTTTATGTCACGCGTGAAAAGCAGCAAACACGTATCCGTGTAAAATGCGTCAAGTAAGAAATTTTCAAATAAATCAACTTTCACTTTGTAAATAAGATTTTCAACAATATCACATTTGATAAACAAAATGTGCTCATAAATCAAAGCTTACTTTGAAAGAGAACACGAATTAAATTGCATCCTGTTTTTACTTTAGGTCATTTTCTGTGGTTTGGTAATTCAAAATTTGGTGACGCCACAGCCTGACATATTGTTGGTAGAATTTTATACCCAAAATCAAAGATACGTGGGAATATGTCTTTTAAAAAAATAATTATGTAAAATTGCTAGACAAAAAATGAATTCGAAAGTAATAAATAAAAAATATATTGAAAAGAAAAATATAATTATTTGAATATAAGGAATAAATGATATTTCAATAAAATTATTAATTAATACAAAACAAGGATATTCAATAGCACAAAAACTTTAATGTCATAATAAACATACATAAATACTACTTCAATAATTTCAAATAAACAAATTTTAAAAAGACATTATTTCGTGCAATTTTTGATACAAGAATATTTTCAAATAATACACAAATTAATATATTTGACTTATCTGTATAGAAATTAGATATTAATTATTATTAATTAAGCATACATTTCAAAATTAGAGATTACAACATGAATGAGCATTTTTGACAATACTAGAGAGTTTAAAATAAGCTGAGAGCTTGTCAGAGTGCTCTGCAAATACACATCCTTATCCAAATTGCAATCTTTTGTAAAAAATGATTGTTAAAAGTGTACGATGAACTTTGCCATTTTCTTAATATTCATTATTTTCTCATTATTTTTTTTCTAAATATTATTATCCTTTTTTTCTTTTGTTTCTTAATTACATAAATTAAACATTCGACACAAAAAGTTACAATACTGCATGCCAATCCTATTCCTAAAACATACCATGCTATTCTGAAATGATTAATTGTCAATACTTGCGGACCTGAGTCCTCGTCAACCATGTCTTTTACTTTTCCCATATGTCGGAGTTCATCATAGGAAATGTCTAACCAACGATGATAAAGTCCAGATTGCATTATTCTCATTGTAAATATATCTAAAGATTCACGTAGTACTGAATCGATTGATAGAATATGTGCATTGTGGTATTCTCCAACGCTAATGTCAGATATATGAGACAATTTACGTGTTAAATATCTTTGTTGTCTAAGCCGAAAATTAGCAATATCTGTAGTTGTCAGAAATGCGTATGAGCTATTAACCACATCCACGTCTACTTCTCCGTCCGTGTATACAATATATTTGTCAAATCCCTTTGGAATTTTATAAAACTCTGATAATTGGTCAGAAACATTAGTATTATTATTAGTCTGTATAATTTTAATATTCTGTGCCATTAATTCTGCAGGTGTTCTGGGTTGCTTATAATATACGACTTTTGATAGAAAACTTGTAGAAAACGCTAAATACAAATTAGCGATAATAAATCCAAAAATCGAAATTGCGAAGTACATTAGATACATTGTTAGAGATTTTTTTCTGTTAAAAATTCTTGGAGGTGAAATGAATAAAATTGCACAAATCACTTGCAGAATCTGATCCATATACTCGGATTTCTTAAACTTTACTCGACATGCAACGTACAACATAAACGAAAAATACAGAACCGATACGATTAAAATTACCCATAGTTCAGGTTGGAATGGAATTAAGATGTACATATATTTGGGTATCTCATTATTGATGGGAATGACCAAAGTATATTTTACAATTTCGTATGGATAACTAAAATCCAAAATGTAAAATGTTTCATTCGAAATATACGGAACTATAGTTGGGATGGGTGTCATATCAAATGTTTTATTGTTCAAGAAAATGATAACATATAAATGTGTTTCGTTTCGTTGGGTTACTTCAACATTTTGAATTTTGCAATTGAAACGTTTTATGAATTCCTTCATTACTCGATATGTTACTCCAGAAGAACTGTCGAAAGGTGTCTTTTCGTACGTTTCCGATATGCGATATAAGTGAGGTGCTGAAGTAAAATAGAACGTTTTTATATCCATTCCATTGAAATTTTTAACGTATCCTTTTATATAAAGAACATCCATTGATAATCTGTTCAAGTTAGTTACAGAAACGTTTGAGAACTGTTCATAGAAATAAATTTCCTTTACGTAGCTCTGATTATCGTATTTGAATGTTGACAACAAAACAAGGTTATAGGTTGAATGAAACTTTTGTAAAGTCCGCATAAAAGAGATATTTCCATCCATTGACCACTGTTTACCTATATTCACAAAAATTGTTTTCATTTTTTTTACACCACGACACAATCTTACATAACTTATCAAAGATGATGAAGTCGTTGTTTTGAAATAAACGATGACGATTGTTTCTTTAATATTCACGAAAGTTCTTATTCTCATCCTGGTGTCCTTCACGCTCATAATCATTTTTGTAAAATTTCCATTTTCAAGAAAACCCAGAATAGATTCATCATATTCAATTAACCCATTTTCTATAACTGGAAAAACCACAACGTTTTTAATCTTGTGAAATTCAATGATTTCTTGTATAATATCCTGTACTTGTTTTCCATGATTTGGTGGATGTTGTGGATTTATTAATGTGATTTCAGAATTAATCACTGATATAATGCAAATAAAACACAAAACTTTAAAGTTGAGAAACATATTGAAGAATCAGTTTTTTAAAATAATTCCACGAAACAAAAATGTTCGGTGAGTATTCCTTCTCGAAAAGTAGTTCTACTTTAAAAACAAAGTAAATTGAGTTTTCCACTGGTATTTATAAGTTCTAAGCAAATAGGCGTGGAAATAATAGATTTAAAATGAGATATGTGAGAACACACTTTTCATGTTTACCAAATATTATCGATGGTGAACAACACCGATTAAATAATGTCGAGAGTAATTAACCCTGAAAATAGCAATAAAAATAAAAAATAATAAGGATAACAAAAGTATTGGAAAAACAAAATAAAGCAGTTTCGTCATTCAATCATTATTTTAATGAAATGAATATTTGTACTTAAACTTTAATTTCGTACTTAAGGCTGCGATTACATTGGCGATTTGTAATGTCAAAAATAACTACAAAAAATTTTTTTTATAACCACAAAATTGGCCTACATTATATGGATATTTTTAATAATTTATAAATTCATTTAGAAGTCAGAAACATTATTTTTCTATGTACATATGCACATAAGTACATATTTCAAAGCTATTCGAAAAGGTTAAATTTCTTCGTATTTAAATTATTTCTCCTGTTACAAATCATGACATGGTTGAACGTGGATGTGAGTAGAGGGGGGAGATGTAGGTAGAGGTGGAGAACTATCGATAGCTATAGTTCTAGGAAAACTTTCGATAGTTTTTACCAACTATCGATATTGTCGATAGTTCGATTCTAATTTTTTTGTCAAATATTTATATTGTGTTTTTAAGAGAGGCACGTGTTAAATCATAAGAGATAAGAAAAAAACATCATTAGTGTTTATGATTTATGTTTGCTCCCGTGTGGTTGTTGTTGTTTTCGTTTATAAAACGATGTAAAATTTTAATCTGGTAAAACTGGCTTAGAAAGAGAAAAAGACGAATTTACACAAATTGAACGCAAAACAATAAGAAGAAGCACCACTAACAACAACATGTGCCTAGATTAAAACAACGAAACATAAAATAATTTTTTGGTAAGTTAAATTAACACATGCAGAATAAAAATGTGGCATTTTAAGGTTTGACTTTGACATTTTAATATATGTACTTATATGTAACTAATGAAGAAATAATTATGGTACGTCTCCACTGCAAAATTTCATGAAATTTTAATTGAAAAAATGTTTTTGACAAAATAGCAACTGTCATACATATGTGCATTGAATGTTAATATTACAGAAATTAAAAAATTACTTCGCAAATATTAAAAGTAAATATTGTGGAAATTTTATAATTTCTTCCTTTTCACATTGTTCGAAATTTTGCAACGATAAAATTGAATAAGGCAGTTGTTCTTTTGTCAACGACGTTTTTTTCAATTAAAATTTCATGCAATTACATTATATACATACATACCTATTACCCAGCGAAAATATTTGCAAAATATGTATATTCCGTTGCTAGGCGTTTTTGAGACACATGAAAAATTGTTTTATGAGAAACCGGACTACTTGATGCTCCCCTTATGTCCTTCATCCGTTGGGCCATTACTGAAACTGAAAGCACTAGAAGTGTTTCATACAACAATTTTTAATGTGTCTCAAAAGTGTAAAAAGCACTATTGCAAAAAATTTGACTTATTGTCAAATCATTGAAAACCGAAGTCTAAGAATGTAGATATGATAACATTTTTAAATCAAAATTGGAAACTGTTTCCATTGCGAACTAAATAATTATAAAATGAATTATTAACAATGTAAATTTAAAAATAAGTTTACACTGCTTAATTTGTCAAATATGATTTGATTTAATCTTTGTCGAAAATGCTGTTAGGTAGTGTGAAGTCATCTAGATATGTCATACCTTACATATCAAGCCGTGTCGAATTTAACAATTTTAAATTAGAAATTAATCTATTTCAGTTTGATTTGTCTTTTATATAACGTGTTTTGTTTGACAAATCAAATAGTGTGAATACATACAAACAAGTGGAATTGACATACATATGACTTGTCGTGGCAAGTCATATATAACATCATTCTTGTGTCAAATCATGAATCATATTTGATAAATCAAGTAGTGTAAACTCACTTTAAATGTACGTAGAATGTAAAATAAATTCGTAGTAAATAAATATATGTACATGAATTAAAACAAAAAGAAAATGCATACAATAATAATATGAAGATAAAGTCTAATTAATGGATTCAAAATATGACAGGTTCTTTCTTTTCCTTTTTTCCTATTAAATTAGTCGTTGTTTGATTTTTGAATTAGATCGTCAAAATCTCATTTTTGAAATTTTTAAAAACTATCGGAGAACTATCGATAATATAAATATATAGTCAATATAGTCAAGACTGTCGATAGTTCTCCACCTCTAGATACAGGAGATCGCATACAATATCCAAAGTTTGAATAAACATACAAAATTTTTATAGGAAAGCGAAAAGTAAGGTCAGCAAAAGGGTGAGGGGTAAAAAGTGAATTTTTAGGTGTTTGAATGATAGAAAAGTGGTCAGTAGAAGTGTAGAAGGAGGATAAAAATGGGTAATGAAGGTAGACCAAGGTTTTATGAATCTATTGTGGTAGTCAAAGAGTAGAACTAATGTTGTAGAGGCGTATGACACACCGATAAAAAAATGATTACTTTTCAGTTTTTAATTTATTGTTAAAACAACTGAAAAGTATGATTGAATACTAAACGCTAGATGATACAATCTAGGGACCTATAGGGTATAAACGGAAGAAATCTCGTGCACATTAAAACATGTACGAATGCTTATACGTTTTCACTGGTTTTACTTTTTGATTATTGGGCTAGATTCGCCAAACCTTTCTCTGCACTGACCTACCCTTTTTATCCACTTTTCTTCCCTCTATTGTTGAGCCATTAATTGAATGAAAAATTCAAATTTCATACCTTTCTCTTGTACGTCTATCTCTCCCCCCCAACAAAAAACACAAGTACTGTGATGTAAAAGATCCCCTCTATTCCAATCCACTTACTCATAACCCGAAACCTGCCAAAATTCAACGACCGTGTGCTTCTTATCTAGACATTTACCGATTAATTTGTTATGAGTCTTCGATTGCATAAATTTGTTGCAAAAGTTTTCTTTATTATGAAGTTAAAATCTCGAGTAATAACGATTTTTTATATGAAATATTGTTGTCTTTTAACAAATATTGTCACATTCACATCCAGATATACATAATATACGAGTACTTATATTTTCATCTGAATGTTTATGTCACGCGTGAAAAGCAGCAAACACGTATCCGTGTAAAATGCGTCAAGTAAGAAATTTTCAAATAAATCAACTTTCAGTTTGTAAATAAGATTTTCTAGAATATCACATTTGATAAACAAAATGTGCTCATAAATCAAAACTTACTTTGAAAGAGAAGACGAATTAAATTGCATCCTGTTTTTACTTTAGGTCATTTTCTGTGTTTTGGTAATTCAAAATTTGGTGACGCCACAGCCTGACATATTGTTGGTAGAATTTTATACCCAAAATCGAGAATATCTGGGAATATGTATTTTAAAAAAATAATTATGTAAAATTGTTAGACAAAAAATCGATACGAATGTTATAAATAAAAAATAAAATTATTTGAATAACTCGAATAATTGATGTTTAATTAAAATTATTAATTAATACAAAACAAGGATGTAAAATAACACAAAAACTTTAATGGCATAATAAACATACATAAATATTACTCCAACAATTTCAAATAAACAAATTCTAAAAATACATAATTGGTGCTGTTTTTGATACAATAAAATTTTCAAATAATACACAAATTAATACATTTGACTTTTCTGTATAGAAATATGATATTCTACTAATTAGATAATAATTATTATTAATTAAGCATATACCTAAAAATTAGAGATTACAACATGAATGAGCATTTTTGACAATTCTAGAGAGTAAAGTAAGCTGAGAGCTTGTCAGAGGGCTCTTCAAATACACATCCATATCCAAATTGCAAGCTTTTATTAAAGACGATTGTTAAAAGTGTACGATGAACTTTTCCATTTTCTTATTTTCTCATTATTTTTTTTCTAAATATTATTATCCTTTTTTTCTTTTGTTTTTTAATTACATTAATTAAACATTCGACACAAAAAGTTACAATACTACACGCCAGTCCAATACCTAAAATATACCATGCTATTCTGAAATGATTAATTGTCAATACTTGCGGACCTGAGTCCTCGTCAAACATGTCTTTTACTTTTCCCATATGTCGGAGTTCATCATAGGAAATGTCTTGCCAATGATGATAAAGTCCAGATTGCATTATTCTCATTGTAAATATATCTAAAGATTCACGTAGTACTGAATCTATTGATAAATAATGTGCACAGTGAAATTCTCCAGCGCTAATATCAGATATACGGAACAATTTATGTTTTGAATATCTTTGTTGTCTAAGCCGAAAATTAGCAATATCTGTAGTTGTCAGAAATGCGTATGAGCTATTAACCACATCCACGTCTACTTCTCCGTCCGTGTATACAATATATTTGTCAAATCCCTTTGGAATTTTATAAAACTCTGATAATTGGTCAGAAACATTAGTATTATTATTAGTCTGTATAATTTTAATATTCTGTGCCATTAATTCTGCAGGTGTTCTGGGTTGCTTATAATATACGACTTTTGATAGAAAACTTGTAGAAAACGCTAAATACAAATTAGCGATAATAAATCCAAAAATCGAAATTGCGAAGTACATTAGATACATTGTTAGAGATTTTTTTCTGTTAAAAATTCTTGGAGGTGAAATGAATAAAATTGCACAAATCACTTGTAAAATCTGATCCATATACTCGGATTTCTTAAATTTTATTCGATGTGCTACATACAACATGAACGAGAAATACAAAACGGATACGATTAAAATTACCCATAGTTCAGGTTCGAATGGAATTAAGATGTACATATATTTGGGTATCTCATTATTGATGGAAACAACCAAAATATATTGTACAATTTCGTATGGATAACTAAAATCCAAAATGTAAAATGTTTCATTCGACAAATACGGAACTGTAGATGGGATGGGTGTCATATCAAATGTTTTATCGTTCAAGAAAACAAAAATATGTGAAAATCTTTCGTCTTGTTGGGTTACTTCAATATTTTTAATTTTGCAATTAAAACGTTTTATGAATTCTTTCATTACTCGATATGTTACTCCAGAAGAACTGTCGAAAGGCGAAGTTTCGTTGGTTTCCGATATGGGATATAAGTGAGGTATTGTAGGATAATAAAACGTTTTTATATCCATTCCATTGAAATTTTTAACATATCCTTTCGTATAAAGAACATCCATTGATAATTTGTTCGAGTTAGTTACAGAAACGTCTGAGAACTGTTCATAGAAATAAATTTCCTTGACGTAGCTCTGATTATCGTGTTTGAATGTGGACAACAATACAAGGTTATAATTTGAATGAATCTCTTGACTGACCCTCATAAAAGAAACAGTTTCATCCATTGACCACTGTTTACCTATATTCACAAAAATTGTTTTCATTTTTTTTACACCACGACACAACCTTACATAACTTATCAGAGATGATGAAGTTATTGTTTTGAAATAAACGATGACGATTGTTTCTTTAATATTCACGAAAGTTCTTATTCTCATCCTGGTGTCCTCCACGCTCATAATCATTTTTGTAAAATTTCCATTTTCAAGAAAACCCAGAATAGATTCATCATATTCAATTAACCCATTTTCTATAACTGGAAAAACCACAACGTTTTTAATCTTGTGAAATTCAATGATTTCTTGTATAATATCCTGTACTTGTTTTCCGTGATTTGGTGGATGTTGTGGATTTATTAATGTGATTTCAGAATTTATCACTGATATAATGCAAATAAAACACAAAACTTTAAAGTTGAGAAACATATTGAAGAATCAATTTTTTTTAATAATTTCACGAAACAAAAATGTTCGGTACAGGATTCCGTCGCTAGAAATGGGTCTATTTTAAAATCACAGTAAATTGAGTTTTCCACTGGTATTTATAAGTTCTAAACAAATAGGCGGGTAAATGAAAAGGACACTTTTTTCATATAAATAAGTGTTGTCGACGAAATTAATTATTTTGATTGCTTATAACCCTGAGAATAACATTAAATTGATGAACAAGTAATAATGATAATAAAAGTATTGTAAAAACAAAATAAAGCAATTTCTAAATGAAAATGCCGTGGTTACACAAACGATTTCATGTGATCATTTATAATTTCAAAGGTGTAAATATGCATTTATTGTCACCCGTGTCTGAATATTCGTAACGAAATTTTGATAGAAAATTTAAATTACAATAATTTAAATAGAATTCAGATATCTACATTTATTAGGTATAAAAAAAATGAATTAATTTTGATTTTTGGATAAATTTTGAAATTTTTTAAATTGAATTGAAACACTTACATTCAACTAAAGTTTGTATCTCAGTCAGTGCTATGTAACAGAGTAAAATGAATAGCTGAGAATAATTTAAGTAATACTAGGGGGTACCCCCTTTTCATCCAATAACGAACAAACTAAGTGTACAAAATGAACGAACATAATTCATTTTTTTGTTGATATGTCGATAAATCGCATACACGTTACAAATGCAACATATACATATGTACGTATGCATATACGCATAACTATGTATGTATGATTAGCATTCATTATCTTTTTACATAAAATTTTTAAATTTTTCAAGTATACTTTAACGAATTCTATTCTAATTTAAATGTGAAATCCTTTTAAGTAAATTATTTTACTATTATAGCTTTTAATTAAAATCATTTAAATGTAAAATTTTAAAAATTATTGATATATTATGCTTTTTGTACAATATTTATTTTATATTTTGAAATTTAATTCAAATATTGAATAATTTCATCAAATATGTATGCTCATTTGCTCATTTTTTTTTTTGTAATTTTATAATTTTGTATAAAATTTATTTAATTTTATTTGTTTTCATTCGCTTTTAAACTATAAGTTTATATTAAAAAAATTTTTTTTTAGAATTTATTGAAGTTAAAATAAAATAAAATAAAAAACAAAAATTATGGTTTCACTTTAAAATCTGAATTTCATAGATATTCTATCGAATAAAAAAATTTGAATTTATTAATTAAAATTTGAAATTTTGAAAAAGAAACTTTACAAAAAATTTTAAAAATTTTATACAAATTCTTTGATATTGATAAATTGGCTTAATGTATCTCAGTTTATTGCAATTTTATGTATTAATTAGTGTACTGTATTCAGTTATTTAACGTACACGTTCAACAAATCATTTTATAGAATAGTCCTTGAAAAAAAAAAAAAAAACATAAATTTAGTTACGATATGAGGACACCCGACATACGTATAAAAATCTAAAGCTTATAAACAAACAGAATACGTGTGGATACTTTTTATATACAACGCAACTCTTAAAAGATTTTTTTTTATGTCTATAGTATGAAATTTAGAGATTATAAAATAAATATTTTAAGTAATAATCTCATGAAACATATGCCAGAATTTTTTTTTGTAGGCCATTTTCTTATTTTATGTGTTTTTCTAACAGGTTTATTACCTTTAAAATAAAAATTTTTATTCGTATATAAAATGGGCATTTTTTTTTATGATTACAATCGTCGTCTCAATGTTTTAAACTGACGCACACATTCTTTATTGCATTACCTACAGAAAAATTCCCCATAATAATAATAACAATAATAAAAAAAAAAGAACAACATTCGAAAATAATACACCGTAATGCTAATTCAGTTTCTCTTTTATTTTCTTTATTTGTACAATAAATGTCCAAAGTTTCACAACAACACCTTTCTAAATTCCCATGTATTATTATGGGACATAAAATGAAAGAAAAAAAAATCCATTTTGATTTTATTTTTCAATGTTTTTATATTTCTTTATAATCCGATGATACATTTTCAAAAAATTTCTTTTTTCATTCAATTACGATTTTGTGTTGTTATGTGTATTTTTTTTTCAGTTTTGATACTCGTCAATCGAAATTCGAAAAGGGTTCACTTTGGGTTGAAGAACATTTCGAAGGACGGGCACATTTTCAAGCAGAACGAAATCCAGCCATTTTGACAATCAATTCAATATTAAATAAACGTTATAGAATTTTTAAATATTGAATAGTTTTCCATAACAGTTCAATAAGAAATTAAAAATTCAATTTTTATCACATATAAATAAAGTAGAAATAATGATATTTTATGCACACATGAATGCGTTCAAAAATGTATAATACTTGCAAATGTCAACAATATAATTAAGAATGTATGACAAAAATGTGTTACTTTGAACGCATGTAATTAAAATAAAATTTGTCAAAAGCGTATCAATGTGTAAACATAAACATTAGCCAATATAAATAACTTAGTTAGTACTGTATAATAAAGGGAATTTACGTAATTAACATTGAAGAATATAATTTTTTTAATAATTTAACACTTTTTAGTAGAATAGATTTAATTACATGATTTTTAATTAAGTTTAATTGCAAAAAGTATGGTTATGTTCTATAAACTGTATTTTATTAAAAATATTGTAAAGTAACGAATAAAAACTGGGGCTTCAGTAGTTCAATAGGTATATAAAGTATTGGCTTCTGAAGTACAAGGTCCAAGTTTCGATTCCTGTTGCAGACAAATGAACAAAAATAGAAAAAAATGTTTTTCATCATTTATCTACGCTATCAGCATCGAAACTACCTTACCCCAAAAGTTCACTCAGCTTTGAATGAGTATCATGAGTTTTCCGTCTATGGATTCAAGTGCTTACTAATACCGATCGAGTTTACTTGCTGACGACAAATAACTCAAACTATTGGTCTAGAATCCTATCATACAAAAAATGAGTCTTAATCTTTACTTGATCAACAAATTCAGTGATTCGCAATCCACGTTAAATTGTAGGTGCATTTATGATAGAATAGTCTTGAAAAAATCATCATAATGATGATTACAGGTCCTGGCTCACATCGAGCTATTGCCCCAGAGAGAACAAATAAAAATTAATTTAATATACTTTGTTACATAGTAAAAATGAAAACCATAAAATTACAATGTAGACAAAATTATAAATCGAAATCAACAACAATAATAAAATATGAAAACATGGTAATTAAAAATTACATAAAATCAACGGAAACAATATGAATTTGTGAAAAATCTTTTAATATTTAAAAGAATAATAAAATAAAATGTAGTCAATTTCACAGCAAATATTTTGTGTTATATTATATTGCTCAATTACTTTTCATGTTTTGTAATTGTACGTAAAAAAAAACAACAACAAAACAAGTAAGAAAAAACATTTCAATTTCTTGTACTTGTCGTTTTCTGCTAATATTATTGTTGTCGCTTGAAAATTAACTTAAATATCAGATTCATGTAATAAAGAAAAATACATTTTTTTTATTATTTTTTCTTACCCTCTCGTTTTTCTATTATTATGTAATTTAATCAATTTGTAATTGTGTTTATATTCGTGTAATTAAATTCCTTTTTATTATATAAAATAAATTCATTTATTTAACATAAATTGAATTTATCGTGTAAAATTTGTCTAAATACGTACGTATATGAGTTGTTAAACATTGAAAATGAATGAACTTTAAAAAAACAAAAAAAAAAAAAAAAAAATGTCGTTACATATAAAAATGGAATTTTTTGTTGTTTTTTTTTTTCTTTAGTTTTTCTTTTCAAAAATTTTAAATAAATTAAAATCGTATCAGTTTTAAAATATCAATTGAATCGATATCATTTTTATCATCATTGGCGCAACAGATCGATATATGACCTAGGGCCTAATTATAGTGATTCTATCATATACGTTCACCAATATAAGATTCTTATCCATTGAGTTTGTTAACATATAGAGACTAAACTGATAAGTCTTAGGGGACCAACACCATTTGTTCGAGTTATTTGTGAAATGAAATTTTGAATGAATGAAATTTTTATTAATTTTCATTTAACTATAAAATGAACAAAAAAAAAAAAGCAAAAGATTCAAATTATCTCGTTATAGTGGTTATCATCATCATCAGCTATTATTGAAAATAATTATCACTTTTTACTGTATCTCTATGTGGCAACAAATTCATTCTAAAATTCTGTATTAAATGAATTGATGATATTTTGATACGATAATTGAAAAATAAAAGCAAAAACCGAATTTTTTTTTTTTTTTTTTGAAAACTCATCATCAATTTCCTCACGATGTTTTCATTGCTATCGATTAAGTAATTGCATGACATTGCTCTGTATCGTTTTCTTTTTTTGAGAATAAATAATTTCAACTTAAAGATACTGAAAATGTCTTTTTTTTTATTTACGTATTTATTTCAATTTGATTATGACTTAATCAATAGGAAAAATAAAAGAAAAATAAAAAAAATTGAAAATAACATGATTACATAAAAGTGATTTTCATTTAAAAAAAAAAAAAAAAAAAAATGTTGACAATAAATTTTGATTAAAAATAAATACAATATACATCGAGGTTCTGATAAATGAAAATACATGCATATCTACGCATGTATAGCGCATCACATGTATACGAAGTTTTATATATTAGACACATATTGCTGTACTAAAATTGTTTTGTGTTCTATAAAAATATCAAACAAAGCCATTAGAACAAATTCAATTTTCGTTATCTATATCGATTTTTACTTGGGTTTTAAAGGCAAAATATGTCCTGAATAATTTTCTCGTGAGTTATCAAAATGATTTTAAAATTTCAAAAATTTTCGTTTTATTAATTATTTTGACTGAACATCATTTTCAGTGATACCATTAGAAATGATATTGTACCTGTTTTTTGAACAGTCATTGTTTTTCCTTTTTACCTTTGTATGACGGTGTGTACAACTCAGATTTTCTATTCTGACTTCGTTTTATATTTTTTTCAAATTTTCATGGCCTTTATTTCACGGTTTTCCCTTTTTTAAAATACAAATTTTCAAATTATTTCCTTTTTTTGTTTTGAATAAATTTATGAAAAACCCAAAATTCATAAAACTTTAGAATATTTCAATAATTTTTCATTATTTAATAAATAATTTCCATTTTTTGTTACAAAATTGCCTAAAGGCAAACGATAGAAGACATCATTTATCATTTGAAACTTTAATGAGTTTTTTGATTTCAATTTACACGAAATTATAACGATTTTATCGTTACTTTTGCAAATTTGTTTGAAATGAATTTTAATATCAAATTCAAAATATCTAACAAAAATTCAAGGAGATATTTTGGCAATATTGCAGAAATTTAAATTATTTTTTGTCTCTAAGATGAACGTGTTTGCCATTTATTCATATGCTGCAGTGTGTGTGTGTAACAGAGCAAAGTTTTAATGAATCAATCAAAAAACTGATGTGCAACATTTAAGAATGTTTAATTGTAATTTCAAGCACTACAACAAACACAATAAATTCAATTGAGAGTTGTAATTTTCTCTATCAATTCAGTACGCATCATGCATAGATGAATATGTGTAAGACCATACATGTACGTCCCAGCAGATATTGTTTGATTTTGTATATTTAAGGAATAACTTTAAATTTCGAATCATAATTGAATGTTAGAATACATGTGTGCATGTATTACAAGGATATAAAAGGATATTGAGTGTATGTAGGATTCAAATGTAAGTGAAATTAAAGTAATAAATATTAAAATTAAAATAATATGTTTTATCATCTGTTGTCTATCGTATGTACTCGTATGTAGTGACCAAGACAAATCATATATTCATCTCGTAAATGTACTATATATATCACTTTTCCTAGTCCAAGTATAAAATAAACTTTTAAAGTTTTTCATTTCAACAAATGAATATGAATTCATTGATGCATTTACATATGTTTACATATTGCACACAAATTTTAATTATTTCTTTCTAAGAATTATCCTTATGAAAATTTTCATTAATACTTTTGTGATCAGTGTTTGTGTGTAAGTGGATATATTGATTTGCTGTAGTATTTAAAAGAAAAGTAATTTTCATTTATTTATTCATTTTCATTTTCAATAAAATTACAATTTTTTTTTTTTATATTAAGTCAACATGGAATACATTTTTCTGGTTACAAGCTATATACTGATATTGGTCTGTTTAAATGAAAATTTTTTCAATATTTTAATGAATTTTTTTTGCTATGTAATAATTTTTATATACGAGTATTTCTCATTATCTTACATATAAGAACATGTATCCTTGATTTAAGCATTCAATAAAGCAATAATTTTTTCCATTCGTTATTACGAGAATAATTTCTGTTGGGGTAACACAGTACTAAACATAGTCATAGCTTTATTTTGTTTTAATGAAGTACAAATGAAAATGATATTTTCACAGAAGACAATTTGTTTTTTTCCTAATCTCCTCCCCATCTTTAGTGATTGTTGCCAGCAAAATATAATTTTAAAAAAACTTTTAATTTTTTTATTTTTCATTCAATTCAATTGACATTCAGTTATCGTTTTTCTTTCCAATTTTTTCTTTAAGGCCTGTTTTAGAGCTGTGAGCGAAGAGCGATGACCGAGCGATGAAAGCTAAGCGACATTTTCGCAAACTATTTTTGCTTGGAAATTCAGCGTTAAAAAACATATTAATAAAAAGAAAAAATAAACTGGCTATGCATTTTCGATTATCTTTGACGCTTTACGTTTGCATCGCTCACAATTAAAAAAAAAAATTTGGTTGTAAAACGAACGCTTAGCGATATCGCTAATCGCTCATCGCTATCGCTAGTCAATCTGAATGAATGCATTATATTATACAGCGTTGTTCGAGCTATGATTATTCGTCACTATCATCGCTCTTCAATATAAAACAGGCCGAATACAAAAAAATCTGTATGAAACTTTTAAAGTTTATTAAATTTCTATAAGTAAAATTTTCTTTAAAGTTTTACATAAAAGAAAATTACATAATAATTTCATTTTATTTCATTTTTAAAATAATTTCCTTTTATCTAAATGAAAAATTTATTTTGTGGTATTTTTTTTTATTGATTTGTAGAAAATTGAAATTTGTTAAAAATTATTTATAGTCATTTTTCGAAAAAGATCTTAATTTGAAAATAAGTTATTTTGTTTGTTATTTAACTATAAAATTGTGTAATCTGCATATATGTATGTATACAGATGGATACTCACATGTATAGAAAATTATATTCAATTTTATTTTATCAATTTAAACCAAATTGTAATTAATTTGATAAAATTTCAATTAGCAACACTTTATCTATATACGTGTTATAAAAACACTATATAAAAGAAAAGTGTAGACATTCACACACACACACATGGGTATATATATACCCATGACAGAATATATTGATATTTGAAAATAAAAAGGATTAAAAGGGACAAATAACGAAATAATCAAGTATAAATGGTATACTTGGACTACAAAGTTTAAATAAAATGCACAACAATCACAACAACAACTATACAATTTTTACATTCATTTCATTTATTTTAACGTATACAGAATATAAACACATAAGAATACATACGAATATGTATGTAGATGTTGTAAGTTTTGTAATTTATTTATTATTTTACGAAAGCATCATTAATCACATAAAACATAGTTGAACATATAAATTCATTTATTTTTGTACATTTTTCAAGTTATATTGAATAAAAATAAAATTTTCCTCTAACTTAATTCAATTTAATGCATTATATCTAAAAACAAAAACAAAAAAAAAAAAATGAAACAAAAGTTTACTATACTTCATACACTAATTCGATGCAATTAAGGCCTTATGGCCTCATAATTCCTAATAAGATCATCTCACGAGTAGTGTTATCACAATCTGTAAAGTTATCATATAATACGAGATGAATTTTTCGTAATATCAATTTTCAGAGACGTAAATTGGTACTACTCATTATGTAATTTCCATAAAGTCTTAACTGCATCAAATTAGTGTATGGAATATAAAACACAGTAAAAATTTCTATCATAGTTTTTTAGTTTTTATTTAAAATAAAATACAACCATCCAAATTTGTACGAATGTACATAGGTACTTTGAACACTTTCTATTTTGAATGTATAAATTTATTGTCATACGTATATTAACTTAGTTTTATTGTTTTATATTTTATGCAACATTTGTACAGAGGACACAAAAGGATATAAAAAGAAATTTAATTTGTACAATTAGAAAATTGAACAATTTAATAAATTTATTTATTTTTTTATTTTTTTATTTTTGGAAATACAATTCAAAGAAACTATTTTGTTTATTTCATTTGTTGCTGTTTTTTTTTTTTTTTTGTTTTTATTGATTTTCATATTTAAATTCGTATTTTATTATTCATTGCATCTGTTGTTCTTTTTTTTTTAATTTTGTAGAAGACCGTATTGTGTTGTATTTGAGAAGAATATTGTAAGAAATCTGTTTCTCTTTTCTTTTCTTTTTTTACTTTTAAAATTATTCAAGAAATTCTAGTAACGTATTTTTTTTTTTTTTTAATTTTTACATCATTAGTTTTTCATAAAAAGTATCTATAGTCTGTTTACTAATTCGATGCTGTTAAGGCCTTATGGAAATGACACAAAGTAGTAACCATTTTACGTTGCTGTATATTGATATTAACAAAATTCATCTCATATTATATGATAACTTTACAGATTGTGGTAACACCACTCGTGAGATAATCTTATTAGGAATTGCGAGAAAAGAAAAAGGACAGGACTTTAACTGCATCGAATTAGTACACAGACTATATATATACAGAATTTTTTTATTACATTTCAATCAGAATGTTTTCTATTTTTTTATTTAAAATTTAAAAACAAGATACATACAAACATCCAGCATTGTTACAATTGCCCTTATATTGAAAAAATTGAATAAATTCGATTGTGAATTGTTAATTTTAAAATTTTTTACAAATTTTTTTCAATTAAATATTAAACAGTTTTTAAAAACAAAAAATGAAAGAGATTGAATTTTAAATTATTTTTTATTCTCGCGACGTGTTTTAATCGGCTTTAAATTTTCGGAAATAATTTTTCCTTTATTGGATGATTTTCCGGTAACCAACAAACAAACAAAAATTGAAAATTTTTATGAAATATATTTTTTGATTAGTCCAGAATATTTTTCTTCAACACATTCTCTATGTGTGTGAAAGAAGCACAAAAAGGACATATAGAAATTGAATA
The DNA here is from genome assembly GCA_963971155.1 of Anthrax anthrax. NCBI lineage: Eukaryota > Metazoa > Arthropoda > Insecta > Diptera > Bombyliidae > Anthrax > Anthrax anthrax. Next base: position 16,809,339 of record OZ020124.1, read on the forward strand.
AAACTCTATAAAAGGATTAAAAAAAAACAAAATGAAATCCTTTCTATTGAAAATGATCCTATCTTTATTTTTGCTGTTTGTTTTCGTTTAGAATATTTCAGATATTTTTCATTCCATTTTCAAAAAAAAAAAATGTAATTGGTCACAAATTTATATACTCATACGTTATATTTTATATGTGTCATAACAAATTGTTTTATGATCATGTCAAGGACAATGATTGCATTCCTGTACAAAATTACATTACATATTTTCTTGTCATGTAGAATGAGATAGTTGAAAGAAAAAGATTAATATATTTCTGTAGTATTGAACTTATGGGTAATCCATATATTAAAAAGGAAATTGAATGTTTTTGTTTTTATTTAGAAAATTAGAAATTTGTTTTTAAAGCATATAGACACGGGTAAATCGTACATAATAAAAATTTATGTTGTTCCCGTGTGTGATTGTTGTTGTTTGCGTTTATAAAACACACAATAAACTAACAAATCTGGTAAAACCGGTGTGAGACGAGAGAAAAAGACGAATTTATACAAATTATAAGCGAAATGATAAGAAGAAGAACCATTAACAACAACAAGTGTCTATGTTATAAAAACAAAGTATACAAAATTTCATTCAATTTTATTCGAAAACATTTTTAATTCATCTCGTACGAATTTTCTTCTTAATTTCCCTTTGACTGAAAATACTTATTTTATTGATGATTCTAATTTATGATTTTCTTTAGCTTTAGGATATTATAAATTTATAAATGAATTCTCTTTATTTGAAAATTTTGAAAAAAAAAAAAAATAAATAAATAAAAATATTTAAAGTTACTTTTCTGTTACCAATTACACATTAATCAAATGAAACGTGTATATTTAATCTTAAAATATTTTTTATTTATACCACATATTAGTATTCGACATGACAACAAACTCAATTGATGAAATGTTTAACATTTTTACACATCAATAAATTAAAAATGAAAATATCAAAAAAGAAAAATAAAAAATTTTTCCCTTTCGTATTTAAAATTTTATAAATTGTTATTATATGTTTGGAAAGCAAAAAGGAAAATTTTGTGATAAAAATATGTAATCTATAACATGTGTGCAAACGGACAGAATACACGAATCTACATACACATATCATATCAGTATAATATGGCAAAAATAAATTTCTAATTTCTTAAGGTCATAGATTCTAAAAGCTGTCATAAATAATTTATATAATATTTCTGATACAATGTATCTTATATTATTATTTGTGAATGATTAAAAATCAAAAGGAATATTAAATGAAAATTCGATTTATACAAACGAATAAATAATAATTTATCAAAACATTTCAAAATACATTTTCTCTATATAAAAATTTGTTACTAAGAGCTAAAAAAAAAAAAAATATTCTAAAATTAATTCGAAATGTATAGACAAAATTGAAAAAAAAAAAAATAATAATAATTGATTGTAACGTACACAATGTTTCATAGTCTATTCGTTAATTATTTTCAGTTAAGGGCTTATAGAAACAAACTCATAATTTGTCATAAAAGCATTTCACGAGCAGTATTACCACAATTTCTAAAATTGTCACACTATATGAGACGAGCTTTTTAAATATCAATGCACAAAGATATACAGTTACTTTTTGCAATTAGCATAAGGCCTGTAATAAAAATACTTAATGAATGAAGTATAGAAATAATTTGAGTAAAAGAAAAATGTATTAGGAATTTTTCTTATTTGAACATTAATGCCGTGTGGTTTATATTTGGTAAGGTGTACATTTCATTGAGTACAAAAAAAAAAGAAAAAAAAGATTTTCTATTTTATTTTAATTTTTTTTTTTTTTTGCCAAATCGCATGAAAATTCAAAGTTCGTTTTTTTTTTTAAAATGTATTTACTTTACTTTATTTAAAAAAATAAAAATTTTTAAATGAATTTTATAAATAATTGAACTGTAGAAAAATTTTCGTATTTTTGCATGAATCAAAATTTCCTTTAAGAGTTTGAAAAAGAAAAACAAAAAAAAGTCAAACATTTTTTGGAGTTTTTTTTTTTTTTTTGAAAAAAAAAATTTTTTTAAAGCTGTAAAGCTAGTTGAATTTATAAAAATATAATTTTCGTGTGAAATTTAAATATTTTATAATAACATAAAATTACATAATTTTTATTGTACACCATACAAAATATAAATTTTATACTGTTTAATGTTTATTATGCTGTATAATCGTTTTTCATACATAAATACATAAAATGCTTCTAAAATTTTATAGAGAATGTATTTGTCTTCCTCTTCTTTTTTTTTTTTATATATATGTAAATGACCTACGGCAATGTACATAAATTCCATTAAATTCCATATATTGTCAATTATAATTTTAAGCTTTGTCCTAATGATTACGTATAATAAATACACAGCTGGCTTGTAGCATGTTGAATGTTATTTTTAAAGGGGGAGGTACCTGAGGGTGTTATACAGTATTCAAAAACCATAAAATAAATTTTAAGCACGTTCAAAACTTTCTACATATTATAAGTATGTAAATGTTTTGCGTATATCTGTTATTATAAATGTAAACATAACGTTATACGTACATAATAATAAGGATACGTCATAATACATAGGTATGTAGTAAACTTTTCAACTTATAAAGTATAGCAAAATGTCTCAAACAAAAACAAAAACAAAAAAAAAAAAACGACAAAAAAAGATTTTGTGATCTAGCAGTAGAGTTTGAATGTTATAAACTATACAAAAAAAAAAACAAAAACAAAAAATACCTGTTTAAAGGACATTTTGTCATTTCTTTATGAATTAAATAATGTTTATAAGTATCATAATATCTTGTATTATTCTCTGTTGTAAAACACTGACTTTACAAAATATGAAGTGTACATATTATAGATGTTTACATACATATTCATAATTTACATACTTACATAATTTCAAAGAAACATTATATTTGTGTATGAGAAAAAAAAATTTTTTTTTTTGCCATTTTTATGAATTCAGCTTGAATATATTTAAATTTCTTTCACTTTAAGAAACCAAAAACAAAAAAAAAAAAAAACGGAAAAGTTTTTAAAATTCAAAAAAACACAACAACAACTGTGAAATATTATGATAAACACGCATATTATAGTCTTTCTTATACTATACTTTGTAGTTTAAATATTTTCACTACGTGTCCTTTTTCTTCTCTGATAATTTCTCATAAAAGAATTTCACGAGCAGTATTACCACAATTTTAATATTTCTCATACAATATGGGATGACCCTTTTAAATGTACAAAAATATTAAGTGGTACTACTTTTTGTAGTGTCCATAAGGCCTGTAGTGAAAATAATTAAAGTACAAAGTATACGATACATTTAACGGGAATTTTCTTTGTGTTACTTGTAATTTTTCTTTCATTATACACCATATTATACGCGTACATTATAACATAGAAATGTTCTTTTAATGCTTTTAATTATTATGTATAAATGAAATTTACATGGAAAACAACAAATATGAAAACATGATACATAATAACATGAAAAAACTATAAGGGCAAATAAAATCTAGAATAACTAAAATATTTTTCACAATTATTTTCTACATTATCATTGACTACGAATGATTGTACATTTATACACGGGTAATTATAAAAAATGAAAAGAAAATGAATAAAAATTCAAAATGTAGATAAAAAGCTTAAAAATATGTGATTATATGTATCAAAGTAAATTATCTGTTTAAAATTTAAATAAACACATAATTACAAAATCTACACATACGATTCGAGTGGTTTATAGTTTGACCATTTAAATGTGTACATTTTAAAGTAAACAATTGTTGTTATACTCTGTCTACTAATGCACTTGAGGTCATATGGGAGTACATATGTATGTCTTTTTTCTTCTCTCATAATTTATAGTTAGACTGTCTTACGAGCAGTCTTATCACAATCCACAAAACTTTTATATCAGATGAATTTTTTTTGAATATTAATACATATAGTGATGTAAAATGGTATCACTTTAAGTAATCTCCGTCAGATATTAAGTGCATAATATTAGTGAATGTATAGTGAAAAGGTAGTGAAAATGAGGTAGCCGCTTGCTCATTTCCAAGCAAGCACACTTAGGCCCAAAAAGGCCCATTGTGATACCACACGAAAAAAAATGAAAAATTGTCAGTGTTGTCAATTTTACAGTTGTCAAGTTTTGTAATTTTAATTTTTTTTTTTATTTTTTTTTTAAATTAAAAGATAAATAAAAAAATTAATTTCAGTTTGTGTTAAATACTTATTAAGTCAATGTAAATTGTAATATAACATAAACAAACATAATCTTTGTATATGTACATGTTGTATACATAAAAATTCAGTATAATATCATCAAAGATATTTTAGATTTTAATTTAACGCTCTATTAAATACCTTGATTACTGTGATTTAAATTCTTTAACACAAATATGTACATTTACACATTGAATATTTGAAAAAAAAATTTTTTCTTTTTCTATTTTGGTTTAAAATTACAATATTTCTATGACAACTTTTTAATATGCTCATCATTTAGTTGTCTGTGATCATTTTGTTTTATGATTTTTAATTCGCTACATTAAATAAAATTTAATGAAATTTCCCTTTTTAATTTTGATTGCATTACATGATATTGTTAAATTTGTTATTTAAAATATAAAATTATGTAATAAATTTAAATAAAGAGAAAAATAGCGAAAAAATTCAAATACAGACAAAACAAATAAAAAAAATAAAGAAGAAAATCGAAAAACATAAGAGAAAAAAATATGTACAAAATATTTTAAATTTTTAATCTATAATTTTGAATTAAATTTTTTTTAAACTGATGCATTTCGTAGGTAGGTAGGTGAGCTAAGTAAGCCAAACAGGCCTAAGCAGGCACACCAAGCATCTCACAGATCATCTCGATTTCAATCAAATCGATCTCGATTAAATCACCTCGAGCGCTTCAGAAAGCCCAGAAGCCTTTTGATTAAGATCTCCTCTATGCAAGAGAGATCTTAAAAGATTGCAGCTCCAAGAAAAGTTTCTCTATTTCTAGAGAGCGGTATACAGTAGCAAAGAAGGTGTTTAACGCTTAAATTATTTCATAAAAACCGTTAAATTTTAAAATCATATTAAAAGTTTTTTATTGTCGATAATTGTAATTGTTTAAGTTAATTACAATTTAATCAGCCACAAATTACCTTGTACAGATAGGATTTTACCAATAATCGCTTACTAAGTTGTTACTAAGGACTAATCTTATATAAAAATCTAATACTATACTAAACGGTTATTGGTAAGGCCGATAATGTTTAAAAATTTTAAATCGAATTTACTGTAAAATTACGTAAAATAGACTTTTTTTTTATTTTCTAGAATATTTTCAAAAAATTTCCATTTACACAATTTACTTATTATCCCCACCAATGTGTACCTAACGAGTGTGTACATTACATACTCTGATTCATATTTATAAAAATCCTTATCCTTTTTAACGTATTTTTAGCACATTACAAAATACCTTTACTTTCACATACATATGTAAAAGGATAAAAACTGAATATATGTAGGTACATAATTAATTAATTTTATGTATATTTAGAAATCTTTTCAAATTATATCCAAATTTTTGAATATTTTTAATCGTTACAAATATCTGTTACGTGATATTTTATTTTTCAATATTATTTTTAAGGATAATTCCACATGAAAATAAACTAATTTAATTTGAATTTTAACTAACATTTAAACTAACTAATTTAATTTGAATATAATGAAAATATGAAAATTATTATTATTAGAAAAATAAAAAAAAATTAACAGATAATTATTTATTATTTTTTTTTTGCATTTTTATGTTACATTGTTTAATAACGATTATCCATGAATGGTAATGATGCAAAAATTTTTTATGATCCATATAAGATGATGATTTTTTATGTCTTAACATGAAGATTAAATTATACGAATAGTTTGTTCATTGCATTATTATGTGACTATTGATCTCATTTAATTATAAAATCAATTTATACGATATAATTAAAAATGAGCAAAAAAAAAAAAAAAATAAAAAATAAAAAAAAAAAATAAATAAAATAAAAAATAAAAAAATCAAATAAAATTACGATGTTCATTGAATGAGCATATCTTCATATAAATACTTTTTATTCAAATAAAATATATATTAAATTAATTAAAAATTATAAAAAAATAAATTATTTGATAAATTAATATTATTTTTCAATTTATGATCTTTTATCTAGAATTACAGATTAAATTATTTAACAAAATATTACATACATAATTAAATATGCGAATTTACGAGAAAAACAAGGATAAAGTATAAAATTAAAAATAAATATATTTATTGCAATATCATTCATTATGAGATTGTTGATTTGTTGTACATTTACATATGTATGTATGTACATATTAAGTAAAATGAAAATAAATAAAATTCAACTGAATTGCTCTTTTTTCTCATTTTTATTTATTTATTCGTTTTTGTTTATTTAATGAAAATTTTTATTTATTTTTTTTTTTATTTTATATTTTAAATAATAATTATGTACATAAGGACATAAAATTAATTTGAAATTATTCAGAGAATTTATATATACTTATTAAAAATTCGAATTTTATGATCTAATTGATTTATTCGTAATAACAAAAAAAAAAAAAAAAAAAAAATATTAAAAAAAAATTACAAAATTGTAAAACTATACAATGCCAATTCATTGTGTCCATTTTCTTTTTCATTATAGTGAATAGTCTTTTAACAATCTTTTTATGTGTTAAAATTTTAAAGCAATGTCAAAGTAATCAAATCTTGTAATACGTTCAAGATTTTTCACATCCTTTTTTATTTACAACAAACTGAATTGTACAATTGAGACTTTTGAATGGCTTTTACGAATAAAAAGAAAAGGTAAAAAAAAAACGGATGAAATTTTTCTCTTAGCACAAAAATCAAAGGATTTTATTTAATAAATTGGAAAATAAAAATAAATTGTAAAAATATGGAAAGAAATTTAAAAGAAATTTAAAAGAAATTTATTTTTTTTTTTAAATATTTTTAAAGAGTACAAGAGAATTTGATTTTTATAATTGAGTCAATTTTTGTTTTTTGTTTTTTAAAGATATAAACCAGAGAATTTTGAATTAGTTTATTTTATTTTTTATTTAGTTTTTTTCTGAAAAATTGACTTCTTATTGTGAATTTGTTTTTTCTAATTCTGTCTCAAGCTGTCCTAGACTAGGCGAATGGTAATTTTTGGATTTTTCGAATAAATAAATAAATGATAAACAATAAAAGAAAAAAAATTCATAGTAACGTACACGACGTACATCACGATATCACATTTTATACAATAATAATTATTTAATAAAAAAAATATTGTAAATAAAATCATTATAAAAATATGAAAAATAATTTAAAAAAAAAAATTTTTTTTTTGTTGAAGAAAGGATTTTTTTTGTTCTTGAAATACAATTTTAATTTGATTTATTTCAATATCCTTTAGAAATTTAAAGTATGAAAAGTTATAATTTTTTTTTTTTTTAACTTTTTATTTATTTTATTTAAAGTTTTTAACTTTTTGAACACTTCTAACATAAAAATGCATTAATAAAGAGGAAACAAAAAATAAATAAAAATAGAAATTTTGTAGTAAACGCATAAAACAGAAATTTTACGTTTATATATGTATGTACGTAATGTATTCATGTTTATGTGTACTTATGCTACACATCTTGTTCTTCTTTCTTCTTTCATGGCTCTACAACCCATTGAGAGTCCTGGCCTCTTGCAGTTTTTGTCTCCATCTTTCCCTATCTAAATTTGTTCTACATACATACATTTATTACAATTTAACTTTTTATTATAGCATTTTGTAAATTAAAAGCGAAGTAAATTAAAAACTTTTTTCAAATAAAAGAAACAAAAAATAAAAAAAATTAATAATAATAATTTGACATAAAAAAATTGCTTATATCCTTTTATAGTATTACCATTACAGTAAGTATATAGAACAAAAAAAAAAAAAATGAACTTTTCAACTTTATATAAAGTCTACAGTTTTAAATTTTCGTAATTTTTGTTTTTTTTTTTTTTTTTTTCATTTTACTTTGTTTATTTTGAAATTTACTTATATTTATATTTAATTCGCATACATACACATTTAACACCATGAATATATTAATCCTTATCCTTTGATGATTTGTCGCGATCATGAATTTAATTTATTTATTTTTTTTTTAACGAATTTTGTTTTCTGTTGAATTTAACGATGAAAATAGCATAAATTAATTTTTATTTAAAAATTAAAAATTTTTATTATTCGTTAAAATTTAAATTTTTAAAATTGTTACTTTAAAATTTTTATCATTCGTTTATTCATCTAGAATTTATTACAATAGAATGCACAATTTTCAGTATAAAAATTTTTTTATGTTTTTTTTTTTTTGTTTATTTATTTATTCATTTTTTGTTTTTTTGTAATTTTACTTTTAAACTTTATACATATTTTAATTACGTAGGCATTTTATATACATATAATATGATAAGGTATCTATATAGTTATAATTGTATTTGTTAAAGTTATTTAATGACTTCAATTGTTTAAAATTCATATCATATATATTAAAATTCTTTTTATGTATTCCATTGTAATATCTTGAATGTGATACATATATACATATACGCATGTATTTTTATGCCATCATCATTCATGATATGAGAACACGTAATTCTCGTTTCGCATATGTAATGTTAAATTATAAAATTTTGCATGAATTAAATTTATCTAAAGTTTTGAAGATAAACTTAAATTTTCATTATAAATTTTACTTCTAATTTTTATTCCTTATACACTCAGTAACAAAAATAATGGACCATTTTATTAAAAAAAACAAAAAAAAAAAAAAATTAATTTTATTAGGGCAAACTTTCCGTTACTTATACTCATTTTTTCTTATTTGAAAATTCAAAATTAGGATATTTTTGTAAATATTTAGAATATTCAAAAATTTAGCAACTTCATCTTTCATGAACTGATTCGTTCGTGTCTCAGCGGATTTTCTAGAAAATATTTTTTAATAACCAAAAAAAAAAAAAAAAAAAAAAAAAAAGCCGAGATTAGTGAAAATTTTTGTATAAATTTTTAAAATTCTTAAAAATTTTAAGAAAGTTCATTTTTTCAGGCATAAGGTGTACGTTTGCTTTTATTATTTCTATACAATTAAGTACATCTTACACAAAGTACATGATGTGTATACGTATGTGTCTATTTAAATTTGAGGAACTTTTTTATTTTTATTTTATTATTTATTTTTTTTTTTTTTATTTTTATTTTTGAAACTTTTGCTCTTAATTTATTACATACTTTCATTTATTTTTTTACATAAATAAAATGATAATACATAGACAGATATGTATGGTACCATGTATGCTTTATATGAAATTTTTAGTGTGTACACATTTAGGTTTTAATTCGTTCATGATGTTTATTATCTGTTCATATAATCTTTATATTTATAAAATTTTTGTAGAAAAATGAACTAAAATTTAGACTGTTTTTTTTTTGTTTTTTTTTAAGTTAACTAAATTACATCCTCTTTAGAATAATATTTTTTGTTCATATATTCTATTGTTTTATTTGAAAATGAACAATAAAATTTCATATTATCATTGACTTTACATTAAACCAACATATATAATTGCAATAATATCTAAACATTTATCTTACCAACATACATACTTACCTGATAAAACCTTTATTTGTATATGTACATTACATACATTATTAATTCATTTATCTTCTATATAAATAATATTATATTGGATTTGTATGTAAATACAATACATTTTGTATTTTATAGTGGTTTACAATTGCAACTAAATATTCAGTTCAGTAAATTAAAGGTTAAAATTAAATTTAACTGATTACCACAATTTTGTGTATATTTGTATGTGTACTTTATAACGAACAGAAAATAAAGCTTATATTCTGTATGATACTTACAGTAAATTTGGTTAAATAATAATGACTAACATGGATTATTTTGTAGATAGCAGAATGTGTAAGTCAATACAAATTTTTTTTGTTTTTTTTTTTTTTTTTTTAAATATACTCTGTCCACTAATATTATCCACTTAAGATCTTAAGGAGATTATTCAAGGTGGTACCATTTTACATCACTACATGGATTGATATTCAAAAAATTCATCTTATATAAAAGCTTTGTGGATTGTGGTAAAACTGCTCGTGAAACGGTCTAATTAGAAATTATGAGAAAATAAAAAAGACATACATATGTACTTCTATAAGACATTGAGTGCATAATATTAATGGACAGACTATAAATAATTATAATGTACGGGAAAATTCGTAAATACAAAGCTTATTTATATGTACAAATAAACCATAAACTTAAATATTAATTAAATAAGTACAATGAATACAAATTTTGAATACAATAGATCTATTTGGTTGCTGTATTTTAACTTATTACTAGATTTTGGTCAAAAAAAAAAAAAAAAAAAACTAAAAATGTAATATGGAGTCCAACAATTGATTGAAATATGAGAAATTTGAAATATCTTTAAAAATTTAAGCAATAGCGGGGAAAAGTGATTTTTTTTTTTCGCCTAATATCAGTCAATTTCCCTTTTCCCTTTCAAGGCTTCGATTTCCTTGAAAACGAGAAATTTCCCCGCAGTTTTCATCAGTGAATTGACAACGTACATATGTTTACAATCACACACGGACATTTTTGAACATTTTCAGATTCATTAATGTTGCCAATTTTGTTACGTTACAAAGATATTTGATATAAAAAATCAAATATAGTTAAAAAAAATAACTCTGCATCATGTTTTCATACATTTTCGTTTATTTTATTATTTTAAATTTAAACGAACATTAAAAAAAATTTTTTTTTAAAAAACATTAAACTTTAAACAATAGATGAGATCTTAATTCGAAATATGCTAAACATAATTTTATTATTTTAGATAGGATCAAATAATCCTATCCAAAATGCAAATATAGAAATAGCTGAATTAAGGTCATCAACAAAGATCTAAGTACGTGTTTCCTTCACAATAATTTTATTTTTAATTAAATTAAATAAAGGAATTTATTTTTTTTTTTACGAAAAAATTTTTTTTTTTTATTACTTTGGAAATTTTCTTGTTATACATAAAACATGCACATACATACACACATACACGTTGTACTTGTACACTTAAAAATTACATTTCTGGGTATTTTACGTAAATATATGCTTTTATTTTAATATGACAGGTGAATTAGATCTACTTTAGAGATTATCGTATATGTAATGCTTTAAGCAAAATTTTCTTGATTTTCTTTATTTGATGAAATAGTTTAAATAAGAATTTCATTATGAAAGTTTACATAAACATATCAACACGTAATCCAAAAACAAAAAAAAAAAAAAACAAGTTAAATCAGAATAAGTGTATGATGGGGGTGTGTTATATGCATGTATGTATGTATATTATGTGTAGTATATACAAATGAAAGTTTTCATTTTAAAATAAAATTCATTTATTTAAATTAAATATGATCTCAAGCAATAACTATGATGATGATGATGACCATAATGACATCACTATAAAATGATGAAAAATGATGAAATGTTTGCATCATTAATTAAAATTAAATTTCTTCATTTTTAAAGGTAAAAAAAAAAAACCAAATTGGGACATTTTAGTACTTTAGGGCTTTATATGAGAGTTATCTTGACATAAAATTAAAATTTTCAAAAATACAAGTAGCATAAATTTGGGACCAAAATGCATTAGATAATGATTAAAATTTTAATTAACATTTTAACGCTTTCTTATTTTAAATATAACAAAAAATTTTGATGATGATATTCATCAAGTAAAAGCTATGATAGAACAGCTCATGGTTACATACGTAATGGCATCTACATATGCTAATTGGGCGCAACTCTGTCGCAGTTATGCAGCCACTTAAACGACAACAACAACAACATGGTTACATACTTACGTAGTTTTTAAAATAAAAATAATTTTTCTAAATTTTTAGTACTATTGTACTAAAAATAATTACTCAATTTGATATTGTGTCTCAAAAATAAAATTTTTAAATTAATAGAAAATTCTCGTTATTCCAGTATACATACAATCATATTGTGTCCTTTGCAGAAGTCCTTTTATGTGTTAGATAACAATGTGAGAATTTTGTGTTTTAAATATAAACCAATAAAAAAAAATAAAAAAAATATTAAACAAATTATTTCATAAAAATGTAAATTTTTACTTTGACATGCTGTCGTCGTCCGTCTGTCTGTTCTTCTTTTTATTTTTATTTTTTATTTATTTATTTTTTTTTGTTCATCAAAATTTATTTAAATTTAACATGGATTTTGTATTTCTTCTTTAAATAATTTTTATAGTTTGTATTTTTTTTTTTATTCACATTTAACAGAATATAGGCGTGTTCAAAAAGTAATCATGACGATGCAGTGTTGCAGAAATGTAACATTAGATAGCAGAAATGTTGCTGCAGTGTTAATGTAACATGTTGCGATGCTCTGACATACATACATACATACATATGTAAGTGTTGCATTTTACGACGTTTTGACGATTGAAATTTTTTCTGGCATTTCAATGCAAATGTCAAAAATTTTGATATTATAAGTAATCATTGACTCATTGCAATATCGAATGTTATGTTGAAAATGTTAACTTAATGTTAAATGCAAAAATGAACAGGTTGCTTAAGTCATGATTACTTTTTGAACGCTTGACATTGCAGTGTTTACTTTTTGAACAGGCCTTATAATTTTAAATAAATACGTTACAAACCTAAATTGAAACCGTATATGTGTGTACATTGATTTTTCCCAAAAATTTTAATCATATCCTTATATGTCCGAATCATCAAAGTAAAATGTTTTATTTAATTCTCAATTTATTTTTTTATTTAAAAAAAAATTATTTATCATTATGTATTTACTTATTTGTACGTAAACTGATGCTATATCATTCAAAATATTTAGATCGTTTAAAAACCTTATCGGAAATTTATTTCTATCATTTTGATATTATAAATATCGAAATCTAATTTTTATTTACAAAGATAACATATTTGAAAATTTTTTTTTTTGAATCGGATTGTAAAAGCTTTCCATTTATTGAGTACATATTTGAATTTGAAAATTTTATCATCATATACATGATAGTAAAAAAAAAAACGTAAAGTACTTTAGGGATACATTTTACTTAACGTAAATTAATCCATCGAAATAAATGCATACTGTTTATAAGTAACGTAAATGCATAAAATTGCATTTTTTATCAAGAGGACAAAAAAAAAAAAAAATTGGAAATTTTTTATTTTTAAATTTATGTAAAAGTCAATGAAAATTAAATTACACCCATTTTTTTTATCCTTATTGCAATTTTTCTTTATTCAATTTTTTTTTTATTTTTCTTTTTCTATTCATTATTATTTTATTTTTTAAATTCATTTTTAAATAAATTCCTTTTAAAAAGTCTTATTTTCCCTTTTCTTTTTTATTCTGTATCAATTTATATCATAATTGAATGGGGGGGGATAGAAAAAAAAAATATATTTCAGTAAAGAGTATCCTTGAAATGCATGAAAGTAAAAGAAAAGCAAAGAAAAAAACAAGAAAATTCTCATTAGATTTTTTGTTTATAGTCAAAGTCATACTATTTATATAATATTATGTAAATAAATTGAATAAAATGATATTTTTCATTGATGTCAAATTAACTTAGCGAAATGAGTGATGAAAATTTGAACATGAATTTTCCATTAAAAGATAAAAAACAAAAACCTTTCACATTCAAAGATCCATTACAAAGAGATACAATAAAATTGTTTGTTGTTTTTTTTTTTTATTTTTCGTTTTGAATTTATTTCCGTATAAAGAATTTGAAATTTTTGAAAGGATAAAAAAATCAGTTAACATATGCACTTTAGTACATGCATTCTAGTTACTGATATATCACTCAATAAACAAAATTTTCAGATTTCATCTTCAATTAATTCTTAATCCTGTTGAAAATTTTTTATTGAAATTTTTTACTAAAATTTTTCTTTTTTAAATTTTTTCTTAGTACAATTTTTTTTTTTTTTTTTTTTTTTTTTTTAATTACAAAATTTTTATTCAAAATATTTAAATAAATTTTTTTTTTATGTAAATAATTTTAGTTAATTAAAATTTTTTCTTTTTTTTAAAATTTTATGTGTAGAAAATTTCATATAAATTTTATTAGTATGCAAACGATGATTTTTAATTTTAAAGGATGGCGTACTTGAGTGTGTAGTGTTGAACATGACGAAGTTGAACATTGATTATAATTTGTAAAATATTTAGATAATTAAGTTAAAACACTAAGAAAAATGAAATGAGAAGATGTAGTTAATTAAAAAACTCACTATTATGGTCATCAAACAAAATTTCAGTAAAAAAAAACCATTCTATGGGTCCTATGATATCGATTGAAATTGATGTAAGTTGACTTTTTTTTTATTTCTTCCAAATAAATAAAAGAAAAATAAAACCAAAAGAAACATAAAAGCCAAAAATTTTCCTATTATACTTCATCGCAATGCTTTTAGTTACATACATTGAAAAATTTGACCTTATTTGAATGTTAGTACTGTGAAAATTGTTCAGACGTTATAATCAATATTTTTTTTAATTTAAATTTTTATGTTGGATTTTACAATTTACTTTTTGTTCAATCGAATTAAAATGCTATGGTATTTATGATGAGATCCATTCTATAACAATCCATAAAACATACATACATACGTGGTATCCTTCCAATTCATGTGTGATTAATTCTTTGACCTTTATTGATTTTTTCGTCTGTGATATGCTACAATCAAATTACTAATTTGATTTAAGGTCAGTAAATTAGACTTGTAACTAAAGCCATATTTGTTATTCGCCAAAGGACATGTGAATTGGTTTTGCATTCATTACATATTCAAATGAAATGTTACAGAAAAGGAGAAAAAAAAAAAAACAAATAAAATCAGTAATTTCTTTTGCACTCTGTGGACAAAAAGTTTACATTCATTTGTTCGATTAAATTCATTCATACAAACATGAACATGAGTTCTATTACTTTTACTGGTACTGAAGAAAATGAATTTTTTCTTTTATTTTCAGTTATTTTTAATTGAACACGCGTTATTGTACAAGACGCGTTTTTTTTTTTCTTATTGTTAATTTTGAAATTCGCTCACTTTAAAATAAAACGAAAATGTGGATTTTTTTTTATAAAAAAAAAAAAAGTTTTATGCCACTTTACTGCATTTGCCATTGTTACTTTAGTGTTTTTTAAACCAGGCCAGTCCAAAGTACAAACAGCGAAAAGTAATGATGGTATCATATTAGAAGTGTTGCCAATTTTACATCTTTATGTTCTTCAGATTAGAACAGTTTCTAAAACTCGTTATACGGCCAACTTTACTAGAACGTATCTAGGCCTTAAATCAAGGTATGAGTGTACTAATTTAAAAAAAAAAAAAAAATTAAAAAATCAGTTAATATAATAAAAAATATTTTTTAAAAAATAAAAATTAATTAATAAATTAAAAAAAAAACAAAATTAATTAAAAATTAAATAAATTATAAAAATTATTATAAAAAAACATATTTTATCTAACGATAGTTTTAACTAAGTCTACCTATAATTTTGAATATTTAAGAAACTGATAACAAAATATTTAAGAACTGAATATTTAAAAAAAAAAGTTATTTTACATTGAAAAAAATTTTTTTTTGATAATTTTAAGTAATTTGGTAATTTGCAATAATATGAATTGAATTTCTGAATTATTTGTAGATTTTTAAAACATTTTATGGTCATTTCAGAGGAAGAGAGAGCAACATTTACAAATATTTATTATTTAGATCCATGGTTCCTTTTTGTTTTTTTATTTTTTATTTTTATTTATTTATTTATTTATTTATTTTTTTTCTTTTGACTTGAATTTATTAAAAACATATGTATATGTATATAAGTGCCCTTGTTTACAAACATTTTTCTTTTTGTTTTTAAATCGTAAACTTAACAATACAGCAATACAAACTTCGCTACAAAACAAAAAAGTTATGAGAAAAATTTTCGTTTTTCATAAAGCGCCAAAAATTAATCTAGTATAGAGAAAATTTGTTTAAAAATCAAAAAATTTTGAATGTTTTTTTTTGTCCAAAAATAAACAGAGTAGAAATGAAGAAAAAATTGTGATGATGATAACCTATTAAAATGTATAAAAAATTAGTGGCATGGAATGATACGATTTTAAGAGCAATTTATTTTTTGATGGCGATCATTTGTTTTCGATTTTTCGATTTTAATGTTTTTTTTTTTTTTTTTTTTATTAACTTTTCCTTTGAAAAAAATTTTTAAATTAATGCGCACACTAAGCTATGCATGTGTATTTCATTTGGACAATGTCTAGACTGTGAATATGTGAATGTTGATATTCCACAACATTTATGTATTTACATAATTTTAGTACTTATTTTTTTTCATGTGTGAATATTTTCATTTATGTTCATAATTTTTCACACTTTGATGATCATTTCGTTTAAATTTAGATTTTTGTTTTTTTTTTTTATATCGAACTATTTATACGTGTGTAAATAATAAGAAAGGATCAAAATATGATTCGCCAATAATTTACATATTAAGCGATATCTTATGCAATATGAAATACGTGTATTGGTGTTTATGATTGAATAACAAAAAATTTTGAGTTTTTTCTTGTGATTATCCTGAAACTATTAAAAACATTTATTTTTAAAATGATGTCAAGCGTCATATCATATAAAATTAATGAAATACAAAAAAAAGAAAAAAGAAGAAAAATCAAAGTATTTTACGTACATACTTTACATATATACATATGTATATGTATGCCCACACAGCACGTATGTACGTGTATAAATTTATTTAGAGGGTAAAAACATTATTTTCTCATATATTTCAAAATTATTCAAAACGATTAAATTTGTTCGAATTTAAACTTATTTGTATTATTAAAAATCGTTTTTAGATTGATGAAAATAATGTAATTGAATTTTATACCCAAAATCAAAGATACGTGGGAATATGTCTTTTAAAAAAATAATTATGTAAAATTGTTAGACAAAAAATCGATACGAATGTTATAAATAAAAAATAAAATCATTTGAATAATACGAATAATTGATATTTCGTTAAAATTATTAATTAATACAAAACAAGGATATAAAATAACACAAAAACTTTAATGTCATAATAAACATACATAAATATTACTCCAACAATTTCAAATAAACAAATTCTAAAAATACATTATTGGTGCTGTTTTTGATACAATAAAATTTTCAAATAATACACAAATTAATACATTTGACTTTTCTGTATAGAAATATGATATTCTACTAATTAGATAATAATTATTATTAATTAAGCATATACTTAAAAATTAGAGATTACATGAATGAGCATTTTTGACAATTCTAGAGAGTAAAATATGCTGAGAGCTTGTCAGAGGGCTCTTCAAATACACATCCATATCCAAATTTCAAGCTTTTATTAAAGATGATTGTTAAAAGTGTACGATGAACTTTTCCATTTTCTTATTTTCTCATTATTATTTTTCTTAATATTATTATCGTTTTTTTCTTCTGTTTCTTAATTACATTTATTAAACATTCGACACAAAAAGTTACAATACTACACGCCAGTCCAATACCTAAAATATACCATGCTATTCTGAAATGATTAATTGTCAATACTTGCGGACCTAAGTCGTCGTCAAACATGTCTTTTAGTTTTCCCATATGTCGGAGTTCATCATAGGAAATGTCTAACCAACGATGACAAAGTCCAGATTGCAGTATTCTCATTGTAAATATATCTAAAGATTCACGTAACACTGAATCTATTGATAAATAATGTGCACTGTGAAATTCTCCAATGCTAATATCTGATATATGAGACAATTTACGTGTTAAATATCTTTGTTGTTTAAGCCAAAAATTAGAAATATCTGTAGTTGTCAGAAATGCGTATGAGCTATTAACCTCATCCACGTTTCCGTCCTCGTATACAATATATTTGTCAAATCCCTTTGGAATTTTATAAAACTCTGATAATAGCTTAGTAACATTAGTATTATTATTAGTCTGCACAATTTTAATATTTTGTTTCATTAATTCTTCAGGTGTACTTGGTTGCTTATAATATACGACTTTTGATAAAAAACTTGTAGAAAACGCTAAATACAAATTAGCGATAATAAATCCAAAAATCGAAATTGCAAAATACATTAGATACATTACAAGAGATTTTTTTCTGTTAAAAATTCTTGGAGGTGAAATAAATAAAATTGCACATATTACTTGCAGAATCTGATCCATATACTCGGATTTCTTAAACTTTACTCGACATGCAACGTACAACATAAACGAAAAATACAGAACCGATACGATTAAAATTACCCATAGTTCAGGTTCGAATGGAATTAAGATGTACATATATTTGGGTATCTCATTATTGATGGGAATAACTAAGGAAAATTTTACAATCTCGTATGGATAACTAAAATCCAAAATGTAAAATGTTTCATTCGATATATACGGAACTATAGATGGGATGGGTGTCATATCAAATGTTTTATTATTCAAGAAAATAAAAATATGTGAAAATCTTTCGTCTCGTTGAGTTACTACAACATTTTGAATTTTGCAATTAAAAAGTTTCATGAATTCCTTCATTACTCGATATGTTACTCCAGACGAACTGTCGTAATGCGAAGTTTCGTTGGTTTCCGATATGCGATATAAGTGAGGTGCTGAAGTAAAATAGAATGTTTTTATATTCATTCCATTGAAATTTTTAACGTATCCTTTTGTATAAAGAACATCCATGGATAATCTGTTCGAGTTAGTTACAGAAACGTTTGAGAACTGTTCATAGAAATAAATTTCCTTGACGTAGCTCTGATTATCGTGTTTGAATGTGGACAACAATACAAGGTTATAATTTGAATGAATCTCTTGACTGACCCTCATAAAAGAAACAGTTTCATCCATTGACCACTGTTTACCTATATTCACAAAAATTGTTTTCATTTTTTTTACACCACGACACAACCTTACGTAACTTATCAAAGATGATGAAGTCGTTGTTTTGAAATAAACGATGACGATTGTTTCTTTAATATTCACGAATATTTTTATTCTCATCCTAGTGTCCTTCACGCTCATAATCATTTTTGTAAAATTTCCATTTTCAAGAAAACCCAGAATAGATTCATCATATTCAATTAACCCATTTTCTATAACTGGAAAAACCACAACGTTTTTAATTTTGTGAAACTCAATGATTTCTCGTACAATATCCTGTACTTGTTTTCCGTGATTTGGTGGATGTTGTGGATTTATTAATGTGATTTCAGAATTTATCACTGATATAATGCAAATAAAACACAAAACTTTAAAGTTGAGAAACATATTGAAGAATCAATTTTTTAAAATAATTTCACGAAACAAAAATGTTCGGTGAGTATTCCTTCTCGAAAAGTAGTTCTACTTTAAAATTCAAGTAAATTGAGTTTTCCACTGGTATTTATAAGTTCTAAGCAAATAGGCGTGGAAATAATAGATTTAAAATGAGATATGTGAGAACACACTTTTCATGTTTACCAAATATTATCGATGATCAACACCACCGATAAAATAAGGTCGAGAGTGAATAACCCTGAAAATAACAATAAAAGTGAAAAATAATAAGGATAAAAAAAGTATTGGAAAAACAAAATAAAGCAGTTTCGTCATTCAATCATTATTTTAATGAAATGAATATTTGTACTTATACTTTAATTTCGTACTTAAGGCTAAGATTACATTGGCGATTTTTAATGTCAAAAAATTGTAATTTCAAAAATTACAATTAAAAAATTTTTTTTTCTGTCAGAAAATTGGCCTACATATGGGTATCTACATATGTACATACATATATGAATATTTATAATACACCTAACCATCGGTTTGCGTTGTACACACGTTCCCTACAAATACGACGAAATGCGAAACGACGCAAATCTAAAATCAATTCTATTAGAAAAACCCCCCTGATGCGTTCCTGTGAAACAAATTTAAACGAAAAATAGGTATAATTTCAATGTCTTTTTAATTTCAAAACAATTGTTTTAACTTCAAAACGAACCTATCTAAGATTTTGGTAAAAAGTATTATTTGATGTCTTTTTCGACTAGTTTATTTTTTATGTCTTTATAAATTTCTGTGTAGCAGTTTAAATCGTTCTTCACAGCTCATGCTACGTTTGAACTTTTTTTCAAAATTATCAATCAATCATTTTCATGTAGAATTTCAAGGGCTTCGTCAATTAAGTTGAATGCCTTACACAGCACTTTAGAAGACAATTCTTTCTTAATAAATAGGGTATCAAAAATACAAAAATAGGGTATAATAGAGTACTTGAAACGACACAAATCGGAATTGAAGCGACGCTATGTGAAATTTGGTATCATTCAACTTCGAAAAGATGGAAAGTGAAACGACGCAAAACGAGGGTTAGGTGTAATTTATAAATTTGTTTGAATGGAAAAAACATAATTTTTCCATATACATATTTACATATGTATTTACATATTTCAAATCTATTCAAAACAATTAAATTTTTTTGTATTCAAATTATTTATACTATTTAAAATCATGGTTAATGGCTAGATAATTGGCACACGATGTGATATGTGAGTAGATGGAGAAGATCCATACCGAATAAGTATTTTTAAGATACCGTAGAATATGATCGGCACAAGGGTGAGCGGTAAAAAGTAAATTTTTAGGTGTTTGAATGATAGAAAAGTGGTCAGTAGAAGTGTAGAAGGAGGATAAAAATGGGTGATGGTGATGAAGGTAGACCAAAGTTTTATGAATCTATTCTGGTAGTCAAAGAGTAGAACTAATGTTGTAGAGGCGTATGACACAGCGATAAAAAAAAAAAATTACTCATCAGTTTCAAATTTAGTGTTTAAACAACTGAAAAATATGATTGAATACTAAACGCTAGATGATACAATCTAGGGACATATAGGGTATAAACGGAAGAAATCTTGTGCACATTGAAACATGTACGAATGCTTATATGTTTCCACTGGTTTTACTTTTTGATTATCGGGCTAGATTCGCCAAACCTTTCTCTACCCTGACCTAATCCTTTTTATCCAATTTTCTCCCCTCTATCAATGAACCATTAATTGACCGAAAAATTCACATTTCATACCTTTCTCCTGTACGTCTATCTCTCCACCCCAACAAAAAACACAAGTATAGTGATGTAAAAGATCCCCTCTATTCCAATCCACTTACTCCTAACCCAAAACCTGCCAAAATTCAACGACCGTGTGCTTCTTATCTAGACATTTACCGATTTAATCAAGTGTTTGTTATGAGTCTTCGTTTGCATAAATTTGTTGCAATAGTTTTCTTTATTATGAAGTCAAAATCCTGAGTAATAACGATTTTTTATATGAAATATTGTTGTCTTTTAACAAATATTCTTACATTCACATCCAGATATACATAATATACGAGTACGCACGGTCGTCGGCGTGTACTTATTTTCATTTGAATGTTTATGTCACGCGTGAAACGCAGCAAACACGTATCCGTGTAAAATGCGTCAAGTAAGAAATTTTCAAATAAATCAACTTTCACTTTGTAAATAAGATTTTCCAGAATATCACATTTGATAAACAAAATGTGCTCATAAATCAAAACTTACTTTGAAAGAGAAGACGAATTAAATTGCATCCTGTTTTTACTTTAGGTCATTTTCTGTGTTTTGGTAATTTAAAATTTTGTGTTGTCATAGCTTAACATATTGTTGGTAGAATTTTATACCCAAAATCAAAGATACGTGGGAATATGTCTTTTAAAAAAATAATTATGTAAAATTGTTAGACAAAAAATCGATACGAATGTTATAAATAAAAAATAAAATCATTTGAATAATACGAATAATTGATATTTCGTTAAAATTATTAATTAATACAAAACAAGGATATAAAATAACACAAAAACTTTAATGGCATAATAAACATACATAAATATTACTACAATAATTTCAAATAAACAAATTCTAAAAATACATTATTGGTGCTGTTTTTGATACAATAAAATTTTCAAATAATACACAAATTAATACATTTGACTTTTCTGTATAGAAATATGATATTCTACTAATTAGATAATAATTATTATTAATTAAGCATATACTTAAAAATTAGAGATTACAACATGAATGAGCATTTTTGACAATTCTAGAGAGTAAAATATGCTGAGAGCTTGTCAGAGGGCTCTTCAAATACACATCCATATCCAAATTTCAAGCTTTTATTAAAGATGATTGTTAAAAGTGTACGATGAACTTTTCCATTTTCTTATTTTCTCATTATTTTTTTTCTAAATATTATTATCCTTTTTTTCTTTTGTTTTTTAATTACATTTATTAAACATTCGACACAAAAAGTTACAATACTACACGCCAGTCCAATACCTAAAATATACCATGCTATTCTGAAATGATTAATTGTCAATACTTGCGGACCTAAGTCGTCGTCAAACATGTCTTTTAGTTTTCCCATATGTCGGAGTTCATCATAGGAAATGTCTAACCAACGATGACAAAGTCCAGATTGCAGTATTCTCATTGTAAATATATCTAAAGATTCACGTAACACTGAATCTATTGATAAATAATGTGCACTGTGAAATTCTCCAATGCTAATATCTGATATATGAGACAATTTACGTGTTAAATATCTTTGTTGTTTAAGCCAAAAATTAGAAATATCTGTAGTTGTCAGAAACGCATACGAGCTATTTACCACGTCAGCCAAAAATCCGTCTCCGTCCTTGTTTACAATAAAATTTTCAAATCCCTTTGGAATTTTATAAAACTTTGATAATTGGTCAGTAACATTAGTTTTATTATTAGCCTGCACAATTTTAATATTTTGTTTCATTAATTCTTCAGGTGTACTTGGTTGCTTATAATATACGACTTTTGATAGAAAACTTGTAGAAAACGCTAAATACAAATTAGCGATAATAAATCCAAAAATCGAAATTGCGAAGTACATTAGATACATTACAAGAGATTTTTTTCTGTTAAAAACTCTTGGAGGTGAAATGAATAAAATTGCACAAATCACTTGCAGAATCTGATCCATATACTCGGATTTCTTAAACTTTACTCGACATGCAACGTACAACATAAACGAGAAATACAGAACGGATACGATTAAAATGACCCATAGTTCAGGTTGGAATGGAATTAAGATGTACATATATTTGGGTATCTCATTTTTGATGGGAATAACCAAGGAAAATTTTACAATTTCGTATGGATAACTAAAATCCAAATAGTAAAATGTTTCATTCGAAATGTACGGAACTAAAGATGGGATGGGTGTCATATCAAATGTTTTATTGTTCAAGAAAATGAAAATATTTGATAATCTTTCGTTTCGTTGAGTTACTACAACATTTTGAATTTTGCAATTAAAAAGTTTCATGAATTCCTTCATTACTCGATATGTTACTCCAGAAGAACTGTCGAAATGCGAAGTTTCGTTGGTTTCCAATATGGGATATAAGTATGGTATTGTAGGATAATAGAACGTTTTTATATCCATTCCATTGAAATTTTTAACGTATCCTTTCGTATAAAGAACATCCATTGATAATCTGTTCGAGTTAGTTACAGAAACGTTTGAGAACTGTTCATAGAAATAAATTTCCTTGACGTAGCTCTGATTATCGTGTTTGAATGTGGACAACAATACAAGGTTATAATTTGAATGAATCTCTTGACTGACCCTCATAAAAGAAACAGTTTCATCCATTGACCACTGTTTACCTATATTCACAAAAATTGTTTTCATTTTTTTTACACCACGACACAACCTTACATAACTTATCAAAGATGATGAAGTCCTTGTTTTGAAATAAACGATGACGATTGTTTCTTTAATATTCACGAAAGTTCTTATTCTCATCCTGGTGTCCTTCACGCTCATAATCATTTTTGTAAAATTTCCATTTTCAAGAAAACCCAGAATAGATTCATCATATTCAATTAACCCATTTTCTATAACTGGAAAAACCACAACGTTTTTAATTTTGTGAAATTCAATGATTTCTTGTATAATATCCTGTACTTGTTTTCCATGATTTGGTGGATGTTGTGGATTTATTAATGTAATTTCAGAATTTATCACTGATATTAAGCATATAAAACACAAAACTTTAAAGTTGAGAAACATATTGAAGAATCAATTTTTTAAAATAATTTCACGAAACAAAAATGTTCGGTGAGTATTCCTTCTCGAAAAGTAGTTCTACTTTAAAATTCAAGTAAATTGAGTTTTCCACTGGTATTTATAAGTTCTAAGCAATTAGGCGTGGAAATAATAGATTTAAAATGAGATATGTGAGAACACACTTTTCATGTTTACCAAATATTATCGATGGTGAACAACACCGATAAAATAATGTCGAGAGTGATTAACCCTGAAAATAACAAGAAACATAAAAAATAATAAGGATAACAAAAGTATTGGTAAAACAAAATAAAGCATTTTCGTCATTCAATCATTATTTTAATGAAATGAATATTTGTACTTATACTTTAATTTCGTACTTAAGGCTGCGATTACATTGGCGATTTTTAATGTCAAAAAATTGTAATTTCAAAAATTACAATTAAAAAATTTTTTTTTCTGTCAGAAAATTGGCCTACATATGGGTATCTACATATGTACATACATATATGAATATTTATAATACACCTAACCATCGGTTTGCGTCGTACATACGTTCCCTACAAATGCGACGAAATGCGAAACGACGAAAATCTAAAATCAATTTTATAAGAAAAAACCCTCTGATGCGTTCCGGTGAAACAAATTTAAACGATAAATAGGTATAATTTCAATGTCTTTTTAATTTCAAAACAATTGTTTTAACTTCAAAACGAACCTATCTAAGATTTTGGTAAAAAGTATTATTTGATGTCTTTTTCGACTAGTTTATTTTTTATGTCTTTATAAATTTCTGTGTAGCAGTTTAAATCGTTCTTCACAGCTCATGCTACGTTTGAATTTTTTTACAAAATCTGAATCATTTTCATGTAGAATTTCAAGGGCTTCGTCTATTAAGTTGAATGCCTTACACAGCACTTTAGAAGACAATTCTTTCTTAATAAATAGGGTATCAAAAATACAAAAATAGGGTATAATAGAGTACTTGAAACGACACAAATCGGAATTGAAGCGACGCTATGTGAAATTTGGTATCAATTCAACTTCGAAAAGACGCAAAGTGAAACGACGCAAAACGAGGGTTAGGTGTAATTTATAAATTTGTTTGAAAGGAAAAAACATATTTTTTCCATATACATATTTACATATGTATTTACATATTTCAAATCTATTCAAAACAATTAAATTTTTTTGTATTCAAATTATTTATACTATTTAAAATCATTGTTAATGGCTAGATAATTGGCACACGATGTGATATGTGAGTAGATGGGGAAGATCCATACCGAATAAGTATTTTTAAGATACCGTAGAATATGATCGGCACAAGGGTGAGCGGTAAAAAGTAAATTTTTAGGTGTTTGAATGATAGAAAAGTGGTCAGAAGAGGTGTGAAAGTAGGATGAAAATGAGTGGTGAAGGTAGACCATAGTTTTATGAATCTATTCTGGTCTGGTAGTCAAAGAGTAGAACTAATGTTGTAGAGGCGTATGACACACCGATAAAAAAATGATCACTTTTCAGTTTTTAATTTATTGTTGTTTAAACAACTGAAAAGTATGATTGAATACTAAACGCTAGATGATACAATCTAGGGACATATAGGGTATAAACGGAAGAAATCTCGTGCACATTAAAACATGTACGAATGCTTATACGTTTTCACTGGTTTTACTTTTTGATTATTGGGCTAGATTCGCCAAACCTTTCTCTACACTGACCTACTCTTTTTATCCACTTTTCTTCCCTCTATTGTTGAGCCATTAATTAACCGAAAAATTCACATTTCATACCTTTCTCCTGTACTTCTATCACTCCCCTCTAACAAGTACTGTGATGTGGAAAATCCCCACTATTCCAATCCATTTACTCATAACCCAAAACCTGACAAAACTCAACGACCGTGTGCTCCTTATCTAGACATTTACCGATTTAATCAAGTGTTTGTTATGAGTCTTCGTTTGCATAAATTTGTTGCAATAGTTTTCTTTATTATGAAGTCAAAATCCTGAGTAATAACGATTTTTTATATGAAATATTGTTGTCTTTTAACAAATATTCTTACATTCACATCCAGATATACATAATATACGAGTACGCACGGTCGTCGGCGTGTACTTATTTTCATTTGAATGTTTATGTCACGCGTGAAACGCAGCAAACACGTATCCGTGTAAAATGCGTCAAGTAAGAAATTTTCAAATAAATCAACTTTCACTTTGTAAATAAGATTTTCCAGAATATCACATTTGATAAACAAAATGTGCTCATAAATCAAAACTTACTTTGAAAGAGAAGACGAATTAAATTGCATCCTGTTTTTACTTTAGGTCATTTTCTGTGTTTTGGTAATTTAAAATTTTGTGTTGTCATAGCTTAACATATTGTTGGTAGAATTTTATACCCAAAATCAAAGATACGTGGGAATATGTCTTTTAAAAAAATAATTATGTAAAATTGCTAGACAAAAAATCGATACGAATGTTATAAATAAAAAATAAAATCATTTGAATAACTCGAATAATTGATATTTCATTAAAATTAATAATTAATACAAAACAAGGATATAAAATAACACAAAAACTTTAATGGCATAATAAACATACATAAATATTACTCCAACAATTTCAAATAAACAAATTCTAAAAATACATTATTGGTGCTGTTTTTGATACAATAAAATTTTCAAATAATACACAAATTAATACATTTGACTTTTCTGTATAGAAATATGATATTCTACTAATTAGATAATAATTATTATTAATTAAGCATATACTTAAAAATTAGAGATTACATGAATGAGCATTTTTGACAATTCTAGAGAGTAAAATAAGCTGAGAGCTTGTCAGAGGGCTCTTCAAATAAACATCCATATCCAAATTTCAAGCTTTTATTAAAAATGATTGTTAAAAGTGTACGATGAACTTTTCCATTTTCTTATTTTCTCATTATTTTTTTTCTAAATATTATTATCCTTTTTTTCTTCTGTTTTTTAATTACATTAATTAAACATTCGACACAAAAAGTTACAATACTACACGCCAGTCCAATACCTAAAATATACCATGCTATTCTGAAATGATTAATTGTCAATACTTGCGGACCTAAGTCGTCGTCAAACATGTCTTTTAGTTTACCCATATGTCGGAGTTCATCATAGGAAATGTCTTGCCAATGATGATAAAGTCCAGATTGCATTATTCTCATTGTAAATATATCTAAAGATTCACGTAACACTGAATCTATTGATAAATAATGTGCACTGTGAAATTCTCCAATGCTAATATCTGATATATGAGACAATTTACGTGTTAAATATCTTTGTTGTTTAAGCCAAAAATTAGCAATATCTGTAGTTGTCAGAAATGCGTATGAGCTATTAACCTCATCCACGTTTCCGTCCTCGTATACAATATATTTGTCAAATCCCTTTGGAATTTTATAAAACTTTGATAATTGGTCAGTAACATTAGTTTTATTATTAGTCTGCACAATTTTAATATTTTGTTTCATTAATTCTTCAGGTGTACTTGGTTGCTTATAATATACGACTTTTGATAGAAAACTTGTAGAATACGCTAAATACAAATTAGCGATAATAAATCCAAAAATCGAAATTGCGAAGTACATTAGATACATTACAAGAGATTTTTTTCTGTCAAAAATTCTTGGAGGTGAAATAAATAAAATTGCACAAATCACTTGTAAAGTCTGATCCATATACTCGGATTCCTTAAATTTTATTCGATTTGCTACATACAACATGAACGAGAAATACAGAACGGATACGATTAAAATGACCCATAGTTCAGGTTGGAATGGAATTAAGATGTACATATATTTGGGTATCTCATTTTTGATGGGAATAACCAAGGAAAATTTTACAATTTCGTATGGATAACTAAAATCCAAAATGTAAAATGTTTCATTCGAAATGTACGGAACTAAAGATGGGATGGGTGTCATATCAAATGTTTTATTGTTCAAGAAAATGAAAATATTTGATAATCTTTCGTTTCGTTGAGTTACTACAACATTTTGAATTTTGCAATTAAAAAGTTTCATGAATTCCTTCATTACTCGATATGTTACTCCAGAAGAACTGTCGAAATGCGAAGTTTCGTTGGTTTCCGATATGGGATATAAGTGAGGTGCTGAAGTAAAATAGAATGTTTTTATGTTCATTCCATTGAAATTTTTAACGTATCCTTTCGTATAAAGAACATCCATGGATAATCTGTTCGAGTTAGTTACAGAAACGTTTGAGAACTGTTCATAGAAATAAATTTCCTTGACGTAGCTCTGATTATCGTGTTTGAATGTGGACAACAATACAAGGTTATAATTTGAATGAATCTCTTGACCGACCCTCATAAAAGAAACAGTTTCATCCATTGACCACTGTTTACCTATATTCACAAAAATTGTTTTCATTTTTCTTACACCACGACACAATCTTACATAACTTATCAGAGATGATAAATTCGTTGTTTTGAAATAAACAATTATGATTGTTTCTTTAATATTCACGAATGTTCTTATTCTCATCCTGGTGTCCTTCACGCTCATAATCATTTTTGTAAAATTTCCATTTTCAAGAAAACCCAGAATAGATTCATCATATTCAATTAACCCATTTTCTATAACTGGAAAAATCACAACGTTTTTAATCTTGTGAAATTCAATGATTTCTTGTATAATATCCTGTACTTGTTTTCCGTGATTTGGTGGATGTTGTGGATTTATTAATGTGATTTCAGAATTTATCACTGATATAATGCAAATAAAACACAAAACTTTAAAGTTGAGAAACATATTGAAGAATCAATTTTTTAAAATAATTTCACGAAACAAAAATGTTCGGTGAGTATTCCTTCTCGAAAAGTAGTTCTACTTTAAAATTCAAGTAAATTGAGTTTTCCACTGGTATTTATAAGTTCTAAGCAATTAGGCGTGGAAATAATAGATTTAAAATGAGATATGTGAGAACACACTTTTCATGTTTACCAAATATTATCGATGGTGAACAACACCGATAAAATAATGTCGAGAGTGATTAACCCTGAAAATAACAAGAAAAATAAAAAATAATAAGGATAACAAAAGTATTGTAAAAACAAAATAAAGCAGTTTCGTCATTCAATCATTATTTTAATGAAATGAATATTTGTACTTATACCTAAATTTAGTACTTAAGGCTGAGATTACATTGTCGATTTTTAATGTCAAAAATTGTAATTTCAAAAATTACAATAAAAAAATTTTTTTTTCTGTCAGAAAATTGGCCTACATATGGGTACCTACATTTGTACATACATATATGAATATTTATAATACACCTAACCATCGGTTTGCTTTGTACATACGTTCCCTACAAATGCGACGAAATGCGAAACGACGCAAATCTAAAATCAATTTTATAAGAAAAAACCTTCTGATGCGTTCCGGTGAAACAAATTTAAACGAAAAATAGGTATAATTTCAATGTCTTTTTAATTTCAAAACAATTGTTTTAACTTCAAATCGAACATATCTAAGATTTTGGTAAAAAGTATTATTTGATGTCTTTTTAGACTAGTTTATTTTTTATGGCTTTTTAAATTTCTGTGTAGCAGTTTAAATCGTTCTTCACAGCTCATGCTACGTTTGAACTTTTTTTCAAAATTATCAATCAATCATTTTCATGTAGAATTTCAAGGACTTCGTCAATTAAGTTGAATGCCTTACACAGTTAAATAGGGTATCAAAAATACAAAAAAAGGGTATAATAGGGTACTTGAAACGACACAAATCGGAATTGAAGCGACGCTATGTGAAATTTGGTATCATTCAACTTCGAAAAGATGGAAAGTGAAACGACGCAAAACGAGGGTTAGGTGTAATTTATAAATTTGTTTGAAAGGAAAAAACATAATTTTTCCATATACATATTTACATATGTATTTACATATTTCAAATCTATTCAAAACAATTAAATTTTTTTGTATTCAAATTATTTATACTATTTAAAATCATGGTTAATGGGTAGATAAAGGTCATAAGGTTGATTGGGTTTGTGAGTAGATGGGTGAGATAGAGGAGATCGCATACAATACCGAGCAAGTATTTTTAAGTTATCGTTGAATATGATCGGCACAAGGGTGAGCGGTAAAAAGTAAATTTTTAGGTGTTTGAATGATAGGAAAGTGGTCAGTAGAAGTGTAGAAGGAGGATAAAAATGGGTGATGGTGATGAAGGTAGACCAAAGTTTTATGAATCTATTCTGGTAGTCAAAAAGTAGAACTAATGTTGTAGAGGCGTATGACACACTGATAAAAAAATAATTACTCTTCAGTTTCAAATTTAGTGTTAAAACAACTGAAATATATGATTGAATACTTAACGCTAGATGATACAATCTAGGGACATATAGGGTATAAACGGAAGAAATCTTGTGCACATTGAAACATGTACGAATGCTTATATGTTTCCACTGGTTTTACTTTTTGATTATCGGGCTAGATTCGCCAAACCTTTCTCTACCCTGACCTAATCCTTTTTATCCAATTTTCTCCCCTCTATCAATGAACCATTAATTGACCGAAAAATTCACATTTCATACCTTTCTCCTGTACGTCTATCTCTCCACCCCAACAAAAAACACAAGTATAGTGATGTAAAAGATCCCCTCTATTCCAATCCACTTACTCCTAACCCAAAACCTGCCAAAATTCAACGACCGTGTGCTTCTTATCTAGACATTTACCGATTTAATCAAGTGTTTGTTATGAGTCTTCGTTTGCATAAATTTGTTGCAATAGTTTTCTTTATTATGAAGTTAAAATCTCGAGTAATAACGATTTTTTATATGAAATATTGTTGTCTTTTAACAAATATTCTTACATTCACATCCAGATATACATAATATACGAGTACGTACGGTCGTCGGCGTGTACTTATTTTTATCTGAATGTTTATGTTACGCGTGAAACGCAGCAAACACGTATCCGTGTAAAATGCGTCCAGTAAGAAATTTTCAAATAAATCAACTTTCACTTTGTAAATAAGATTTTCCAGAATATCACATTTGATAAACAAAATGTGCTCATAAATCAAAACTTACTTTGAAAGAGAAGACGAATTAAATTGCATCCTGTTTTTACTTTAGGTCATTTTCTGTGTTTTGGTAATTTAAAATTTTGTGATGCCATAGCCTGACATATTGTTGGTAGAATTTTATACCCAAGGACATGTGCGAATATGTCTTTTAAAAAAATGAATATGTGAAATTACTAGACAAAAATTCGATACGAATGTAATAAATAAAAAATAAAATCATTTGAATAACTCGAATAATTGATATTTCATTAAAATTAATAATTAATACAAAACAAGGATATAAAATAACACAAAAACTTTAATGGCATAATAAACATACATAAATATTACTCCAACAATTTCAAATAAACAAATTCTAAAAATACATTATTGGTGCTGTTTTTGATACAATAAAATTTTCAAATAATACACAAATTAATACATTTGACTTTTCTGTATAGAAATATGATATTCTACTAATTAGATAATAATTATTATTAATTAAGCATATACTTAAAAATTAGAGATTACATGAATGAGCATTTTTGACAATTCTAGAGAGTAAAATAAGCTGAGAACTTGTCAGAGGGCTCTTCATATACATATCCATATCCAAATTGCAAGCTTTTATTAAAGACAATTGTTAAAAGTGTACGATGAACTTTTCCATTTTCTTATTTTCTCATTATTTTTTTTCTAAATAATATTATCCTTTTTTTCTTTTGTTTTTTAATTACATTAATTAAACATTCGACACAAAAAGTTACAATACTACACGCCAGTCCAATACCTAAAATATACCATGCTATTCTGAAATGATTAATTGTCAATACTTGCGGACCTAAGTCGTCGTCAACCATGTCTTTTAGTTTTCCCATATGTCGGAGTTCATCATAGGAAATGTCTTGCCAATGATGATAAAGTCCAGATTGCATTATTCTCATTGTAAATATATCTAAAGATTCACGTAGTACTGAATCTATTGATAAATAATGTGCACAGTGATATTCTCCAGCGCTAATATCAGATATACGGAACAATTTATGTGTTGAATATCTTTGTTGTTTAAGCCGAAAATTAGCAATATCTGTAGTTGTCAGAAATGCGTATGAGCTATTAACCACATCCACGTCTACGTTCCCCTCCGCGTATACAATATATTTGTCAAATCCCTTTGGAATTTTATAAAACTCTGATAATTTTTCAATAACATCAGTATCATTATTAGTCTGTATAATTTTAATATTCTGTGCCATTAATTCTGCAGGTGTACTGGGTTGCTTATAACATACGACTTTTGATAGAAAACTTGTAGAAAACGCTAAATACAAATTAGCGATAATAAATCCAAAAATCGAAATTGCAAAATACATTAGATAAATTATTAGAGATTTTTTTCTGTTAAAAACTCTTGAAGGTGAAATGAATAAAATTGCACATATTACTTGCAGAATCTGATCCATATACTCGGATTTCTTAAACTTTACTCGACATGCAACGTACAACATAAACGAAAAATACAGAACCGATACGATTAAAATTACCCATAGTTCAGGTTCGAATGGAATTAAGATGTACATATATTTGGGTATCTCATTATTGATGGAAACAACCAAAGTATATTGTACAATTTCGTATGGATAACTAAAATCCAAAATGTAAAATGTTTCATTCGACAAATACGGAACTGTAGATGGGATGGGTGTCATATCAAATGTTTTATCGTTCAAGAAAAAAAAAAATATGTGAAAATCTTTCGTCTTGTTGAGTTACTTCAACATTTTGAATTTTGCAATTAAAAAGTTTCATGAATTCCTTCATTACTCGATATGTTACTCCAGAAGAACTGTCGAAAGGCGAAGTTTCGTTGGTTTCCGATATGGGATATAAGTGAGGTATTGTAGGATAATAAAACGTTTTTATATCCATTCCATTGAAATTTTTAACGTATCCTTTCGTATAAAGAACATCCATGGATAATCTGTTCGAGTTAGTTACAGAAACGTTTGAGAACTGTTCATAGAAATAAATTTCCTTGACGTAGCTCTGATTATCGTGTTTGAATGTGGACAACAATACAAGGTTATAATTTGAATGAATCTCTTGACCGACCCTCATAAAAAAAACAATTTCATCCGTTGGCCGCTGTTTACCTATATTCACAAAAATTGTTTTCATTTTTTTCACACCTCGACACAACCTTACATAACTTATCAGAGATGATGAAGTCATTGTTCTGAAAAAAACGATGATAATTGTTTCTTTAATATTCACGAAAGTTCTTATTCTCATCCTGGTGTCCTTCACGCTCAAAATCATTTTTGTAAAATTTCCATTTTCAAGAAAACCCAGAATAGATTCATCATATTCAATTAACCCATTTTCTATAACTGGAAAAACCACAACGTTTTTAATCTTGTAAAATTCAATGATTTCTTGTACAATATCCTGTACTTGTTTTCCGTGATTTGGTGGATGTTGTGGATTTATTAATGTGATTTCAGAATTTATCACTGATATAATGCAAATAAAACACAAAACTTTTAAATTGAGAAACATATTGAAGAATCAATTTTTTAAAATAATTTCACGAAATATTGTTCGCTGAGTATTCCTTCTCGAAAAGTAGTTCTACTTTAAAATCACAGTAAATTGAGTTTTCCACTGGTATTTATAAGTTCTAAGCAAATAGGCGTGGAAATAATAGATATAAAATTATATATGTATGTAAGGACACATTTTTCACATTAAATAAGTGTTGTCGACGATCAATGCCAGCGAAAGTAATTATTTTGATTGCTTATAACCCTGAGAATAACATTAAATTGATAAACAAATAATAAGGATAATAAAAGTATTGGAAAACAAAATTAAGCAGTTTCGTTATTGAAGAATTACTTTAATGAAATGAATAAGCTGCGGTTACACTAGCAATTTTTATTGTGATAAAAAATTATTCTCGATTTTATGTGATCAAGTATTTCGTAACGAAACTGTGATAGAAAATTTAAATTATAGTCATTTAAATAGAACTTAGATATCTAGTACATTGAGGTATAAAAAAAATGAATTAATTTTGATTTTTGGATAAAATTTGAAATTTTTTATATTGAATTGAAACACTTACATTCACAAAAGTTTGTATCTCACTCAGCGTTATGTAACAGAGTACAATAAATCTTGTCAAGTAGCTGAGAATAATTTAAAGTAATAAATAAAATGAAAATATGTATCATGTTTATATACAATGATTTGATAAATATTATCTTCAAGTAAAATTTTTTAAATATTTTTTATATTACTAGAAATAAATCGTTCATGAATTTTTGTCAAAAAATTTGCCTACATGAATATTTATATGTACGTACATGCATTCTTATCTATTGATCTTTACTGTCTCATTCAAATTATGATTATTTTCTATTTCATACAAACAGATATAAAAAGCCTGTAATGTAATTGTACAAAAAAGAGCATACAGACATTCTTATATTATTTTTAATGTCATTTATCACATTTTTTTAGAAATACACTTGTTACAAAATTATTAGTATACATATACATATGCAGATATTCACATATCATGTATACACGTAAATCGTTTTGATGTATCTTATTTTCACATACATGTGAAATTTTTTTTATTTTATTTATTTATTTTTTTTATAGATCTTTTATAAAGATAAAGTACATGTTTGTATTAGATTGTATGATAATGGATGTCCCAAAATAGTTTTCAACAACATAAACAAGATTAATGGCTTTCCTTATGTTCCATTATATATGTATATTTTCATACATCCTTAATACATGTTCTCAAGACATTTATCGATTTTATATTTTATCAATTTATAATTGATTTTGTTTTTTTGATTATTATTTTCAATTCGTTATTATTCTTGAATATCCATTGGGACTATAATATGTAAAACAGAAGCATATTAAATAATAAAAAATAAAAAAAATTAAAAAAACATTGCAAATAAATTTAAATGAAAAATTACATAAATTGTAATATTCTACTTGCATGTTGACTATAATAAGGCCCGATTTCTTCATACCTTTTAGTCATGTATCTTGAGGATAAAGTTAACTGGGAAATATCTTCTAGATTAGTTTTCTTCATTAAATTTGAAGATTAAATACATTCAGGATAGAAGCCATTGAAAAAATTACATGAAATCAACTTCATGTGTAATTTAAAAATAATTTACGTCTAATTAACAAAATTACAAATTTCTTCACACATCGAAATTTTTTTAAAATTAGTTATCTCAATTAATTAAATTAATTATCGTTAAATTAGTTATAGAATGGCGCACCGTAATCGAGATATCTCTCACCTTAAAGATATCCCGGCGATATCCTTATCTTAAAGACAAGTCTTATTACTAGAAAAGTGAAAAAAACTTTGGCTTATCCTCAAGATACGTTTAATTTCAAGTTAACTCGAAGTGAAGAAATTGGCCCAAGTTAAGTATATGTACTATGTATATCAATCTCAATGTAACGTTGATTCAAGGATAATTTTAACATTTTATTTGTACGTGTCTGTGTATTATGTACTCGTATTTTATTTACATTATGTATCGGATTAATTGATTATTTTTTTTTTTATAAAATTTTTTTTTATAAAATTTTTTTTTCTTAAATTTTTTTTTGCTTAGTAAAAATTTTCATAATGAAGTAATTTTATTGATTATATTAAAATAAACAAGGGCTATCTAATACAGACATATAATGTACAATTTAAAAAAAATATGTATGATGTATTTTCAATATTTTTAAATCAAAAAAAAAAAAAAATAATTTAAATAATATTAATTACAAAATTTATTAATAGCAAAAAATATGAAAATTAAGAGTTAATTTTGTTTGATGATGATTTATACTATATTATTAGATACTGACACTTGATATTTAAAAGATTGATTAATTTAATTAAAATATTTTGACTTACGTAACAATTTAAATGATGTTTAATCTGATTTTGTTGTTATTAAGTTTTTCTTTATAAAAAAAAAAAAAAAAAAAAAAAAAGTTGTATCAAAATTTAATTAGGAACTTGGGAAAATTTTTGAAAAACAGAAAAGAAAAATAAAAATGTTTTTAAAATAAATAAATGTACATACATAGGTCTATCGTTATTATTTTCAAATAACAAAATTTATTAAAAATGAATTGAATTTATGTATAAGATCTACACACGTCATATGTACATAAAGAAATGTAGGTGTAGCTCGACATCCAAACAGTACAGAAATGTAAATATCCATGGATCATCGGGTTAAGTGAAAATTTAATAAAATCGTGTTATAACGCATTAATTATGAGAGTCTATTACTAATCGACTTTACATTGCAATCGAATTTTGGTATTATGAAAATCAATTTTTTCTATTTTATATAGACTTGAAAAGTTGCTTTTATTTTTATAATCGATTTTTAAAAAATTAAATGACAACAAAAATTTTGACAACATATAAATAAAACTTTTCCATATAATTTAGTACATAAATTATCTAATTTTAATACTATATAATTTTTTAGTACTATGCATGTAAATCAATTGATATTATCTAATATCGTGACTTGTTTTGATCGACTTTTAAAATTCGATTCTATTTTGTTTTTTTTTTTTTTTGTTTTTTCGAATAGACTCTCATAATTGATGCCTGAATCTTGTATTGAGAATTGAATCTTTGTAAAATTGATAATCTTTAATTTTCGATATTTAATTGAAATTTCTTTAATATTCGAATGTAATAAAAAAGTTACTTTTATTTATTTTTTTTTTTTATTTTTTATTTTTTTTAAATTAAATTACATACTATGTAGTATATGTATTTAGTCATTTTCATTACATTGAAATAATAAAATTAAAAAAAAAAAAAAAAAATAAATAAATAAATAAAAATAAAAATATGAAATAAAAATATCAATAATAAAATTTTTAAAATTGATTTTTAAAAACTAACGGATTTATTATATGTATGTATGTATTTGACTTATCATAAAACTAAAAATCAATCATGCAACAACCCAATGAAGGAAATCGAATAAAATCAACTTCCTTCGTATTAATATTATTTTTTTTTTTTATATATTTTATATTTTTTTATTTTTTTTTTTTTTTCATTTTATTTTTGTTCATCCGTAATACATAAATAATAACATAAATAAAATACATAATATGGTACATATATAAAAAAATATATACGTATAATAAATATTGATTCATTCGCCATTAAAATGTATGAAATATATGTACACATGTTTATCGGGAAATTTTATGTACAATTATTTACCAGAGTATTTCCCAATAGAATATCTTTAATATTGATGTTATTTTTGTTTTATTTTTATTTATTTATTTTTATTTTTTTCGCTATGCATGGAAGCATATCATGCATTCAGTCAAAGTATGTACATGTACAAAAATTTAACTGCAAATGTACTACATACATATACATATGTATAAAAGATAAAATTCTACTCACATTTTTAGACAGATACAATAATGACACAAGAGACCAGTCATTACATCACCAAACTAAAATCTAAAATTGAGGTTTAAATAATTGCAGTATCATGTATTTGAATTCTGACATGAAAATTTTCATTTTTATTTCCGTATTTTCTTTTTTTTTTTTTTTTTGTTTTTTTTTTTATTTTGTGGATACTGCATCATAAAAACCAAATAAATTCAAATTATTAGATTAAACTGAAAAAATTCATTATTTCGAAAATTTTCTGTAATCAACCACAAAAACTTGGGTTTTTTTTTTTTTTTTTTGATTTTTGATGTTAACGAAAAGCAAAGAGAAAATTATTTACGTTACAAATTTTTATTTTATGTGTGAATATTTGTTAAAAAGTTAAATTTTTGATTGACCAAAGTAAAATTTCGAAATTTATTGTTGTTAAAATTTTAGCCTAATCTCAAGAGTTAGAATGAATTTTGGACGGTAGGACAATTAATAGCCCAGGTTATAATTTAACCGATTCATATGCAACCCTAGCGATCAATTGGTCATCACTAAAGGACACAAAGGTGGCTATTTTCAAAAAAGGTATCACTGTGTTTTTGTTGCGATATTGCAACTTAAGATCATAATATACATCAAGTATCGCATCAAATAGGCAATGATGCGTTTTTGAAGATAGCCAGTTTGTGAACACAATGCTCGCTGTATATTTTGGCGAACTCTTTTGTCCACTTGAACTATATTAAACTGAAATATCATGAAATTTATTCTGATTTGTTCTTATAAATTTTAAATTAAAGTCATGAAAGTTAAAATAAATTCTCATTTTGAATTAAATTTTTCAACCTCAATTGAAAATATTACAATTTATAATCCGATATATAAGGACACTAAGAATATCCAATATAACAAAAAAAAAAAAAACAAATTAATTGAAAATGTAGAAAGTTTCCTAGAGATTAAGAAAATACCTTAGAAAATCAACAAAAAAAAAACATGAGAAATTTATTTCACAATTATGAATTTCCTCATTTGTTTTTTTATGAAATTCTTTCAACATGTGTAACAATAATGAAATTATTATTCAAAATTTTTTTGATTTAATAACAAATATACATACATAAATGTGTACCATGAAATTAATTTGTTGATAAGAACAACAATAACAACAAAAACAACAATAAATCTTATTTATTTCATATATGAGAATGTTGTTGAAGTCCGAAAATTTGAATTCAAACACAAATTTACATGCATACAAGTATTTTTATACATATACAAACATACATTACGTATTTATATAAAACGTTATTCATCTTGTACAATATTTAATTTTTCTTGTAAGGCAAAAACCTATAGGTATGCATGTGTGCTATGCATGTGTGTACGTTCATACAATTTCTTCTAATATAACTAACAAAATATATTCTACAAAAGAAATACATAAAATATATAGAATCAACTACAATGGATAAAATTATGTTCTATGTATATGTATGAACATGTTCTAGGTCCTATAGGAAAAACACATCATACACGTATTTTGTACATATGAAAATTTGAATATACATATGTAGAGGTATACAAGTATTCATTTACATATAAAATTTTATTTATACATATATGTACATAATATACACGTATATGTAATTAATCCTGTAAATTGCTTTATTGCTCGTTTGTTTTCTGATTTATCTGTTTAACACTATAGTTTTATATACGCATACATATATTTTATACGTTATTTGAAAAATGAAATGGTAATTTAGGTATACCAAAAATGCTTTTGCTTGTATTTTGAATAAGTACAAAAGTGCAAAATCTAAAGAAAAAAAAATTTAAAAAAAAAATAAAAAATAAAAAATAAAGAAAAACTAAAAATTTTATATGCATTGTTTAACTTGTTGTATTTAAATAATCTTTAGTCATGTATATTTCAATGTGTTGTCATAGAAATGCAGATAATATAAATGTTTGTATCCACACTAACATTTATTCATATATTTTTTATTAATTTTCATATATACCATGTACATATGTACGTATATGTGTGACTTTATGATTGTGTATAATTCTATATAACAAATATTTTTGAATAATGAACTTTTCTAGAATTAAATACACATATACGAATACATTCATATTTATGTAGATCCTTACGTACACATGTAAAGAATTAAATAAAAAAAAAAAAAAATTTATATAAATATTACTAGAATATTTCTATATCAACGATAAACATTAGATTATAATTTCATCTTTTGCTAAGTCAAATGAAAACTTGAACAATGTTAAATACATAAAAGAATGATGATGAATAAAAAAAAAAAAAAAATGAAAAATGAAAAATTGAGAACAAGATAATAATTTTTCCAAGAAAATTAAAAAAAAAAAAAAGAAAGAAAATTCTACAATGTTTACATATCATATTACTATGAAGTTTTGAATTATTGCTATATATGTAGTACAAGTATTAACCCAGTAGGGAAAATGGAAGGACTTAAACAAAGTATACATAAGATAAAATTTAAAGTCAATATTGAATAAATAATGCATTTCATATGAATTAATATAATTCATATAAAATATAAAAGTTCAAAAAAAAGAATTTTTTTTTCTTTTTTTTCAATATTTATTTAAACTGTAATATAATTGAAATTCATGAATTTAAATTTTATAATTTATATACATATATACTCGTGTAACACATAATACATCGACAGAATAAAATTTTGTTAGTACAAATATATCGTGTAAAATACGACTAAAAGCCATTTATTATATGTTCTGTACAATGTGTAAATACATCACGTCATATAATGTAGATATGAAATAGAATAAAAATGTTATTTTTTTTTTTTTTTTGGAATATCCAAACAATGATAGAATTTATTCGAAGAAAAAGAAAAAACTTTTTCAAAATGATAATTCAACATTTTTCCAATAATGAATTCGATAAAAATTTATAATTGAATCATTTTATTTATAAGCGAATGCATAAAAAAATTATTTATTTTATTAAAATGATATTTATCAATGCATTAATTTCCTTATCGTTTTATTATTTAAACATATCGTTAACGTAAATATACATTTTATGCAAAACTTCAATTCAATTTCAATTAATGCAAAAACAAAAAAAAATAAGCAAAATAAAATTCATTTATTTGTTACATTGTAATAATGTGGTATCACAATGGGTCTTTTTGGTCTAAGTGTGCTTGGGAATGAGAGGGCGGTCACCTCTACTCTATCTACATTACCTACCTATACATTGTAATAATCTACATAGATTACAACAAAAAAAAATTATCTAAAATTTTGTAATAAATTTTGAATTTAAAAATTGATTTTATTTTTATTTTTTTATTTGAATTTAAAAATAAAGTAACGGAAAACAATAATTTTCTATTTGTTTTGAAAATGAATAAATTGAAAATGATTTCAATTATTTAACAGATGTACATACTTGTGAATGCATGATGTGAATATTTTCATTTTTTTTTTTCTATTTATTTGTCTCAGTTGCAAAAATATTTTATAGAAAAATGTTTACTTAATAATAATAAAATATTGCACTTAGATTGCAATTTTATAACGTATTTTAAATTTTAAGAATTTGAAAATTTTACATTAATGAAAAATGATTTTCATAAATGAAAAAATGATTTAATAGGTAAATAAATGAACAATGTATTTTGAATTTTTTTTTTTTTTGCAATTAATTTTAATGATAAATGGAAAACGAAATAAATAGAAAAAAAAATGTTGAAATTATGATCAGCGAAAAAAAAAAAACAAAAAAAAAATAAATAAATAAAAATTAAAAAAAATAAAATCTTGGTTCGGTGATGAAAATTTCAACAAAAAAAAAATAATGAAAATTTTAATATGCAGAATTTTAAAGCCTAGAGAAACGAATACAAAATAACAAAATACATATCATATGTATGTTTTTGATTATGAACGTTACATGCTATGCGTGATATTACACAGCATGAACATCTGATTATTATTGTTGCATTTAATACACATTAACTGATATAAAAAAAAAAAATGTTCATTATTGTTGAAGTCTTCAGACTTGTTGTAATTTTTAAATTACAAATTTTTATAATGTATAAAATTTTTTTTAATGAAAAATTTGAAAAAAAAAAATTTTTGTTTAATTCCATTGCTAAACAGTCAAATCTTTTCTAATAGTAGTTTGCAATACTATGCTTAAAGTAAGAATGAAGATAATCCTTTAATATAAGAAATGGGGTCCGTTTTACGTAACGTCTGTTATATACATTTCTAAGATGAACTTTTCTATTTTTTTTTTTTGATTTTTGATCGATATATCCTTACAGATAAAAAGATAAATTTCATAATTTTCAAATAAATTATAAATATGCAAAAATATTCAATTTCGTATTCTGTTAATTCAATTAATTTTTTTTTTTTTTTTTTTTTTTAAATTGAAGTTACACAAAAATAGCTTATATGTATGTACATGAAACTATGAAAAATTGCATACAGAAAGTTACTCAGTTTTTTGTTTAACATGAAAAAATATTGACAATGATAACATGAAACAAAACCACATTATTATTTAATAAATAAATAAATGAAAGAACAAAATGCAAAAAAAAAAAAAAAAACAAAAAAAAAACAAAAAGAAAATAAGGATCTACACGAAGGGATTCGATCTTATCCATATGAAATGTAGAAAAATACATTTTTTTTTTTTTGTTTTTTGTTTTTCGGTTATCATTTGAAATCTCTAATGTTCATCACTGATAGATAAACGTGTGTCGCATATTTTAAAAATCCCATTGATACATGTTCAATACATTTTACACGTTACATGATGTCTACACAGTCAAACATACAACATTGTACGAGTAATGTATATAAAATGCGTTATGTATACGTTACATTGTCGTATTTTTATACGTTACATGACATCAAAATGTACAATTTTATTAACAAAAATTTTCACAACAAAAATGTTATTATAAAATATTTATACAAAATAATATAGAATGTTTATATATTCGTAATATTCGAATAATATTTTTAAAATTCAATACTCATATTTTTCATATAACAATTTTTACATTCGTATCACGCAAAATGAACACAGCGAAAAATGACAAAAAATGGGAAAATTTTTTTTGTTTTTTTTTTTTTTTTTAAATAAAACAAAAAAAATGAGAAAAAATAAAAAATGAAAACTAGAAAAGCAAAAAAAAAAAAGGAAAACGATGTTCAACATTGAATGATTATAATAAAGTTTTTCAGTTAGTATTCTTGTAATAATAAGAAAAATTCAGGATGTATTAAAAATGTGTGTGTGTGTATTTCATATAGTACCAATACAGTAGAATACGTAACATGAGTTAGTTGGATATAAACACCAAACAATTGGTAGTTTTATAATTATGATTCAAAAATAAAATGAATTTTCCTTTTATGTTTGAAATATAACGATTTTTAATTATTTAATGAAAACAAAACAGTAGAAAAATTCGCTTTAAATAAATTTAATAGCTCATTTTCAAGTATCTTCAATTATCATCAGTTACAGGTTCTTAATAATTAAATTTTCTTAATTTAATTTTCCGAATAATTTTTACTTTAACAAATAAAATTTTTAAGTTTTCATATTTTTTATTATCCTTCAATTGATACCTTTTATTTTCTTTAATTCCATCATTTTCATCGTTTAATTAATTAATTTTTCTTTCGTATTTGCCAGAGGTCACGATTTGCGTGAAACCCGGTGATAAAGTCAGTATCTTTAGACTTGTCGTTGGTATTTGTATTTGCATCATGAAAAATAAAATTCAAGAGCCACTATACAATATCATCCGTCTTGCCTTAAGTTTAAAAGGCCACTGAATCAAATAACATTTATGCTACTGAGACCTGAGTATACTGACAAGACTGCTGGACTGATCACTGAACTGAGCTATGCTTTTTGCTATTTCTATGTGCATCAGCAGAACTAGATCAGTATCAGACCAGTTAGTGATCAGTATTTGTACATAAAACATGAAAGTGAAATAAATGGCAAAAGCAAAGAGAAATAAATGATATTTTCACTTTCATGTTTCATGTACATATACTGGTCACTAACTGGTCTGATGCTGATCTAAGTTCTGGTGTACATAGCAATAGCAAAAAGCATTTAAATTCAAAAACGAAAAATTCAAACGAAAGCATCTGAAAAAATATAAAAAAGTGTCCTAATTAGGAAATTTTATCTAAAAAGCGATTTTTTTTTTTTTTTTTCGAACGTGTTATACTGCTTTCAAGTTTTGGAAAACGACAGTACTGTTCTTGGCCTATTCAATACATTGCCATTGGCTGACACTGCCATTGTGAGTCAGTAGTTAAATCACAAAATCAATATATATGTACATACATTGTACACGTAAATTGATCAAATTTTCTCAAGCGTATAATGAACGAAATAAATGAAAATTTGTGCGTTACTATATGAATTTATAGATGACAATGATGTTGATTTAAATTAGTGATATATTTTGGTAATAATAGCATTTTATCAACTAAACTTTAATCGAATGTTATAAATTCCACAAAATGTATGCATGTTGGTATATAACGCCAGGTACATATATCATTGAATGTAACATTATTGTATACATTCACCTGATATAGTAGTCTAATCAATATGGTATTCAAAAGTTTAGTTAAAATAATTAATTTCACTATGCATTGATTTATTGTGCCAATTAAAAATTTTATGTAGATAATTGGAATTTATTTTGTTATTTCACTTTATTTTGTCATTTGTACATTTATTTCAAAATTTTTTTTTTTTCGTTTT
This sequence comes from Anthrax anthrax, assembly GCA_963971155.1. NCBI lineage: Eukaryota > Metazoa > Arthropoda > Insecta > Diptera > Bombyliidae > Anthrax > Anthrax anthrax. Next base: position 16,854,148 of record OZ020124.1, read on the forward strand.
TTTGGAAAATTGAAAATGTAATGAATTTAAAATATGCAAGAAAATTTTATGCGTGTATATTGAAAAAGAGAGCAAGTTGAAAAAAAAAAAAAAGAACAAACAAAATTAATTTCAATATAATTTAATTATGCATAAAATTAAATTAAAATATTTATAAAATTTCAGGTATTTAAAAGGGTTTTAATACATACATATGTTACGATAGTCACACATACATGTATGTACGTACATGTACGTATGTATATGAGATACAAAATGATTATATATTTTGTTTTTTTTATTTTCATTGATTATACTATATTAAACGTTAAAAGTCATTTTCATACTAATTACATTTTTATAAACGTTAATTGACTAAAAATGAAAATTCACTTAATTTATTTAATTAAGTATGAATTTCTTTTATGTCAAGAATATACGTTACATATTATGATGATGATACACATGATAGAAGGTAAAAAGAAAAAATAAAATAAAAAATAAACAAAAAATACTTAATTTTGAAATAATAATAATAAATTTATGATAAAAATTGTTCAGAAGCTGTTCATCAGTATGTATGGACCAGGAAAAAAGGAGAAAACGTAAAAAAAAATTTTTTTTTTTATTTATTTATTTTTTTTTTGAAATACAAAACAGGAAGAATATTGTCCAAAAATTGGATATACGTAACGTACATTAAATAGGCCCACTTTTTTAAATATTTCTGTTTCGTTATTTTTTTTTTGTAAAGGTTAAAAACTACTGAATATGATCATATTACATATTCACATGTCCATATAATATCGTTCATATCACATACATACACAGACACATCGAACGTTCAATAATGTAATATGATTTTGTGAAGTGTTGAAATAGTAATAAAAAAAAAAAAAAAAAATGAATATAAAACCGTACGTGTTGTTGACATTGCGGAATTTATGCGAAAATATGGATGAATTTTTTCTTCTCTTTTTTTTTTTGTTAACACTATACGGATACTACACGAACTCATCGTATGTAGTAAAAAAAAAAAAATGAATCTCTTTTGTTTCGAAAACTGATTTACTGCAAAATTTTTATAATACATACAATTTTATGTTTTATTTTATTTTGTTTTATTTTTTGGCTTTAACATTTTTCTTATTTTCCTATTATATATTTTTATTTCGGATTTTTTATTTATGTACTTTTAAAAAACAAAAAAATCAAAACAAAAAGGGAATACCTATACTCTATACACTAATTCGATGCAGTTAAGGTCTTATGGAAATGACATAAATTAGTACCACTTTACGTCGCTGTATATTGATATTTAAAAAATTCATCTCGTATTATATGATAAGTTTATTGATTGTGGCAATACTACTCATGAGATGATCTTATTATAAATTACGAGAAACGAAAAAGAACACATACATACATATACTCCCATATGAACTTAACTACATTGAAGTAGTGTATGGAGTATAGTATATGAGAGTATTTTTACATGTTTGTTCAACTATAAAAAGTATAACGTGTATACATGTGTGTGTGCACCTTCATATACGTATGTACATATGTGTTAAGTGGAAAATATAAAAAACCACACTAATTTGATTCACATACACATATACATAATGTATATATTTATATGTGAATATTTTTTGTTTTACTTAAAACACGTACTATATAATCAGATACATTTATGTCTATGTGTATGTGAATTGTGAGTAAATATACATACATATGTACATGTATTTGGAAAACTAACCCATATGCAGAGCATAGATACATATATATACATGGTCTGTACACATATCGTTAGATAAACATACCCATACTGTACAAACTTGTGCACATACATTATTACTTACATACTTTGGGAAAATCTATAATTCATGCCAAAATCACTCTCACATATTACATTGCAACTATACTAACTTTATGATACGTATTTATAAGAAAAAAACCAAAATTTTTTTTTCTTTTTTATTTATTGTTTACATATTGATTACACGATAACGTGTTTTATTTATTTATTTTTTTTGTTTTAATTTTTCCAAAGGAAGAAGAAAAACTAAAACATGAAAAATTTGTTATTTTCTTTTTTTGTATGTAAAAAATTTTCATATAAGAAATAAAGTGAAATTTCAATTTGTTTTTCTTTATAACTTCATACAACAGCGACAATGATAAAGATAAAACACATGTTTCGCTCAATAACATATGTTTGTATGTACAAATATGGGTGGCTAAATCATTAATGTAATTCAAACAAACTAATCCATATACAATAGTTTTTACATAACATTCTACAGGAATTACTTAAATCATTTTTATTGCTAAAACAACAAAAAAAAAAAAAAAAAAAAAAACAATAATGGAAAAGACGTTAAGGAAAATCCATGTTTGTCGTGTTGTATTGTATTGATAGTCTGTTGGATATTTAATAACAGCTAATGAATAGAGATAATCGCTTTCTTGTAACATTTTAGATGGATGGAAAAATTCAAATAATAATTTTGAAGATTTCTATGTATGTAGCATAGTGTCTGGGGGTAGAAAAATGAAAATGAAATAAAACTAGGGGGGTACCTCCTGTCTCTATACAATTCTTCAATAAATTGTATTATTCGTTGGCATTGCTCAAAAATACTGTATTGATGCGGTATCACTAATTTTCTGTTATAATTTATTGATACATTACATCCAATGCGTATCCTTTTCCTTTGACTTTTATTAACGATATTTCACTACAAAACATACCAACATGTAATAGAGAGACAAAATCTTGAGTTTCCTAAATATATGCAAATATAAAGTAAAATATAGTACAATCAACAAAAACTTTTTTATAAACTAGAGAAATTAAAAATTGAAAATTTTAATTTTTGATAAAAAAAAAAAAAATAAATAAACTAAGATTGTGGCAATGTAATCGGATAATCCTAGCACCACATATTTGCTTCTTCTTTTACCTACAAAAATAAAAATTCTCTACATATTTGTTTCAAAAATTAAAATTTTTAATCACGTTCGCTTTAATTCAACTAAATATTTTTGTAAACACGTTAAAATCATAAATTTGTAAATTTTTGTTTAACATAATGGAAGGCTCCTTCTAAGAACCAAAAAAAAAAAAAAATAACAAAAAAGTCAGGGTAGTCAGTTTCCATGAGATCTGTTTCTATATATTTAAATTGAGAAAAAAAAAAAAATGACAACAAACAATTTTTCTGGCTAAAGTTATTTGATAATTAGGCAATTAAAACAAAATTTATATTCAAGTCTTGTCTGCAAAAATTTTTGTGTGTATTATAGCGATATAAACAGATGATGTTTGTGTAGGATTTCATGTTGTATACGCATATTAAAAAGAGGATATTCCACGAATAAAGGCAAAAAAAAAAAAAAAAAAAAAAATGATTACAATGACAGTAATATAATGCCATCAGAGATGGTCTCATTTAAACGTAAAACAAGTTAATAATGATGCTAAAGTATACAATAAGAGGTTATATACAATAGTGTGATATTTTATAATTCATTATACAGGACGACAATATGAGAAAATCGGCTTTAATACAGTCATATTAAAGATGGTTATAAATCATCCAAAATTTTTTTTTTTTTTTTTTTAATTTCTCTTTGGATCTCTGTTGGATTATGTAGAGAGTATTAACGTTTTATTTAGGCAATTAAATAAATAAACGAAAAAAAAAAAAATTACGTGTATATAAATGTGATAATAATTTTATTTTGTTTTTCATGAATGTAAAGCTGTTAAATAATTTAACAAAATTCTATACATTACACATTCACACACATACATGCATGATTTTCTTATGTTTTTGCATCATGTTGGGTTTTTAAAATTTTTTAAATTTTTTTTTTAACAGTTAAATTGTTCGTTTTTGTAATTAAACACAAAAATTTTCTTTTTCTTTTTTTCTCCTTTTGAAAAATTATTACTTGAAAATCATAAAAAGCTTTTTCTTATACTTGATATTTTCTATTTCTTCTGTTTTTTTCTATTTTTATGTTAACAATCCTTGTTGTAACGTGTTTTTTCATTTCATGAATAAAAATGAATAAAAAGAAAAATTGAAAAAAATCCCAGTCATATTATTTAATAAAAATAAAGAGAGTAAAAGTTTTCACGTACAATTCAGTTATTAATTTGCTATTATTATTGCTATATTATTGCTTATATAAACATCAGGTAAAATCGTATAAATACAAAAGGTTAATGCTTTTAAATTATACAATTTGTATTAATAAAGTATGAAAAGGAAAATGAACAAAAATATAACGACGAAGAAATTGTATGTGTATTTGTTGTGTGTTTTTGAATCAATTGTTAAGAAATAGTAATTGAAAAAAAAAAAAACATTTTTTTTTTGTTTTGTTTCGTATAATAAACACGTACACGTGTGCTGTGTGCATATAACCTGATATAACATACATTTATTTCTCAGCTTAAGGGTATATACACGAGACATACGTATAAAATAATACAAAGATTTTAATTTTTAATTCTTTTGAATTGAAAAATAAGAAAAAAGAATGAATTTCGACAAAAAAAAAAAAAAGAAATAATGAAAATAAGCGTGTGAATTTGAATCTTTGCCACTGAACAATTGAATAAAAGGAAAAAGAATTTTTTTTTTTTTTTTTTTTGCCATTGACGACGACATGTGAAAATTGAAAAGCGAACGATTAGAATACGAGCAACAACAAAAAAAAAAAAACTCATATCTTTAAAATCAATTTTACTGATTGGATTAAGGTCGTTAAATTTCAACATATGGTTTGGCAATGTTTTTCAATTGACGTTGCTTTATTTCTTGTTCAATGTTTTGGTTGATTTGCAAAAACGTGCAAACAAACAGGATGACATAATATTTGTAGTATGAAGACTGTGTACGAAGAATACAAGTCAAAAATACACAATCTAAACACCATTTTACATTTTTATGTTATCTCATTTTGAATGCAAAAAGAATTAAATCCTTGTGATTTTTGGCAAATAAACAAAATTTAGTGTCGCTTTAAACAGAAAATACATCTAGAAATCTATGAAAATTTATGCACATGGATTTTGAGAAAAATGGAAATTCAAAAAGAAAAAGAAAAAACACATACAGAAAATTTACAAACGAAATTAATCGCAAATAAGGTATTTATTCGTCTACATGAGAATAAAATAGGATGATCGCATTTTGCATTACACGATGTATGTAGTCAGATCAGAATTTTGGTACAAATTGGATAAGTTGTTGTCACTCTTTTCATTTAATGTGATACTTTAGATATTAAATTCTTTTCTTCGTTGGCGTTTTCATATGTCCTTGCTTGTTAGGTACAACATTGTAAAGTACACATTTCTTGTATTATGTTAGATATTCGATTTTTTAAAAAAATTCTTCAGGTATCATGGAAGAATCATTACCAAAAAATACGAAAAATCTAACGTAGCATGTATTCCTATTGCATTTTTTAAAAAATTACATTTTATTTGATTTTATACATAAAAAGGATAATTTACTAAATTATGTACTTGCATAATGTATTTGCAAAATAAAAATATAAATCATTGGGTACTTTCATAAATGCTTCGTCGATGCTGACGGCAAAAAAATCAATTTCATAAATTTCATTACAGTGCAATTGTGGAAATGTATCAGGTATCAGGTTCATTAATTCAAGCCGTCTACAAATTTTACATAAATTATGCTCAATCGCGTTTTCAAACAACTGCAATTCGTGCAGTTGACAATTCAGATTACAATTCCAGTGCATTAGAGTCGTTAACAAACGTTGATGATGCATTCATGTGAAAGTACCCATAAATAGGATTGCCATAGTGATCCTAAAAGTAATCCCAATCCTTAATAAACCAGAAACAACTACTTTAATTTTTATTTCTAATATTTTGTTAATTTTTCGTTATAGTATAAAATTGAGGAAAATGGAAAATTTAAAATTTTATTCAATTTTTTTTTTTTTTAAATTCGAATGTTTTGGAAAACGTGAAATCATATGAATTTATTTATATGGCTTGCATACAGTTTATTTATTTCAAATTACGTATCCACAAATAAGTTACATATTGAATGTAGACTATATAAGCAAAAATAGTAAATACATAGTACAAAATAATTTGTAATATAGTAAATAGTAAATTTCATATTTAATTTCAATATTTACCATACAATATAATGTTAGAATCGATCAGTTAAAAAAAAATTGGAAAATATTTTCTATCTACATATCTCGTATTTTATGTTTACAAATTCAGTAAAAGGAAAAAAAAAATTTTTGCATCTATTGTGCATGTAATTTTTTTGATTGTATCGATTAATATTGCTTACATAATATGCTTCACTGAGTTCAAAAATACACACATACATACATATGTATATAAAAACAGTGTAGTAACCCAGTGAACAATTTAGTGAATGTTCACAAAGTGAGTTCAAAATGAATTTATCATCACTGAAATGAATTCAAAATGACTCGAATATTTTAATTCATTTCAGCTTCATTTTGTAATTAAAATCCGTTGGCGAACTGATCATCACTAAAATGAATTCACAATCATATAGTGATTTCATTGTGATTGCATAATGAATTACGACTGTTTACTGGGATGTATTTGTGCACAAAATATAAACAATATTTTTATTTTTTCTGTTACAGAATGTGAAAAGCAGAAAAAAAAATCATATGATGATAAATTTTATTTTTGCCTCTGTTCACTATTTTTTTCACAAAAAAAAAAAAAAAAAATAGAAAAATAAAAAATATCATTTTAATATAACACATAATATTCGATTATTTAAATATGTTTCATATACGTTCTCCCATGCACATGTGATATGTACTTTATGTTACATATAATCTCATGCATTTAATATTTGTGTTTTTGTTGAATATTCAAATACAAACGTAATAACAGCTTTATGGTATTTTGTTTACAATACTCTGTTTTTTTTTTTTTTTTTTTTTTTTTTTTTTTTTTTTTTTGTTTTGTTTTTTTGTATTTACATTGGTTGTACATATCATTTTTGGTAATTTTATTTGTATATAAAATCTATTTAAAAATTTTATGTTATATAAAATTGGAAAACGTGAATTTTATTGATTTCTATGTAAATGTACAAGATGACAAAAAATTTCAACAAAATTCAAATCAACAAAAAACAAAAAAAAAAATTGAAACAAAAAAAATTGAAACAAAGTATAAAAAGAAATGTGTTTGTATTTTTAGAAATTTTTTTTTTTTTCCTAATTTCCATCAGGTTTGGTTCGTTCATGAACGTTATTTCTTTTTTACTTGCATGAGAAAATTCAATATATTTTATTTAATATTATAAATTTTTTTTTTTGTTTTCATTGAATTCCTACGTAAATAAATTTTTTCCCCCAATTTTCCTTGGTTTAGTTTGGTTTTTCCTTTAAATGAGTAAATTTAAAGAAAAAAAATCAGTTATAAAAAAAAAACAAAAACATATTTTTATGCTTACATATGTAATCAATGATGTAGAAAACAAAGGTATCGTTTACATAAAGAATTTTTCTGTTATAAAAGAACAGAAATTTTGCTTTAAAAAAAAAATTTTTTTTCTCAGAAATCATGATTAAATTTTCTGTATTTTTCGAAAACAAACAAACAAACAAAAAAAAACATCCTTATAAGGACGATATTTTTTTCCAAAATGTAACAGTCCAATATGAGTCAAAGATCCTGTAATAATTATTGACATAATTTTCATGGAAAATCGTATCATACACGCATCTAAATGTTAACGTGGGCTGAAAACTACTGAGTGATACAGTTATTAAAAGACTAAAAAAGTACAGTTAATAAAGGACTAACGAGGTACATATGTAGAAGACTTTATGTAGTTTCATCATTATCTGAATTATTATTTTTGTTTTTTTTTTTTGTCAGGAAGTAGACTCAATCAATATTACTAAACATTTCACACCTTGTAGGAAGTTCTGGGTACAGACTCATGGTAACCTTTTAAAGTTAGGTAAACTTCTTAGGATTAATTATCAAAACGATCGTATCTGTTAAAAAGGAAAAAATAAAAACTAAGTAATTTCCTTATCAGAATTACACGTGTTTTAAATGTTTTATTTACATTTTTAATTAATCAGATTAGACCGTAATTATGAATTAAAAATGATAAATTAATAAAAGATTTAAAGCAAAAAAAAAAAAAAAAAAATGTGTACACGTGTTTGATGTGTAAACATGCATAAATTTTTTTGCAAACTTTTGTTTTTTTTTTTTTTGTTTATTAAGAAAGGAAAAATAATAATTTTATCAACTTTTTAGATATTAACATTTAATTACTTGACAACAATTATTTTACAAGATTTATACATATGTTCGTTGTATGTATCTTTGCATGTTCATTTGAATTTTCAATTTTACTATTTTTAAGTAATATAAAATTTTAATGTTATTCTATTTAATGTACTCTTTGCATACACGTATGTACATATTTCTCATTCATTGTCAAATACACAAACAAATACATGCAAATATGAAATTTTATTTTCAGTGTATTTGGCAACAATGTAGTAAATCAGTTCGTGTTTAATAAATTCAACAATTAGATTTCAACCCTTCTCTCAATTTAAGACAAATATTTAAATACAAAATTTTATTTAATTTCTCCCTTTCCTTTTTGATCCTTTTTTTCAAGCACCTATTCTACAACTAATTTTATGGTATTTTCCGCATATTAAATGTCAACTTAGTTTTAAGTATAATTTCATTTTTTATTAATATTTAAATTTCACATAAACTGTCAGGGATATGTTATATTCCATTTTCATAATGAAATTTAAACAAGAAGAATTTTTGATACGTTTTTGGTTTTTTTTTTTTTGTCATTCATTGGTTGACATATAAAAGTTGATGAGGCAAACATACACACATGCTGTTCTTTTCCTACATAAAATAAATTCTTATTTTTATGGTTTTTATGTGTAAGGACATAAGGATCTATGTACATATATGTATGTCTACGCATTTGTACACATGTGTCCGTATAAACATACTTACATGCATGATATGTTGTTTTTTATTCTGTTCTTTTAAGATTACTGATGTAAAAAAACTACCCAACTTTTTCTTTTTTGTACGACCACCAAAAAATTTCTTAAATATAATCATCATTAAATAAACCAAAAAAAAATTTTATTAAAATATTTTTGTGTACAGATATACTATAGATGAAAAAATTGAATAAATAAAAAGAAAAAAACAACTAATCTTCCTTTTAAACAAAAGCTAATACACAGCAAAAAACAAAAAAAAAAAAAAATTGAGTTTACCCTCTTTAGAAGAAGGGTAAGATTAGGCATTTTCGAATTTATTTAGTGGAAGATTACTTTCATTTTATGAAAGATCCCTCAAATATGGCAACAAACACATCAGATTGCAGTGTACATATACAAAACAAACAGCATTGAATTCTTTCTCTCTGAGTATTATTTTACATTCCCAAGGGGTGACAAATGATGAAGGTCAACTATCAATTACTGTTTTATTATTTTCCATTTATGTTTTTTTTTTTTTTATTACAACATTTCATGTAGATTTGATGTATAAAATGCTTTAAATTAATCCTTTGGTCATCATAGTCAAGTAACAAAAAAAAATGTTTGCTGACTTTTTTTAAATAAAATATGGTCCTGTTCGTCATACGTATGTACATACATATTTTAGGAAAATTTTTCCTGTATTTAGTGTGATAACACTAGTTTTAGCGATAACGTCAGCAACATGTCATTGGTTAAATAGCCTTAACAGAATTAGTTCAACATGACGAAAAAACTTTTTATTAAGAAATATTACTGAATATTTGGCTTCTTTGTTTCGCTAAAATTACAAGCAATCGTGGAAAACTCAATACTTACTCTATTTTTTTTTTGGGTGAGCAATCTGTGAAATCAAACTACAATTCACATATTATTTTGACGACAGCAACACAAAATGTTCTTACTGGGCCCATCCATTGTTGTTTTACACTTAGACTTCGTGTTATTATTTAGTGACACTGAGACATCGTCACTGAACCCAAACGGGTACTGTACATCATCTCTGAATTGAATGAATTTAAATCTTTAGATTGTTAAAAATATAAATAAAAAATTGTCAATAAAAAAATTCATCACTCCTGACCCAATTAATATCGTTCTTTCCATTTTTTTTTTTTTTTTTTTTTTTTGTAATTATCATATTTTTCTTTGATCTGTTATATTTATTTGTAAATTCGAAGCATTTTAAATTTAAAAAGGGTTTTTTATCAACTGTTTTATTTAATTTTTTTTTTTTTTAGATTAAAATTTCCCAAAAAACAAAACAAAATAAAAGGACACATAAAGCAGTTTCGATTTATATTCAAAAAGATTTTTATTTTCAAACTTTATTAAAAATTTACATTTAACACGTACATTATTATTTCATTTTTTTCTTCTTTTTTTTTAATAATTATTTTTATTATTATTTTTGTTTTTTAATCATTTCGTTTTTTCCTTTTCTTTTCCTTTTTATTTTTTTCTTTGTTTCCTGATTTTATTTAAATATGAAAAAATATGACTTATAATAAATAACAAGAAAGAAAATTTATTTATTTATTTTTTTTTTTTTTAAATAAAAACGTTTACCCTTATTCTGTATATTTAATAAAATATAGAAAAAAAATTTTTAAAAGAAAATTTTATATTATTTATTATTATTATTTTGTTTTGTTTTTCTTTTTATTTATTTTTTTTTTAATTTTCATGTTATTAATAATTTTACATGTTCATTTTAGTAATATTATTATTAGTTTGTTTGTATGTTGTTGTGTGTGTGTTTTTTTTTTGTGTAATTCTTTCTTACATTTTTTTGGTTTTTTGTTTTTTTTTTTCGTTTTTATATATTAAAATAAGCTCATTCTATATTTTATAAAAAAATTTTCATTTTCTTCTTAAGAATAAATTTTCCTCATTTTTTTGGTTTTTTTTTTTTTTATTATTAATTAATTTTTTAATTATTTATTTTTTTTTTTTTAAATATATTTTCTACTACAGTAGTTTGAGAAAACAAAAAAAAACAGAATTTTTTTCTTGTTTTGTTTTTTTTCGTTATTTTCGTTTTTGATTTTCATACATTTTACTTTAATTTAAACATCATGCATGTTATACAACACATATTTTGTTTGTTATCGTCTCACTTTTGAATTTTCATGTATTTTAATTTTTTTTTTGTTTTTTTTTTTTTTTACTTATATTCTAACAACAATTTATTACTCTTTGTTTTTTTCTTATAGTACAGTAAAAGATTTTTAATTTTTTATTTTTAATTTTTTTTTTTTTTAGTTATATTTATGGTTAATTTAAATTGATTACTATTTAAACATTGATTTCATTGATTTCTCTTTTATGTTTTATTTTTACATTTTATTAATGGTTTATCTCATGTTTATTATTTTTATTACACAGTTACGTATGTACATATTATGTATTTCTTATACTGAATAGTTTTTTCTTTTTCAAAGTCTTATATTGAGGACACACATCTAATTTTGATATCATTAATTTGTCAACTCGTATTGTCTGAATACCAAGAAAAAAGCATAGAAAAACCATATACGACAGTCAAAACCAGCAATATGATACGAATATTTGTGGTTTTGATAAATTATATATTTATGTCTGAACAATCTATTTTGTAAAAAATTTAAAATTTTGAAATCTTTAACGATAATTTAGAAAATTGAAGGAAATTTTGAAAATTTGAAAAAACAACAAAAAATAATAAAAACGAAACCATGAAAGTCATGTGTGTCGTCGTATATTCAATTTTAAAATTAGATGTGTGCCATTTAATATTATTGACTTGTTTTTTGGATTCTTTTTATTTTTTCCATTTTTTTTTTTTTTTCTGATTTTACTCAGTACAGATATTTGGCATTTTACGTATGGTTTACAATGTATTAAAATCTTCATTTATTCTATAAAACAGTTTTTTTTTTTTTAAATTTTACATTTTCAAAATGGAACTATTCCAACAACCGCTGAGTTTCATTATTATTATTATGATTTTATTTTTTTTATTTAATTTTCTTTTTTTTTATTTGTTTGATTTGATGTATTGAATTCCAATTTTTTTGTTTTTTTTTTTATATTGAAATTTCTATTGAATCATCGTTATTGATTTTTTAAAATTCATATTTCCTAATATAAAATTGAAATCACTCGGTATTTTAATTTTTTATTTATTTTTATTTATTTTTTTTATTTTTCTTTTATTTAATTTTTCTCCTAATTGTATATTGTAGTACATGTATATAGTATAAATGTGTAAGATTATATTGTGAAATTTTATGAATTTTTACTTAAAAATTTAAATTTTAATGCATGAAAAATGTAAATAATTTTATTATTTTCATTTTAATTGATAAATAAAATTTTTTCCTTTTCAATTAGATTAATAATTACGGTAAAATTACATAAAATTATGTATTTTAAAATTTCTGTTTTTAAAAACAAAAAAATAAAAATAAAATAAAAATCATGTCACATTTTTACATACAAGAAAATTTTAACATCAGTTAAAACGATGCATCAGAATATTTTCAAATTGTTTTCAAATTTTGTAAAATTCAAGAAAATTAATTAAAATTAATTGAAATTTTAATATTCCATTCATATGTATGTACATGTTAAATTCCATTAATACAAATATTCATTTAAATAAAATTTATAATTGCGGTATTTTTTAAATGTGTCATCCTAGAAACCTTTATCCTGGATTTTCAATCTATTATATTTTACTTTATTTATAATTTAGAGTACATTAATAATAAATTATGTAATTTCAAATAAATCAAATTTGACGTATATTCATACACAATCGTGTATCTCTGTAATGAATATTGTTGAATCCATGATTTTTCCACATATGTATGACTAGTTCTACATTTTCACTAGTAATAATTATTATTTAAATAATTATAACGTGTACATAATTTTAAATTATAAAATGTACAATAGAACATCTGCTGTAAGAGCATCAAATTTTCAAATGGCCATATATAATAGCCATTTATTTTGAAAGTGGCTTAAGTCAAGTATTTGGAAATTTGAATTATTTTAAGTTTTTCGTTTGCATTTCCTACTAATCTTCATAGAAAAGGAAAACTTCAACAGTTATAAAATCTGTAATATTTAAGCTTTTTTGGGAAATTAGCAGACATCATATGAAAATTTTAATTTCGAGGACATGAGACTGGAGAACGACTTCAAATATTCAATTTGAACGAAAATTAAAGAAATTAAGTGAATATTCAAACTCATGTGATCCAATTTCCTTTGAGATTGATTTATTTAGATTGTCTTGACCACAGTATTAGAATTTGTAATTTTAAATTTTTTTTTATGTTCATTCGTTTTTCTGCTACACTAATTTAAAGTCTATCAATGAAATTTTCTCAGCATCTACATCCCCCTTCTTAGCGGAAAAAATTTCAAGATATTAAGATACAGAAAAAAAATTAGTAAATTACAATTACTTTAATTGAATTACGAATAAATTTTGATTGTTATAGCAATTTTGGATTTTTACATAATTAAAGCAAATTTAAGACAAAACAAATTAAATTCGTAAATCATTTAATTCGTTTTTTAATGTATATAAATAAAAATAATTCTGTATCTTTTTTTTTTTATCCTTTTTTTCCAAATTAAAACGTAGATGATATATTGTCAAATCACTTTATAAATTTTTATTATTTGAAATGATTCAATAATTTTTCATTTCATTACAATAAATAAAAAAATTTACAGTAGAAAATCAAACAAAATACATTTATACTTATGTGATGATGTGTATTTAGACTGAAATAATAGGGATTAATTAAACTGTTCTAGTTGAATTGATTTTAAATATATCATTAAAGTAAAAAAATTCGTTAATTTATTTAATTTTGATTTTAATTGTGCTTTTTATAGTTTATTTCTTGTTTTCCATGAAAATTGTATTAACTTTATAATAAATTCAATTAAATGTTTAAATAGAACTTTAATCTATTGATTTTTAATTTAAATTTAATTTATACTCCATACACTAATTCGATTCAGTTAAGACGTTATAGAAATATATGTGTCCTTTTTCTTTTCTCGTAATTTCTAATAAGATCATCTCACGAATAGTGTTACCACAATCTGTAAAGTTATCATTTAATATGAAACGAATTTTTTTAATATCAATATACAGCGATGTAAAGTGGTACTACTTGGTAGTCATATAAGACCTTAACTGCATCGAATTAATGTATGTAGTATTAAAAAAAACAACAACAAAAGTAAAAATTATATCAAATTTAAAAAAAAAAAAAAATTTCTAACAACATTCTTTTCATAACGTAAACTTTGTGTACGACAACGATGAACAATATAAAGAATTAAAATAAATAAATAAATAAAAACGCCATAAAATAAGATAAATAACTTAAATACAATAATAAAAATATTAGCAGTAAATATTATATTACAGAGAAAAAAATATAAAGTTTCAATGTTAGAAAAAAAAATTTATTTTTATTTTCATTTTGATACCAGACATTGAATAAACGAGTCTAACACACACATTTCATATTAATGTATACTGTATTTTATACTAGCTATGTAAGAAGTTGTAATAATTTAAAGTTTCAACATGAAAGATATTTTTTTTTTTTTTTTTTTTTTTTGAAATAAATATAAATTAAAATAAGGATAAAAAATTAAATTTACATACGTTTTTTTTATTTTTCATTCATTTTTGTTTTTTTTTTATTTAGTTTTTTCTTTCATATGGAAATAACATTAAAATGAAAATAAATCTTTAGTATATCCTACTAACTATTTACATAGTACCCATACGTATTCATTTATTTATTTATTTATTTTTTTCTCTTATCACAGAATTATATACTATAAAAAAAAAAAATTTAAAATTTTACTTTATATTCATTCTTTCATTTTAGTTTTTTATTTATGTTTTTATTTTTATTTTTTTTTGTGTTTTTTTTTTTTTAGTTTTTCTTTTCGTTATCGTATCATAATGTTATAATATTTCTTTTAATTTGAATTTTTTACTCATTAAAATTTGTATTTAATATCTTGATTGGCTGAAGTTCCTTTTAGGACCAACCACCGATTTTTATGAAAATTGGTACATACACTATATTCGATGAGTCTAGTTGAATGGTGCTAGTCTCGTGGTGCGAATCGAGCTTATTTCGCTACTAGAGGGCGTTAAAAAAATTTTGTCTTCGTATCATAAAATACATTTTAGCTTAAAAACTGTCAGTCTAATGTCACAAGTGTGTTCAGAGAAGTGAAAGAAAACCTTTTGTCCTTTCGAATGATGTATTGGTGAAAATTGTATGTCTAATGGTTCGTGAGTTATTCGAGTTAAAAGTGAAAAATTTGAGAAAATTTGTCAATTTTTTTCGAAATTTTGATGATTTTTGAAGACGCTATTGGAAAAGTTGATAAAATGTCAGCAAAAATAAAGTCTCTGTACGTTTTTCTAGAATATTTCTTTTTACGCAAAAGTTCTATCTCTTACAGTTTTTTTTTTATTCAATTGAAAAAATGCATAAGTCAAAGCAAATTTATCAAATAAATTCATTCATTTCTGTACATTGTTTGTATAGTTGTTGTTGTATAGTTGTTTGTTGTATATAGTTGTTGTATTAAGTGTATATAGTGACCTACTTACGTTTTTTAAATGTAACGGTTTTTTTTTTGTTTAATATTAAAAGCTGTATTAGTTATTATTTGATATAGTTATTTGTTTAAGTTTTCATTATTAACTAGAATTGCATAGTTTCTAAATAACATTTTCTACTGTAAATAATACAATTTTGAGCTTTTTTTGTAAATAATAGAAGATTATAATAAATAATTATATTTTTTAGTAAATGAATCTTCGTTTTTATAAAAGTAATTTAAGGATATATAGGTGATTGAATGCTCCTCTCCATGAAAATCTTTAGTAAAAGGCAAAAGATTTATTCGACACTGAAGAGAAGCTAGAGTATTTTTGCATATATTTATATGTATAATGTACTTATATTGTATACATATATGTATATATATATATGTACATATGTATATATAATATATATGTATGTTATTATACATATATATGTATATATATGTAATATATATGTGTATATATATTACATATATATATGTATATATATGTAATATATATATGTATGTTACATATACATATATATATATATATATACATTACATATATATACACATTATATAGCTGTATATTATAGGTATATATGCATAATATATGTGTGTTTGAAAGTTTGCGAATGCACAACATTGTATATTGGGTTATTTCTTTTGAACTAGGTTATGTATTTGAATAAATGTTATCAATTATTAAAAGTGAGACATAGATGTTTCTCACAAAGCATAACTCATTACAATCGGATTAGTACGTCTGTAGTTATTACTGTTCAAAATATAAAAATATTGTTTTTCGAAGAAAATATAGTTTTTGGGTCACCCTGTAAAACTTTTGTATGGAAAATTTTGTACTAATTATGCGAAAAGTCGTTGTGTATTGAGGTCTTCAAATTGTGAAAATTTCATGAAAATTGGACAATAACATCATGAGTTATTCGAAGTTTTCTGTCAATTTTTGAGATTTTCTTTAAATTTTTTGACCTTGAAATGACCTTTTTCGCGCCTAGAGACCATATTTTTTGGATTGTACTCATTGAGTAGAACGAGTGTGAAAAGTTTCAAAAAAATCGGTGGTTGGTCCTAAAAGGAACTCTTACCTCTTGATTTTCTATTTTAATAGGTTTTTCTTTTTTTTGTAGAAATTTTACAAAATTTTCTTTCTGTTAATAATTTTCTAGAAGATGTTATAATAATGATAAAACACAAAAGAAAAACAAAAAAAACACAAAAAAAAATACAAATTTTTAGTTTAAACAATCTTTAACAGGTTATACGATCCTTAAACTTGAACAATGTCTTTTTAATTCAATTTTCATGAAATTGCAAACATTTTTCTTAAATAAAATTTTTTGTTATTTTATTTATTTTTTTTTTTGTTTCTATTTTTTTTATTTTTATTTTCATGCAATCATTACATATATTGCCATTATTTTTATTTACCTTATTTTTCAATATTTATGACTTGTTCACGGCTATTTTGGTCCTATTTAGCAGATTACATTAACTTGTAATTCTGCTAAATTACGAGCAGAATAGCTCTGAATATTAGAAAGAGAGTCAGTTTAAATATTTAAACGGACCATTATAAAAAATGTAAATTAATAAAATGGCAGTGAATATCTGGAAATTGTTAAATTTTGAATCAAATTAAAAAGCGACTCAGTAATTGCTGGTATAAGGAAGTTCCAAATTCAGAACTGGTCATTAAAATCTAAGGACCAACGGAAGTGGCAGAACTGTCCTTTAGAGGCCATAAGGAAGAAGATGAAGAAGATTAAAAAACGTATTTAAAATGTTTCGTAAATAAGCCAATGGTTTGAATTTTCTTGTTTTTTTTTAGAAGTATTTGATACTTTTATTATCAATGGTATATATTCTAGAAAATTATTAAAAAAATTTATAATTGACTTAAAACATTGAATTATATTAATTAATTCAAAATTTAAAAAACGAGAAAAAAATGAAAAAAATGTTACCTTGAATTAACGTTGAAAGTGTTAACTTTAAAAACGCAAAAAAGAAAAACGTTTTATCTACCTGATAAAAAAAATTGATTTAAAGTTTTCTGTACAAAAAATAGAAATCTCAAAGAAATTTTTCCCCATTTCAAACAAGTCTCTCTATGACTAAATTTCATCTTCTTTAAGATTGTAAAAGCCTTTCAAATTCAAGTTCTCACCCATGTCTTCATGTCAATTGAGTTGACCATGTCAAAAAAACCAAAAGTTAAAATTATTTATGTGGATGAAGTATTGCCCGTTTTTTTTTCAAAATCTTTAATTTTCTATCTACTATAAACAAGCACGGTATACTAACAAGAATACGGTTGACTGTTTGTGTCACGATTTTCGATCACTTTATTATTTTGTGAAAAAAAAAAAAAAAAAAATTTAAAGAGTATAAGAGTTCTTTCAACAGAAATAAATTTGTTCAGCATGAAAGAAAAATATGAACGCCATAACAACATATTTTAAATAACATTTTATCTACATTTTTTATCTGTACATTATCTGCTTCATTTACTTTCATTTCTTTTATTTTTTTGTTATTTATTTTATTTTTTATTTTTTCATTTTTTATTTTTGACTTTTTTTACCTATTTAAGAAACAAAAACACCCCACCCACCTCTGATAACAAACTTATACACGAGTTATTAAATATAACAAATTTGATTTCGTTTTATAATTTTGATTATTATTTTTTACAGTGTATATTACCAATAAATTATTTTATTGTTTAGTGTTTTTTTTTTTGTTTATTACATTTTATTATCTACAATTAATTTTTTTTTTTTCAGTTTTGTGTTTTTTATTACAGAGTATATTTATGTTATATGTATGTAATATGCCCTCTTATGTACTTGAATTTTATTATTGAATTGTTGATTTTTTTTTTTTTGTTAAAAATATACTTAAATAATACAACCTTTTCATTATTATTTAAATGTTCGATATAATTTATAACAATTAATTTTATGTAAAATACTGTTGTTGTATTTTATTATATATATATGATTTTGATTCTAATCAAATTTATGGCATGTATGTATTATCTATCATAATTTTAATATGGTAGTATAATTTATGTATACGTATGAGTTTACCTGTTTTATATTGAAGAGCGATGAATATGAATAGCTCGAACAATGCTTTGAAATGCATTCATTCAGATTACTATAGCTATGAGCGATTAGCGATATCGCTGAGAATTGGTTTTACAAAATGTATAATCAGTTTATTTTTTCTTTTAATTAAATTTGATTTTTATTACTGAATTTTTAAGCAAAAAATACTTTGCGAAGTGTTTTGTATAACATTTTTACTGTAAATAAATTAAAACTCCGTTTAGCTTTCTTAGTCCAGTCTGAAAACTGAAATACACATCGCTCACAGTTCATCGCTCTTTAATATGAAACAGACCTTAGTGATTATTTTTGTATTATTATTATTATTATTTTTTTTTTTTTTAATTTTGTACCCATTGTAATTATCGATTGTCGATTTTGTCGATTAATGTTTTGAAAGTCATTAATACTTGATAAAACTGACGTCATACTGTGAAGATTCTGTTCATTCATATTTGTAAATTTATAAAACAATAACGTATAACAATGGAACATCCGACAAAATGGCCGATAATCGACACTTCAATGGACACTTTAGTTTTTATTTAGTTATTGATTTTTTTTTTTTTTTAATTTTTTTTTTGTCTTTTTATGTGTTTGTATTTTATTTAATTTTATTAATAAATTAATTATGATTTCATTTTATCTATAATTACACATACATACAATATTATTAATATTAAATTCTAAAGTTTTTAAACAAATAATGATTTTTTTTTTTTTTTTTGTTTTTTAAATTTTTCTTAATACTTTTTTTTTTTCTTTGTTTTGTTTTCTTTTTTTTTACTTATTGTTTATAATTACCTTTGAATTATCTGTATTGATAAACGGCTGTCAGAATCTAGTTGAATAATTTCTATGATCTTTATTTTTAACTATACCACTATTAATACCAGCTACACCATCCATATTCATATCTTGATGAGTTATTTCTTCTGGTACTGGTTTTAAAATATTTGAATTCTGTATAAATATACAAACAAGAAATAGACAAAAAAAAAAATCAAAAAAATTAAAAAAAAAAATAAATTTTGTTAACACTGTAAATGTTTTGCATATGTGTAAATAATTAACAATACAATACAAAAATAATAATAATTTTTTTTAGCTTTATTTTGTATAATTGAATATGAACCAAACTTTCAATAAATTACTCAAATAAATACATTTCATATAAAATATATTCAAACTTTAAAATTATTAAGGAAAAATAATTTTATGTATAATTTACATATGTACACAAACACATGTGTTTTCAATATCCTTGAAAATATATACATAAAAATAGAAATATAGATTATTCATAATAATTGATAGCTATAGATGATATACGTTAAATTCAAATTTTTAATTATCATAATCAGTAATAATTAATATAGGCCTTAAGATTACTTATATAGGCCTTAATGTGTTTAAAATTTCTTAGCCATTAACATTTATATTAATTATAATTAATACGAATGTGTGATTTAAATGTTATCTGTAATAGATTCGTTACATTCATATATTCGTTTTAATGATGGTCAATTCATCAACAGATTTTAATCACAAAATAAATCTTAAATGAACTAAAATATTCGAGTGCTTTTGAATACACTTAAATTATAAATTATGAATTCATTTAAGTGATGATAAATTCATTTTGAAATCACTTAGTGAATCATTCACTAAATTGTTCACTCAGGAGTAAGACCAACACACATACATGTGTATTTTAAATAAATCGTATAATAACTAAACGTACATATACGAGTATATCACGAGTATTGTATGTACATTTCAAACATATGTAACGTATTTTTTTTTTTTTTTAAATTCAGTTTTTCATTTATCAGAATAATTCTGTTAATAATAAAAATTCTGTTTTAATGGTGTTTTAAATTAAATTTTAAGTAATTTCAATTGGATTTCCAGAATGTAACAAAAAATTCGAATTTTGGTTATTTTCAAAAAAAAAAAAGAAAAAAAGAAAAAAAAAATTTAAATCAGAACAATTTCCAAGAATCGAAATTATATTCAATTTAAATTATTTTCATTGTTATAAAATATTTTAAAATTTTTTTTATTTTTTATGCAGATAAACAAAAATTTTTTCTTAGTAATTTTTCCAATAATTTTTCATTTAATGCGATATTTTGAATATTAAGGATTTTGTTTTTTTTTTTTTTATTTGGTACAGATGAGTAAATTTTAATAATCTCTTCGTTTATTTATTTATTAATATTTGGATTTAAATTTTGTTACAGATATTGCAGAAAAAATAAAAATTTTCCAACCATGACAAAAAAAAAAATAAAAAAATAAATATGTAAAAATCGCATTCATTTTCAATAAAGTATTTTCATTTAAAAATAACAATAATAATAATAATTGCAAAAAAAAAAAAAATTTTTTTTATTATTATGTATAATTTCTGCTTGGAAAATCAGAAACATAAAAATAACGAAAAATTCAAAACAAAAACATACAAATCAGAAACAAAGAAAATTATTTAAAAAAAAAAAAAAAGGCAAAAAGGAAATAATTAACTTTAAGTACATATGATTTAAGGGTAAAAATGAAAATTACTTGGCATAAATAATCGTTATAATAATAAAAACATTTTTTTTTTTTCATTTTGCATTGTATTACTGATATGTTTTTATTTATTTATTTATTTTTATTTTTTTTTTTTTGCCCAGACAATTGTAATAAATTATTATTGTTGATTTCATTACAAAGGCTTTATTTAACACATACATGCATGCCCTTATCCACATATATTGTGGGTATACCCTCATTTAAAAAATATAAAATATACAAACTGGAGTATACATGATTCAATTCTTCTGTTATTTAAATATTTCTCTTTATCATAATTTTTTTTTTTTTTTGTATTTTCGTCTTTTTTTTTAAATGTCGGTTTTCAAATTCAAAAGAATTAGGCATACAAACAACAAAAATCAAAAAAAAAAAAAAAAAGAAAAACAGAACAGACTGCCTTTTAACTGCAGTTAATTTTCTTCTTCATTTTTTTGTTGTTTTTTTTTTTTTTTAACAAAAATAAAAATTAAGTACATACATACCTCCATAAAAAGAAAATAAAAATAAAAACAGCCAACATGTGTATAAAAAAAAAAAATTTTTTTTTTTGTTTTTGCATAAAAGACAAAATGTAAATGAACAAAATGACAAATATAAAAACCACCACCATAAAAGGAATAAAATATAAAAACAATAAAAAAATTGGTAAAAGAGACTGAATGAAAATAGCAAAAAAAAAAAAAATGAAAAAAAGGACCAACTAAAAGCTTTACAAGTAAATGACAAAAAAAAAAAAAAAAAAAAAATTAAAATCCCCTAATGCAAGTATGTACACGTAGACAAAACAAAAAAGAAAAATCAGAGAAAATTTTTAAATAAAATTTACAAAAAAACCAAGTACATAAAAAGCATAAAAACAACAACAATAAAATGTAAAACATTATTATATCAAGAATGGTAAAAATTTGTATAAGAGTAAAATCTGCATATCATATTATGATATTTTTCATTTACCACTTCCACAACCTCTGATTTTCTGTATGTAGGAACCATTTCTTGTAATGCTGTCACATCAGCAGCAGGAGATGTATATCCAGATGATACTATTGGTGGCAGGGTAATTGCTGTCGTTGGTTGTATTTTTAACGACGAACAACTTGTAGTTGGTGCAAATACAAGCGATGATGCTGGAAATGTTGCTAACTCTGACTGATGTGACATTGTAACATTTGTATTCGCATTTTGTCCTGGATACATAGGGCTTGTTGAATACATAGGATGATGTGCTAAATCAATCTATTAAATAATGGTAATTACATAATTTCAGAAGATTTTAATTATTTCAAATGTATCCAGTAATAATTTTTATGCCATTCAAATAAATACATTTTAAAGCAATAATGTAAAGCAAAAAAAAAAAAAATCGATTATTTCAGTTTTTTTTGTTGAAAAGCGTGCGAAACTATAATGGTAATCATGTGTATTCGTATTTTGTAGCAAAGCATTGTGACAAATAAATAGTAAACAAAAATCCATTAATATTGTGTTTTACCTGAGCATAAATAGTTGGTTCAATTCTTTTAGCTTCAAAATGCCTAGGCCTTCCTAAAGTGGCACTGCAATAAGGTACTCGTTGACCTGAAGCATTTTGTGTTGCTACAGCTAATTCAGCATATGTGATATCAGTCTGTTAAAAATTTTATTTTATCAATTTTTTTTTTTGTTGATATATGTGATTCTAGAACTGATTATAGAATCATATTGTTCATCAGAGTCTTATTAAATTTTTTTCAAATAGTCAAAAGAAAAGAAACAAAAATTCGAAAATATTTCAAATTATTATTATTATAAATTTATGAGGTTTGAATCTGATTAATCTGAATCTCATTATAAAAATATTTAGCCATTTGCATTGCATTAAAAGAAAATAAAAATAAAAAATTTTATTCAAAGTAATTTTTTCAGGATAATCAATCACGCAATTACAACCTCTCATAATGAAAAGATGATGGTTAAGAAAAAATCCATAGAAAATTAAAAGAAAAAAAAAAAAATATATGAAATTATTTATCAGATATATAAGTCTCTGGTGAAAGTTAATAAATTCCCATATACATGTACATATCATTTTTTATATGAGATTGAATTTTATTTCGAATTTTTTATTGTATATATAGGTAGCTTATATACAAAATAAAGTTATATTTCCTTTAACAGTTATAGTACTTACATAATTATTAAGGATTTTAGTATGGATTTATTAAATAAATTTGAACATTTATATTTCTAAATTATTTTGTTTTCTTTCATTTCTGGTTCAATTGTTATTGACCAACAATAAAATAAAATACAAGCACGTACAAATATTTCTATGTACATACATTCATATATGCAGTAGACAGACCCAATGGTATATACTACATACATGTTACATATATTTATGTACATAAATTAACAACAATATATAGTGTCAGTAATAAATTTATGCTTTTTATGTTATGTACAATATAAATTATGTATGTACATATTTTATGAGTGTAATTCAATGCAAAAAGGACACCTTTAATCGTCGTTTATCAAGAACATGATAGGTAGAGAGAATTGTACACATTTAGAATTTTAATAAGATAACATACATATACAGCAAACGAATATAAAGACACTAAACAACAAATAAACTAAAATTTTACCTCATAAATGTTGATTAGACAATCTTAATATTTTTGTATGTATGTATGTAATACTAAATTGTTTTTCATAAAAATAATATATCGATGTTGTATGAGGATAAAATTGGTAGATATGTACACATACATGAGCTGTTTTATTTGAAAGTGGAATAAGTCTAAATTTTTTTAACTTCCGAGATATTTTATGTTTTACATTTACATTCCCTATACTAAAATCAACAAAAAAGTAAAACTTTGATCTCTATAAAGTGCCGTAATTTGTAATTTTTTCTTGGAAAATCTTCTAGGATACTGAAGTTTGTACTCTTCCAAGGTGATCTATATTTTTAAAA
Organism: Anthrax anthrax; assembly: GCA_963971155.1. Taxonomy (NCBI): domain Eukaryota; kingdom Metazoa; phylum Arthropoda; class Insecta; order Diptera; family Bombyliidae; genus Anthrax; species Anthrax anthrax. Next base: position 16,878,553 of record OZ020124.1, read on the forward strand.
TCGGACTTTGTTAGTTTTGGACTTATACCACTTTCAAATAAAATAGCTCATATATTGTTTGTATACCAATTTCTTATGCCAAAGTGTGCATGTACATGTATGAATATACATATAAAAGGACACGTATATTTATTGAATAAGTACATAACATTATTTTGTTATCGAAATTAAAGAAAAATGTTGTATAAATTAAATATAAAATTTTTGAAATAGATTCCTGACTTTATTTCATAAATAAAGAATATATTCTATTTCCTTAAATCATTTGTGATTTTAATGTATGTACATGTACGTTATATGGATTGTATACGCAATTCCATTGTTATGTACTATGCAGATATGTACGTCCATATCATGTACATACATATATTATGGGCTTGTACCATTGAATCTGTGTAAAACACATGAATTTTTATCATTATCGATAACAACAAATTTATTGTAATTTTGTTTGTGAAAAACATCGTAAAAATGAGAAAAATTCTTCTAAAATTTAAAAATGAATATGATACTAAATGGATTCAAAAGGGGAAAAAAGAAAACACAACTAATTAAATGAAATAAATATGAAAATGAATTATTGAATATTTTCTTCTAGAATATTTGAAATTTGAAGTAAAAAAAAAAAATTTTTTTTTATGTTTTGGTATTTTATGAAAATCCATGAAGTTTTTTTTTTTTTTTGTAATAAAAAATCATAGAAATTTTTTGTTGGCTCAATAAATTTTTTTTTTTTTGGTTTTTATAAATTTTCTTATATTCATTAATAAAAATTTGGTTAACATGAAAAATTTTAAGTCAAAAAAAAAAAAAAATTTAACAGCATCCTTTGGCTTTAGTTTTTATTCCTCTGTTCTTACTTATAAAAATTTCTTTTTGTTTAGAAACATTGTAGGATTTTTATCATTTTAAACCATTGCTACATACATATAAAGAAAATCAACAAATAATCAATAATAATTTATGTATGATAAAAGGCAAAGTGGAAAACCTCATAAAATTGTTATCTTCCAGTAAACATTTAAACCTTAAATTTATTTTATATAAAATTTATGACACACAGAACAATAAACTCATGATATAAAGCTTTTAAGTTGTTCTTTAGTTAAAATTCATGTAACACTAAGGTATAAAAGTATCAACAAAAAAAAAAAAAAAAAAATGCATCTACATATATTTAGAATATGTACAAATATAAAATAATACTGGAGATTTACATATATTAAATGCCTCTAATACAAACGAAGAAAATTTTTGATTTGTACACACGTGTACTGTTATGTTGAATTTATAAATCATTTAATTTGAAATTCAGGTTTTCATGTAACCTTAAACAATCTTGTGATGTTAAATTTCATTTTAATTAAATGCTGTTACTTTTATTTGTTAAAAAACTCAACAATCATTATGTATGCTTCGTATAATCTTTGTTTGCCATTATATAATGAAATATCTAGATTAAAATTTCTTACCTTGTTTGGTTGCTGTGTTGTATGAGCCATACTATTAGCAGGAATTAATGTATTATATGTTTTTATGTATTGCGGAGTATGATGATGATGATGTAAATTTGGTGGTTGCTTATGTTGCTGTTGCTGCTGATGCTGATGATGATGTTGCTGTTGGTGCTGCTGTTGCTGTTGTTGTTGTTGTTGTATCTGTTGATGTTGTTGTAAATGAGATTGTGCGGTTTTCTCTATAACACCATAAGGTAAACGATTATTGTAATTTGATGATACAGCAGCAGCTGCATTTTGTTCAGCTAAAGCAGCCGTTGCATATGATCTTGTATGTAAATTTGTTGTCCATTCTTCATCTTCTTCATCTCGGTCATCTGTTTTACAGACTATGTTATATAAAAATTTTCCTACACGTCTGATATTATAACACAACACAAAAAAAAAAAAAAAATTTTATATTACCTTGTGGTATAATGTCCGGATTTCTATCAATGCTATCAGTGCTATTCACACGACGATTATCACGATTTGAACGTGTATCATGTTCATCACCATGAAGATTATTTTGACTTAAATGTGATTGAAAATTAGTTCGATCCTTTTTTCTATTCGATGTTATACGTATTTTTACAACAATAACAATTGTAAGCGTAATAAAAAATAATAGACCGACAATTCCTAATACTATAATTAAAAATCTTCTCATATCCTCAATAATTGGTGCATATGCCAATGCAAGGTCTGCATTATAAGCTACTTAATAAAATAAAATAAATGCTTTGGTTTTGATTAATGTTATTTTTTAAATAATTCATAATTCTTACCCGTTTGCTTTTCAGGATCTTTTAATGTATAAATTTGTAAAACAGTTGAATTACTTCGTCCTTTTCGATTTTGTGCAATTAAAAAAACATTATATGTCATTCCAGGTGTTAAACCAAAAACTTCAAAATGTGGTGTTCTGAAAAAAAAAAACATTGAAAAAAAAACATTTTTTTTTTTTGTTTTTGTACTTTTAATTTTAATTGAGAAAAAGGTTTTGTAATTTAGTGGGCGAGGAGAGTTGACAATTTATTGTCCATTCCTTTCTTTTAATTAATAAATAAATAAAATAAAGGATTTGTAGTTTAGTCTACATGTAGGATGGAGAAAAAGGATACAAAAATTTAATTTGTGTCATTAGATTTGAAAAAAAAAAAACAAAAAAAATTATTACGATTACGATTATCCTTATTTAAAGGATTAAATTTATTTTTATTTTTAATTTTAAATAATTTAAAAGCAAATTTAGAACACAATATATTCAATTTAAAAAAAAAAAAAAGTCGTTACTATTTTTGAATTTAAATAATTTTTGCATAAAAAGAAAAGTTAAAAATAAAAAAATTAATAAATAAAACTAAAATGAAAGTTTCAAAATTAATAATTAAAAGCAAAGATGAATGATAAGTTTTGGTTTTATAATTTTTATAAAAACAGTAATACAATAGTGATATTCAACTCATATCATATGTACATGAGATACATGAGATATGATGACAAAATAAGTAAATATGTATGTGTGTGTATACATATGGTATAGCATATCTGCTAATTAATACACATGGCATATGTGCTATATTGCTGTATATATCTATATTTTAAATCACATTGAATAAAATATGAAAAGTTTTTCATGAAAATAATTTGTGTACACACACACATACATATACGTACACTTAAATAATTTTCCAAAATAAAGATTCTGACATATGTATAATATACAGCAAAAAGTGACATAAGTTTTTATTAAGAGAATATTAAAACGCATCAAAACAAAACAAAAAACAACAACAAAACAAAAAAGAATAAATTACTTCACTAACAGTTTTCAATGATATAAAATTACTTTTTGCTGTATATGTGTGTATGTGTTTTCTTGTTATTTTCTTTATTTTTGTTGCAATTTCATGAAACAAGTTGTAAACGAAGTAAAAATCAAAAAAAAAAAAAATAAAAAATAAAAAATTCAAAAATAGGAATAATGAAAGTTTCAAACTTTGAAATATATTTTATTTTTTTTATTTTTTATTTTTTCTTCTTCTTTTTGTTTTGTATATGTATTTGAACAAACAAATAAACAAGTAAACGAATTTTTATGAATATTTATGTGTCACAAAATTTTTGTGAACAATTTCTACATACATACATACAATATTGTGTACACGAATGCATAATATTCGAATACAATGCAATGTGTACGAATGAACATGAATTTTTCATAAAAACTTTAAATAAAATACATATGTATGACTGAATAAATTAAATTCAGAAATTTTTGATAGTTTTTGATTTTTTTTTTTTGGTTTTGTTTTTTAATTTTTTTTTTTTTGTTTTGTTTATTTTCTTCCATTAATACAAAAAGACAACAAAAATGCAACAACGAATTTTAATGATAAAAGTACGACAAAGAAAATATGAAAAAATCTTTTATCTTCTTTAAATTTTGTAACTTTTAATTTTCATAATTTTTCCGATTTATTTTTCTTTACTTTAATTTTTAATGATTTTATCATGAACATAATTCTGTTGAAATTAAGCAAGAGGGAATGCAGGGCCTTGGTTGGGGTACTCACTGGGCACGGATCCACTGGCTTGTGGTCTATGTAATTTTCTATTCTTTAAAAAAAAAAATTTTTTTAAATATTTTCAAAATTTCGAAACTCATGACTCTGGCACTACATTGATCTGTGTTAAAAAAAATTCATACCAATAACTACAGAAAAAATTTCAATTAATTCACGAATTTTAATTCATCGCTTTCACACTCATAAATTCGGATGAATGAAAATGTAAAAAAATGTAAAACCAAAAATATATTTTTATATATGATATTTACGTAATCATTTCTGACATATGAAATTTACATAAAAAAAAAAAAAATTTATTTATTTATTTTTTTTTTTTTTCAAAAATTTAAATAAATTTAGGTTTAAAATAATTCTATGCTATCAAATTTCAAATAGACATGTAGGAAAATTCGATATTTTTATACAATATGAGCTGATACCAAAACATGTATAAATATAAAATATACATATGTATAAGATACACGTAAATAATTGAAATTTTTCAATTTGTACGTTGTTATAGCAAAAACCAACAATATAATTTGTGTCAAATACATTCGATTGTATTATTATTATATTATTTGGATGATATGTATGTACTTCATATCTACATATGAGCTGTTTTATTTGAAAGTGGTATAAGTCCAAAACTAACGAAGTCCGATTTTAAAAATATAAATCACCTTGAAAAAATACAAACTTCAGTATCCTAGAAGACTTTTACAAGAAAAAATTACAAATTTATGCATTTTACAGAGATCAAAGTTTTAATTTTTCTGTTGATTTTAGTATAGGAAATGTACAACATAAAATATCTTGGATTGTAAAAAAAATTTAGACATATTCCACTTTCAAATAAAACAGATCATATATGTGAATATATAAAAAACATATGTATAAATGTATGGTATATAGATTTAATTGTGTGTACGTGTATACGACAATATTCAACAAAAACATATCAACAATTTAAAACGTATGATTATCTGGATCAAATGTAATGTCATAATGCCTAACAAATCCACATACATATATAAATACATGCGTTTAAATCCTACAGAATTCATTCATTTGCTTATACAATATATACGGATATTAAAATTTGCATTAAAATTTTCTAATTCATTTTAAATTGCATATTATCATTATCTAGAGTAAAATACCATAAATAATAATAATAATAATAATAATAATTTAGGTTTATATACATACATATGGACATAAGTATGTATACGATCATCATGAGATAATAAAATATTAAATTCCTTTTCTGTATTAAATAGAATACAAGCGAATAGAGATGAGAGCTAATGATTATGAAGGGAATATTATAGAGAAATTTTCAAAATTTTCACATTCTAAGATTATAAATGTATACCAATATTCTTTAATTGAGTATATATGGGCGTAGATAAATATACGTAACGGACATGTATTTCAAACACAAAAAAAAAAAAAAAACAAATTATAAATAAATTTTGATAATTTGTTTATGAAAAGAAAATAAATAAAATTTACAAAAAATAAAATAAAATAAAATTTTTTTTTTTTTTTTTTGGAAAAAAATCCAGAGAGATAAGAAATTAATAAGAAAAAATTTTTTTAAATGTCCTAATTCAAAAATACTATACTCTGTCCACTAATGTTATGCACTTAAGGTCTTATGGGGGGGGTAAAAATGGCTTTTTTCTTCTCTTATAATTTCTAATTATTCTGTTTCACAAGCACTATTACCACAATTCACAAAACTTTTATATCAGATGAATTTTTTTGAATATCAATCCATAGTGTGATGTAAAATGGTACCACTTTAAGTAATTTCCATAAGACCTTGAGTGCAAAATATTAGTGGACAAAGTATAACCAAATTCAATTAGTGAATAACATGCGTAAATATTCAAAAATATACGAAATATTTTTTACAAAAAAAAAAAAAAAAACAAAAACGTGTTTGTAATTAAAGTTAATTATGTACTAAATTGAATTCTAATTAACTTACATAATAATAACCATCATCTAAATGGATGTCAAATTCTTCAAAAAAAAAAAAAAAATGTTTTATCATTTTTTTTTTTTTTTTTGCCTATAAAATGAAAAATTTAATTGCTTTTCAACATAATTAAATAAAAATGATACAAAGCAAAAAAAAAATTTTAATTTCTTTATTACGAAGAAATACAAAGTTCCAAGTCAAAGAAATGATCAGCAATGGCATTTTAACATCATTAAGAAATATGTATGCAGAAAAAAAAAAAAAAAGAACTAAAAGCATTATAAAAATTGTATCAAATTTAAAACATTGAATTTATATTTATTGAATTAAATGTGAAAATTTAAGAATAATTAAAGGAAAATTTTTATATACGTTTTTCATGTTAATTTATTTAAAAGCATATTCATAGCACATTTAAAAATTCATCATAAAATGACACAGATAAATGGGCATTATTCAAATATGCTTTATATTAAAAATACAAAACGTTAAATTAAATTTTTATTTTTCATAATTTAATTTTTATTTAAAATGAAAATATCCATTTTCTTTTCTAATTTGATTTGTATAATCAAAATGAAAAATCTGTAAACGTGAAATAACGATCTTTAAAAAAATTCCTGATGTGGTATCGTAATGGAATTTTTTTTTTTTTTGTCTAAGTGTGCTCTTAGCGAGCGAGTACCTCTACCTACCTACCTACCTTAATTGAAACATAAAATGTATTTAATATGCGCAAAAATTTATATTTACATATTTTTAAAATTAATTAAAATTTTATTTTTTCTTTATCGATTAAAAATTAAAGTAATTAAAATAAATAAAAATTTTAAGAATAATTGCAAGAAAAAAATAATTTTTGGATAAATATTATGAATATTTTTGAAAAATAATCGTTATAATTATTTATACGTCTGTCTTAAATTTAAATGAGATGAAATTTTATCTTATTCCCGTAACAGGTGTATGACCGAATTGTTTTTACCTTTTTTTTTCTTTTTTTTTTTCTTTTTTTTGTAGATTTAATTCAGATACATAAATTTAAAAAAAAAAATATTAAAAAAATATGATTCATATAATTTATGTACTTTAATCTCATTTAAATTTTATTTTCAATTTTTGTTTTTCTTATTTTCATTATAATTTGAAGTACAAAATTGTTCCAATTTTTTTTTTTTTTTTTTTTTTGAAAAATGAAAGATTCTAGATTTAATTTTAATTTTAATTAATAGCACACCGTACATAACATTTCATTCATATCATTCACATCATCATCATCATCATCATCATCATCATATCATCATGAGAGCATTTCTAATTTAAATAAATGTGATTTACATTTTCTAATAAAATTTTTCATCTTACAACATCACACTACATACATACATCCATCTGTGTGTATATGCACTTCATGCACATAAAACTCTTGATTATATGTACACACACACACACACACACTTACTTTGATTTGAAAATTTTTGGATTACGTGTTGACCCGTTAACATAAACTTCCATAATGAAATCCTGCTCTAAACCACCATCAAATCCCTCAAGACATTCAATACGAAAACTGCTTGAAGTCTGATTAAGTACAATACAGTCACCAAGTGGATCTGGTTCACCTGTCATTAAAATAAAATCATTTACATAATCAATATTTATACCAATGTATGTTTATAATGAACACAAATACACGCATACAATTTTATCAAATTACAAAGAAAAAAAAAAAAAATTTTTTTTTTTAAAAGTATAATATGAAATTTACATACCAGCTGGAATAACGTTATAAATGCAAGGTTCAATTTGATTACCAATTTCATTAGATGCCCAACAAACGAGTGTTCCATAATCCTTAATGTGAGTAGAAAAAAATTAATTTAAAAAAAAATAAATAAATAACATGAAAATTTAATTAATGAGATGATTTTATTCAAGAAAAAAAAAAAAAACTGTTCAAAACGATATTTTGAGACATAGAGTACATAAAGGGAAAAGATTCATTTTAACATGATATTAATGGTAAAAATTGATCAGAAGGATTATCTGAATATATTTTTTTTTCTTTTCAAATCTGTTTGAAATCTGAGAATATGAAAATCTCAGTTTCCAATTATGTACATATATAATTTTTGTTGTACATCAAAATTTTTCCTACCAAAGAAAAACATTTCCTCACAATTTTCCAAACAGATTAATTTATTTTATTATCCCATAATAGTGAAATATTCAAATGAAAAATTTTACCAATCAAATTATTTTTTACAACAATTTTTTTTTCTAAAAAATTTGATACTATTTCGTGTAAATTTGTAAATTTTTCCATTTTAGAGAGGAAAATAATTTTCAATCTGTGAATTTTTCTGCAGTAAAAGCAAGAGAGGAAAAATAAAAAACAACAAGAAATCTGTGTAAATGTGTTATCATGAATTAAATCAATTTCACTTTGGACAAATTTTGACGCTGATTTATTTCGCTTTAGTATATTTCTAGTTTTTGTTTTTTGTTTTTTCTGTTTTTTTTTTTCCTCTTCACTTCTTCTGCTTTCTTCACCAAAAAAAAAAACAAAAAAAAATATTTATAAACATTTTTCTTCATTTTGTATACATATGAAAAATGAATTCTCATTTTTATCAATTTTTCCATCAAGGAAATGTGTTGGCGAACAAAAAATATACATATGTGTGGGAGAGATATGTATGTAGATACACGATATAGTATCCGATATATCGAAATTAAATTTTTTTATAGCCATGCAGATATGTACATATAATGTGAAGTAAAAAATATAAATAACAATTTTAACGTTTAATTTGTAACTTTTCAAAAAAATAAAAAAAATAAAATAAAATAAAATAAAATAAATAAATTTAACTTACGTGTTCTGTCATTGGTGTATATTGTGCTATACTACGTGGTCCATCTACAATAAATTGTGATGCTGGTATATCAATTGATTCAATTGTAGATGTATTAAAACGCCAAATGAATGTTACATTTGTTGGATTCGCTTCAACTTCACAAATAACTTTTGCCGTTTCCTGTCTTCCTAAACTATATATAGTCCTTTGTCCTGGCCGACAGACTGGAGCAACTGTAAATAATGTACATATATGTATGTATGTAGGTATGTGCACACAATTTAAATGACATCTCACTTTCATATTAAGTTTACTTTGTATTTTATTAGTATTTATCTTTAGTTCATTTTTCAAAATAAAGTAAAAAAAAAAAAAAAAAAATTTTTTTTTTTTTTTATAGACATTTAATGGCAATAAAGGATCTTGTATGCACAGGATTTTAATAGTTGAGTAGATATACGGAAAGTATCTGTAGTCTGTAGTATACTTTAAAGTATATATTTAATATACATTGGTAAAAGTATGATATAAAAAAAAAATTTTTTTTTTTTTTAAAGGAAAAACAGGATGTGACTTGAACTCTAGAGGATACTAAAATGTTTGAGTTTTTCACAAAAACACTTTAATGTGTTTGATTTTCCGAAAAAAAAAAAATGACTTATATAATCGAACTCATAAGAATACGTGTTTACTCTTGTGAGTAACAAAAATTTTCGTGATTTATTGCAATATATTTTCTTCTTTTTTTCGTCAAATTAGGTAAATTAAAAAAAAAAAAAAATAAAAAATTAACTAAAAATTACTTACATTGAATATCTAATTGAATTGGATTACTTTCACCATCACCTTCACGATTACTTCCAACGCATGTATATAATCCACTTCTAGCTCTACTAACATTTTGTAAAACTAAACTTTGATTAGCAACAATAATTCCTTCAGCTTGATTATTGTCTAATACATTTCCCTGATTTAAAATAAAATAAGTACAATTGAAATTTCATTTTAAAACAATTGACAAAAAAAATTTTTTTTCAAAGTAAAATTCATCAAACATTATTATAAGGTGGGGTCAATTATGAGAGTCGATTGCTAATCGACTTTATGTTGCAATCGACTTTTTGTATTATGAAAGTCTATTCGAGTAAAAATTTTTCTATTCTATAAACTTGAAAAGTCGTTGATATTTTTATGATCGACTTTTGAAAATAAAAATGACAATAAAAATTTTGACAAAATAAATAAAAAATGTTCATATAAATTTAAGAAATAAACAATTCAAATTACCTAATTTTAATACTATATAATTTTTTAGTACTATGCAGGTAACTTCTTCGTTACCTAAGACAAACGAAGAGGTTTATCTAGAAGGAGGGAATTTCGAGTACAATGACCAGTTTTGTCTGAGTGCTCAGAGGGCTTTGCTCTCTTCCCCACTTTAAACAACAACAACAACTATGCACGAAAGTCAATTGATTTTACATACATAATACCGTGATTTGTTTTGATCGACTTTTAAAATTCGATTCTATTGTTCGTCGATAGACTCTCATAATTGCCACCTACATAAGTACATGAAATGAGAAAATTTCATTTTAAAACTTACATTATGTCGCCAACTAACTCGATATATCCATGGATTTGATTTAATATTACATTCAAAATAAACATCTGATCCTTCACGTATTGTATTATTTGAGCTTGTACCAAATTCTAATGATACAACTGGTATATCTATAACAGAAAAAAAAAAAACAATAAAAATAAATAAAAAAATGAAAAATAAAAATGAATTTAATACCAATCAAATATAAACTAAAATGTAATATGATGCACTTGTAAATGAAATCTTCTTTATTGGTAATTTTTATTTTTATTCTCTTGAATAGAATGAAATTTATAAAGAAAAAAGAAAAAAATTTTTCTATTCTTATGAGTTTTTATTGTTTTTTAATGATTTTGTGAAATCATGTGAAATAAATGCTGAACGAGTATAATAAAAATAGTAAATTATTGTATAACTGCGTATACATATATTCTCGTAGTGTGTACTCATGAACTTTTTTTTACAACATTTTCACAAATCGATACAAGTGCATATACATACATACTCGTATCTTGAATGATAATAATAATAAAAATAATAATACTTATTCAAGGGTCCTGTAATTGCATTTTATGCATTTACAATCAATGTATACAATTTTATTTATATCTTAAGAAAATTTTCATTCACATACATATATGAATTTATATGGATATGTGTTATATGTATGTACATGTGTATAACTGTATTTTGAGAGAAATATAATTTCAACAGAATTATTTTACTAGAATAATAGTTGAATTTACTTGAAAATAAAAATACTGTATATACATACATATGTACATATAAAATGTATACAAAATGTATGTATGTATATTACTTACGATATATATCCAATTTCCATCCATCCTCAATTCCAGATTCAGGTATTAATGTTTGTTCAGCACGACATGAAAGGAATTTCCCTCTATCATCGATTGTTGGTGTAAAAGTTAATATTGATGTTGTCATATTTCCATCAGAGCTTGTCTATAATGATTAAGTATAGAGAAATTTACTTCTTATTTTTTTTATTTTTATTTTTTTATAAAAATGACAACACACAGAGTACATTAAATATGGAAAAATCACACATGTACATGTACATACATATGTATCACATACACATAAAATGTATGTGTATATGGCTTACGTACAAACTTTACCCATACACAGATGACAATATATGTATATATGCAATTATAAATAAAATTATTAACTTTTCCATAATATAATGTACATAGGATATGTATGTAATACTTTATGACAGAATAATTGATGTTACTAATGGATTTGCTAATGTATTAAAAAAAATTATGCAACCAAAGCAAAATTGTATGCATTAATAAAATGTGAGATGATAGTAAAAAAAATAAAAAATAAAAAAAAAATAAATAAAAATGTTACGGTATGTATGACAATAAATAATGCAAGAAATAATGAAATTTAACAAAATGATATATCATTTTATGTTAGATGCAGTAATTTAACTTAGGATCCATTGTTGTGGATTCATGTTATGTATTTTTTATATTATTTACTTACAATTTCATGTGTATTACGCATTGGTGTACTACCTTTCCACCATGTTATTGTTGGTGATGGACGTGAACCAACAACAAGACAAGGTAATTGATATGAGCTATCAGCTGACAAAGGACGATTTTCACTTTGTAATCTTACCCATAATGGTCTTACTATAAAATAATAATAATAAAAAAAAAAAACAAGAGTAATTTTAAAATTTTACCTTTGTAATTAAATTACGAAAATTTATAAAAGATTTTTGAAACACATGTGGTAATCATTATAATTAAAAATCAGATCTGTAAAAAATGAATATCTTTTTTTTGTACTATTTATTTAACCCATTTCATCGTGGTACACAGAAAAGGACCCTTTCTGTATCAGCTTGGGTATGAATGATTTTTTCTTTTCCCTTTTCCCTTTTCCCTTTCCTTTTTCAATGTACATACTTATATCCCTGCATTATCCCTGCATGTTTAAACTACGCAACATTTTTTTCTTGTCACATTGTCAAATAACTGACAATGAAAATCATTCAAGAATTTCGAAATAATTCATGGGATAGTCTCTGCTATTCTGATCGTAGTTAGCAGATTTCAATAAAAAAGCGCTAGATAGACCAAAATAAAATCACAAAATTTCACATTCTGCTAAAATGTTCATATATACAAAATTTTAGACAATTCATGAATTTTGTATGAAAATTAGCAGAATGTTAAATTTAGCAAAATCTGTTAACTATCATTAGCATTGTCCTGATTATTCACTTATATAACAACAACATTTCAATCAAAATTGAAGAATTCAATTTTTTTAAATACTTTTTCACAAGCGTTTGAATCTATAGTATGTGCATAAGTGTTAAAAAGGAATGTATGTATAATTACACATGTACACGTGTGTATGTACACGTTTAGCATGAAATCACAATTTTATTTCAAACACATAAGTACATACATAGTATATCTAAAAATGTACACATGTACATACATATGTATGTGTCGATACATTAAGAAAAATTTCAATTATGTATTATGAAAAATATTTCAATTCATACATACAACACATTACATAATGTACATATACGTAAGGAGTTATTTCACGTATGCGTTAAGAAACATATCAAAAATATTTTCCATGAAATATTTACATATGTACATAACGTGAAAAAAAAAAATTATTAAAATTTTTGAATAATACAACATGAAATTATTACAATATATAATTTTCTAAATAATTTATTTTTTTTTTTTTTCATTATGAATAAAATTTATTTTTTTTTTTTTTTTTTTTATTTACAAATTTAAAATAATATTTTTAACGTATTATTATGAACTTTTCAAATAAATTTTACAAATTAGATAAAAATTAGTAATGAATGAATGGGCGGGAATGATGGTATTCACATTTATATGTGTAGTTTATTAGTTAATAAAATGTATAAAATTTATATTATTTGAAAATTAAATGTTTTACATAATAAAATTTGTTGTTTTATCAACAAAAATGAAAATTACATTTTATACCATTAAGAATTATTCTACACACTTACATATACATATGTGAATGTGTAAACGAATATATGTATGAAATACTGTAGTTTAAAATATGAAATTTTCTAAATTTGTATAATAACATAATTTTCATTGGTTATATTTTAATGTGACTTATATATAGAAAATTTTCATGTAGATATGTTAAAAACTATTGAAATTATAATGTAATTGTGTATATTACACTCATTTAATGTATATATTTGTGTTTGAATATCAGCATATGTACATATATGTATGTATATGTGAAAATGAAGTAAAACTTTTTTGCATAATATACAGAATCTTTTTTATATGCATTACTGAAATAAATGAGCATCAGAATAATTCAGTTTATTAACAAAACTACAATATACTCGTATAGTGTATAGAAATGAAAAGAGATAACATAGGATTTGTGCATATAGTATACAAAATGCATATGCAGACAAAATACATTAGATTACCCGCTTAACACAATGTAATGCTTGCTATAAAAGAATAATGCTGACAGTAATAACATGATATGTTTTTTTTTTTTTTTTTTTTTTTTTTTTAGAAAAAACCTGACTAAACTGTATGTAAATTTTGTTTTTTTTTTTTTTTTTTTATATACCTGAATTTTCTTGATGATGATATTCATATTTAATTTAATAACAAAATATAATTGACATACCCATATATTATGCATGTATAGTATATACTTCATAATATTTTCAAGATTTTCATTTATACAGAATGAAAAGAAAATTTTAAATCATACAGTACAAAATGTAATTCTAGTGTATTATTATTCTAAGGTAATAATATCTATGGTAAGACTTTTAAAAATGATTTTTAATTTGAATACCTATGTTAATGTATGAAAATTTGGTATTACAGTATTTTACAATGCATTTGAATATTTCTATACTCTATACATTAATTCGATTATGCAGTTAAGGTCTTATGTGTCCTTCGTGATTTCTAAGAAGATCATCTCACGAGTAATGTTACCACAATCTGTAAACTTATCATATTAAGTCAATATACATCAATATACAGCGACGTACAGTGGTACTATACTTTACGTCATCTCCATTAGACATTAATTGCATCGAATTAGTATATGGAGTATAGAAAATCTAATAAATGTACACATATGTTACATTTAATATTTAAAAAAAATTTATTAAAATGAGATTTCATCTGTTTGTTTTTTTTTTTGATTTTTTTTTGTTCTGAGAGAAACCGCATAAAAGTTAATTAAGATTATTAAAAATGATATGAATTTATATATTGTATGAGGGTAATGTGTATTATGTAAAATTTTATATGAAAAAAAGATTAAAATCATATTTCATATAATGATGAAAATTCATGGATTAAAGTCTTTATAACCATTCAGTAAATATATGTATGTATTCATATGCATATATAGTATGAAATGTGTACTAAAAGATATTTATAATCTCTGTCTCGCTATATTTATCATTACGTATTTGTTGTCATTAAATACATTACATTCATACCACCCCACCCCCCCAACCTCCCTTTATCCCATTCACCCTTGGTAAGAAAAATTTCTAAATGGACACATAATATATGTATATAAAAAAATATATATTTTCATACTTACAATTCATGTCAAGTGTTACTGAACTACTTATTGGTGTTGTTAAATTATTATTTGATGCTTGACATGTTAATACCATATGTAAATGACGTCTATTTAATTTTTCTAAACGTAATACATTACTAACACGTCGTTCTGATAATATATTCGATGTACCATCTAATAGTGTATTTTCATGCCACCATGTAACATTTGGTAATGGATTACCTGTTTAAAAAAAAAAAAAAAATGAAAAAAAACAAATGAAAAAATAGAGAAAAAGAAAATATAAATCAGAAAAAGGAAAATTAAATAAAATGAATGATATATAGTATATGCAATGTAATAATAACAAGATGAAAAATTTTTAAAATTTCATGTTAATTCTGTAAAATGGAGGACATTATAAGGAAATGTATAACGACGCCTTGCAGGCATCATATCTTTAAATATACTACATAATAATTGTAAAGGTGAATTATTATTATTTTTTTTTTAAATGAACACATGTAACTACACATATTATGAATTCTGTACGATTTTGTACATGGTTTCTCATGAAAGTCCTTCTTCCTTTTTTTTTTTTTTTATTAAAAACGACAAAAAACATTTTTTTTTTTTTGTTTTATCCCAATTTCGCATAATTCTGAAACTTAACATGAATTTTGAATTTTAAAACTGATTTAAGTACATATGTGTATCTGCATACACGTGTGTTTAATTAATAAATTTAAAAAAAAAATTTTTTCAAACAAAAGTAAAAAATTACATATGTTAATGTCGAACTCGAGCTACATACATTTTTTTTTTTGATGTATGTACATATGTAATTTTTAGTAAAATTAAATTTTTAGCCAAGTTATATATACTATGAACACACTATAAAAATTTTTACCATAGGGAAAAATGAATTTTCTTTACTTTATTTTATGTTTCTAATGTAAATTTTCAATTTTTCAATATATTTAATTTAAGCATTTACATAAGGATAGACAATAAATTCATAGTTAGTTTAGTTCAACATACATTTGTATTCATATACATTTGGGTATATGCGTATGTACATACATATAGTATATATGTATGCATATGATATAATAAGATAATAGCAAGAACTGAGTAATCCTGATTACACATACATACACATACATATGTATACACAATATAGCAAAATTTAACATGTTATATATTGTATAAAATAGGATTACAGAAAATACACAAATTCAAAATAAAGAAGAAGAAAAAATCATTGTTTTAATATACATTACCTTATGTACTTTTTAGTACACTGAACACATATCTACATGTGCATATGTATGTGTGAACAGGTGTATATCAGAGTGTATATATAGTCAAATGAAAACTATACTCCATACATTAATTCAATGCAGTTAAGGTTTTATGGGAGTATCTGTGTGTCTTTTGTTCTTTTCTCGTAATTTCTATTAAATCATCTCACAGGTAGTGTTACCACAATCTGTAAGTTATCATTTAATACGAGATGAATTATTTTAAATATCAATATACAGCAACGTAAAGTGGTACTACTTTATGTCATCTACATTAGACATTAACTGCATCGAATTAGTGTATGGAGTATAAATACATAACATGTCTAAAGTCAGAAGAAATAGGATTGTATATACATACATGTTATATTAAATTCTTATATAATCTAGTATATCTTTTTTTTTTGGAATTAGGTTTAAATGAAATGAAATGAAACAAAAAAAGATATTAAAATATATAATATACTATTCTATGCAGCCATGTACAATACATACAGTATATTTGCTATAAATTTAACACGTATATCTCTATACATATGTACATATGTTCTCGTACACACACGTTACAGGTAATAAAAAAAAAACTTTGAAAAATAACATTTAAAAGTTTAACTTTATATCATATATGTATGTAGTGTAATAGTTTAAAAGTAAAAGAAAAAGGTCGTTATTTTTTTTTTTTGTTTTTTTTTCGTTTTTGTTCCTCATTTTGAAAATTTCATTTCATGAATTTTTTTTATATTAGTAAAAAAAAAACAAGAAAAAAAAAAAAAGACAAAAAACGAGCATAAATTACATCTGATGCTAACAAATGCTACAAATAGTACATATGTATATGAGTCTGTATCATATATAGTTTGAGTTACCTAATTTCTTTCTTGTGTTTTAATGTATGCTTATATAACATCGATTACATTTTTTTTTTCTCAAGTAAAAGAAGAAAAAAAAAATTTTTTTTTTTAAAAAAGGTTCAAAAGAAGTGAACAAATTGAAAGAGAAAAAAAAAAAAAAAAGGAAACACAAAAAGGAAGTGCATTTTTTTTTTTATAAAAGTATTATTTTAATATGAATATCTCTTCTTAAAATAACGTACGTAAGATATAATACAGCAAAATTGCATTTATATGTATGTAATTTAATCATGCATTTAATCATTCTATATGTGTATATGTACATACCATATACAATGAAAGTATAGTGTAAATGCGATTGAATTGCTACATCCATGCACATTAAGTTTACATTAATTTAATACAAATTAAATGTAATAAAAAAAAAATTTTGAATTTCATGGAAAAGTCACATACATGACGTCATATATTAAAGCTATAAATTTGAAATTTTTTTTTTTTAGAATGAAAGAAGAAGAAAAATATATACATTATCAATGATATGTTATCATAATATACGATGATTATTTCACGTGTGGATCATTATTATGTGGTTTTCATTAAATTTAATGTGTTAGCTTTATACATACCATTATTACAAGTACTTATATGCACAATATTAAAGTGCGAATTCATTGTAACGATCGATATAACTTGTTTTTTTTTTTTTTTTTAAATATAATTTTTCCTGTTGCAGTTAAAAAAAAAAATTTTTTTTTTTCTACTCATACCCTCATGTGTAAACAATGTAGTATCCTAGTCGTCATTAGTTAACCAAATTTTCTAACTGAAATGTACGTAAATAATTTTATTTTCTATTCACTATAGAGCATATACACACGTTTACATGAAAATTGCGGTCATCCAGCCAGGTAAGTTTAATTTTAAACCTTTTATTTACTGAACAAAATATTAAGTCATTGTTAAAAGTTCAATTTAACATGAATAAAACAATTTATCCTGTAGGATATAATATGAACTATACATTCATAGTATTCATTATATAATGATTTCACTTTATTATGTGGCATCATTGAAATTAATTTGAATTCTTAATCTTTTCAAAATGCATATTAAAAAAAATCATAAGTGAAACACGATGTTTAAAGAGGATGTTATTTCATAATTTGCATGGTGTAATACAAAAATTACAAAATTTTGTAATTAATGCACATGTATACATATGTAGGTGTATAAGCGTTGTATAGTTTGACGAAACATACTTTGTTATGTACTTTATTATCTTTTATACTCCATACACTAATTTGATGCAGTTAAGGTTTTATTGGAGTATCTGTGTGTCCTTTTTCGTTTCTCGTAATTTCTAATAAAATCATCTCATGAGTATAGTGTTACCACAATCTGTAAAGTTATCATTTAATACGAGATGAATATTTTTTAATATCAATATACAGCAACGTAAAGTGGTTACTACTTTAATGTCATATCCATAAAACCTTAACTGCATCGAATTAGCCTATGGAGTATAACTTTACATGTACCTTTTAGATGTATGTATGTTTTATGTGCACAATATGTTGGAGGGCAAGTATAAAATTCATTTTATATACGAAATGAAAAGTTTTGACTTTAACAAAGTACATAGTAATGTTAAACTTTGAATAACAAAAAATAAACAAAACTTTTCATTTTTTTTTTTTTTTTTTTTTCAATTACTAAAGTATATTGAAATTTGAAATAAATCAAATTAAAAGTAATCGGTATTTTTTTTTTTGTTCAAATTTTTCATGAATTTATTATAGTTCAAATAAATGAGCAAAAAAATAATTTATTTTTTTTTATTTCAAAATTAAACGAATTTACTTAGTAAAAATTCTAAAAAGAAAAAAAAAAAAAAATAACGAAAAAAAATTAAAATAAAATTCAAATTAATTAATTATTCATTGCATTCTGTAGTTACATGTTGTAAGTTAAAATATAAGTTATGTAAAAATTAAAATTTGAAAAATAACCGGATTTTTCGTAATACTCTTGTGTATTAAAAATGCTACAATATCAGGATAAAGTTTTCATCATGTTTACATACACATTCATACAGTCAGTGCTATTAAATATAGGAAGTTAAAGTTACTTGTACAAAATTTAATAGAAAAATAAACCCAAAATATCGAATAATCACATACTGTTCTGTTATACATGAATATATGTACATACTATGTACATACAAAAACGATATTTTATAAGCGTATATAGTTTGTAAAGTCTTAAATCATGTTAGCCTCATAAATCAATCTCTTGAGAATATTTTCAGCAGCAGTACAAAATTTTTCATTCGAGGGTTGAATAGTTAAATAAAAAACTTTTAGCTTGGGAATATTGGATTTTGTTATCCTTGAAGAATATTTTGGCTTACATACATATATGTACATATTTATTACATGTATGCACGTGTATGTATGTAAATATTCTTGTATAGTATACATTAGCAACGTACACATATGTATGGATGTGTTTAACTACTTTTAGTTAACGTAAAAAAAAAAGAAAGAAAACCACCAAAATAGGAAAAAAATTTTTCTTTTTTTGATATCTGGTTTAGATGGTTATTTTGTTTTGTAATACCTAGAAAATGTAAAGGAATTCAATTAAGATAATTTTTGTTGTTTATTCAAATTACAAAAATTCCAAAGTTAGCGATAAATCAATCGAATTGAAACCTATACTTGACAGTTGATTGACACATATGGTTAACAAATACAAAAAAAAAAAAAAAAAGAATTTGAAAATATATATAGAGGTCATATACAGAGGTATTCATTATAGGTAATATATAAAATTCTATGATAAAACTTCAAATCCAAATATACATACATACATACATAACAGAACGTACGTTATGTGTGTATGTTGAAGGAGTAACTTTCTGGTCAGGTCGTATTTTTCTATTTCATGTAAAAGACTTGCGTAAAAAATACAAAAAAAAAAAAAAAAAAATTATAACATTTTATAGTAGTTCAATTTTTAATAGGAATTTTTAAGGTTTTTGTATGCCTAAATATTTGAAAAAATTTCAAATAAAAGTTTTTGGTTTTTTTTTTTGGATTAACAAAAGCAAAAATTAAAAATAAAATTTCATGTATAAGTTTTGATTTTTAATTTAATTTTTTTTTTTTTTTCAAATTAAAATATTAAAATTTTACAATATAAACAAAATTTTATTGGAACATGTACATATGTACGTACGTTATGTAGGAATTTAATTAGAATTAGGACATTAACATCCAGATAATATTTTAATCCTTAGTGAATAACGAGATCATTAAAACACAAATTTTCGTACTATACTCCATACACTAATTCGATGCAGTTAAGATCTAATGGAAATGACATAAATTAGTACCACTTTACACCACTGTTTTTTGATATTTAAAAAGTTCATCTCGTATTATATGATAACTTGACAGATTGTGGTAATACTACTCGTGAGATGATCTTATTAGAAATTACAAGAAAAGAAAAAGGACACACATACATATACTCCCATAAGACCTTAACTGCTTCGAATTAGTGTATGGAGTATAATATATAGATTATAGATGGTTTAACCATATTTAAATTGTAAATAGAAAATTTTAAATGTTTTTAAAGAAATTAAAATAAACTAATAAAGCTATTAAAAAATTAGTGAAAATTTTATAAATTAAAAAATTATTTTATTAAAATACATATTATGTATGTACATTTCACAGTTTTTTCCTTTTTTTTTTAATTTAATTTTTTTTTTTTGTGCTCGAATGTGTATGTTATATCAGCGAGTCAGAGACATTTTTTCAATGCCATACAAAAATGTACAAATGGTATTTAAATGCTACCATTTAAATGGGTCCGGTCACACAATTTAAAGCAACCTAACGTACATGCAATCAATCAAGCATTATTGTAATACATTTGAAAATTCACAAAGTTTTCATTTAAAAAAAAAAAAAATATATTCTCATATCATATTATATTTAAGAGTTTTCAATAAATAAAGTTAAATTTACAGAATTTTATTTACTTATGTAGAAAAAAGTTCCTAAGCATTCTAAATATAAGTACTTTGGTACTATGTATATGAAAGAATTCTAAGTAAATCTGACTATGAGGAAATCTTCAGACAATCATTTTTTTTTTTTTTTTTTAAATAAAATATAACAATACGTTATTTTGAAAAACTCATAGATATTCATATTATGTGTAAACATGAATACATGTGTGTATATCTCTCTATTGAGTATAAAAAAAAATATATATAAATATTCAATAGATACTTTCTAATCCATTAGAAAAATTTTCAATTTTTTTTTATTTTTATTTTTATTTTTTTTTTTTTTTCTATAAAATATTTTTCAATGATATCTTCGAGTGTTGGAAAATTTTCAGTTATCTATGAATATTTTAGCTTCAAGAAGTAATAAAATTTAAGATCGACATTGAAAAGAAACATAAATTGAGTAAATACAAAAAAAATAAAAAAATAAAAATTACAAAACAGAAAAGGTACAACAACGTACATAGAAAAAAACAAAATTGAATATTTTGAACTTTTCATCCATAAAATAGTTTTTCTAAATGGAATGGCATACACATATTTTATATTCATTGGACATCATATTATGCAGGACAAGAGAGTTGATTTCATTTTTTATTTCTTATTATTATTTTTTTTTGAAATTTTTTTTTTTTTTAATATTTTTTTCTTGTTATTTAGAAATAAAATAATTTCATTTGAAAAACTTTTACGTTCATATGTACATCAGAATGACACATAATTCTCCGATTTTTCTTTCTATTTTTTATTTAAAAAAAAAATAAAAAAATAAAATTTTGTTTCTCATGTAATTGTACTATAGAAATGTACTTTGAATTGAAAATTTCGATTTGTATTTTGAAATTCCTTTTATTTTCCTTAAATAGTTTTTATTTTATTTAATAATATGTGCATTTAAGAATATTTCAAATACTTGAAAAGTTTTTTATTTTAAAAATGATATTTGAAAAAAATTAGAAAGAATCTACGGGGCTCGTTCTATGCTAACAAAAAATTTTTCATTGATTTTTCCTTGATTTTTTCTTGATTTTTGATATTTCTTAGAGTGAAATAATCAAGTACATTACATCGTTTATTATTTAGACAATTTTGATATTAAACTAAATTACTCAGAGCAAGAGAGTTCTGTTGTCTTACAAAGCATAAAAAACTGAATATAATCAGTTAATTCTATTTTTCCATGAAAATTCGTAATTTTTGAAGATTAAGACTCTTATTATCCTATTTATTACAATTTTCATTTTAAATGTCCTTTTTTTCAAGAATGTGGCCCATTTTGTCATAAGGCGAATAAATTATAATGTTTTCTTAGGCTTACATTATATGTACATATCCAAAGTGTTGCTTTTAACTCATTTAAATTTAAGACATGGAGTATACGACACAATTTCATGCGAAAATACAACTAAAATAAAATTGAAAATTGTTTTTTTAGAAAATACTAATTCTTGAAAAACTGTTTTAAAAAATAAAGAAAAATGAAAGCAAATTATCAAAAAAATTTTACAGGATTTGATAAAAATTAAAATTAAAAATCTAAAATATTCCCATGTGAATCGAATAGTTTTTATTGTTCTGTTAGCAGAATAATTCACAAATATAAAAGAAATTCTATGATAAATATGCAATTAATGTAATGTATACTTGTAATTTGGTTTTGTATAATATTAAAAGTAGCTTCTTATATTCATGCATTGGGGGTTGTAATATAATTTTTGTGCAATAATACCAAAATGGTAAAAGATACAGCTTACAATCATTCAAAATTACATAATTATTGATTATGTGCACGAATTTATGTGTACATATGAGAAAAAGAGAAAATAAGAATAAACATTAAAAAAAAATAAATAAATAAAAAAAAATTTAAAGTGTATACACATATCGTGTCACATTCGTTGTACGTGCATAGTCTGGCTTGTTTTTTTTTTTTTTTTGTTTTTAAGTATAAAATTAACCCATAGAGACCATGAAAAAGGGGAACTCATATAGACGTCCATATCGTTGTTTTTGTATGTAAAAATACTTACATGAGGCTAAATGTATATGTATATAGGGAGATAAGGTAACAAAAACGATTGTTATTAACATTGCCACACCAAATTATTACACTTTTGATTAATGACTGTATTATATACTATATATGAAAATATAATGATGTGAATTTTTCATAAACCAAAAAGAAAAACAAAAAGAAAAAAGAAAAATTATAAAGATAATGAGAAAAAACAAAACAAAACAAAAAAAAAAAAGAGAAATTGTAATATTTACATTTTTCTTTCACCTTTTTATATCCTTTTTTATTTTTTATTCGCTCAATATTTTTTAGATGTTTTATTGTCATTAGAAATACAGCATAAAAATTTAATTTTTTTTTTTTGTTTTTTTTTTTTTGATTTCTTCATTAAAATTATTATCTAAAGCCTTTTTTTTATCAAAATCATTTCAACGAATTTTATTTAAATTTTATGCTAAAATAATTTTTAAATTTTTTTTTATTTAAAGTGAAATTATTTTTATATATGAAAATTAAACCAACATCAACTACAAATAAAATAAAATAAAATAAAAAATATATTTTATTTTTCCTCTGTTTTCGTTTTTTGTTTTTTTTTTTTTTTTTTTACAAAGGAATATAAAAACTAATAATTTAAAAACATTTCAACTAAATAAGGAAAAAATGTACCCCATTGACCTAGTTCATTTGTCGATGCTTATATGTATAT
The DNA here is from genome assembly GCA_963971155.1 of Anthrax anthrax. Lineage (NCBI taxonomy): Eukaryota > Metazoa > Arthropoda > Insecta > Diptera > Bombyliidae > Anthrax > Anthrax anthrax. Next base: position 16,902,670 of record OZ020124.1, read on the forward strand.
GTACATTATGCATATACTCTGTATACGTTGAAAAAATAAAACTACGAGTGGAAAAAAAAAATATGTACATATATCCTTTTATAAGGGGAAGGAACAAAAAAAAAACAAAAACGTATAAAAGGAAAAACAACATCCGACACCATAAGATACGAAACGAATACGTACGTACATCAATGCTTTAACGTTCATATACATATAATTATACTCCATATATACGTAAATGAATGTAGAGAGCAAACATCAGTTTACAAAAAAAAAATAAATAAATAAATAAAAAATAAAATAAAATAAAGCAAATACACAATCGTAATACAGACAAATAATCCTCCTTCAATTTTTTTTTTATTTGTTTTTATCTTTTTTGCGTGATGTGTGATGTACATATATACAAAATTCGTTTGTTTATTTTCCTTTTTATGTTCTTTTGATTTTTTTTTTTTTTGTTTTTGTATATTTTAATGCTATTTTCATTTCGCTGTTATCTTTTGCTTCTGTACTATATGTCTTCTTCGTTTATATACACTAAGCAATTTGTATGTTTTTTAAAAAATGCAATTAGAAAGGTCAAATTTGCGTAACACAAAACGAAAAAGAAAAGGGAAAATAATACAGTACGTACATACAGTGCATGTTATTTATTTCCTTTTGAATACATGAAAATTTTTATTTATTTATTTTTTTTTTATTTTCCAATTTTAACATTCTTTGATTTTCAAAGAAAATATTTGTTACAATTTTTGAATCCCTTTTAACACGTCTTCTTATTTATTTTTTTTTTTTTCGTACGTTATTTTGTATTTGATTCATTCATATTTATCCAAAATCGAAAAAGAATGAAGGGAAATGAAAATGAACAACAAAAAGACAACGTGTACCAGTAATAATCAAATTAGAATTTTCATTTTGAAAATTTCTAAGTAAATTTTTTTTTTAATTACAATTAGGGCCCATACACTATACAAGCATTCTTGCGCAATCATATGAAGCTGCTCCACACACTACGTACACTACATTCTGAAAATCTCTACGAAAATTATGATTTTGCAATATGATATGGAGCAGCTTCATATGATTGGGCAAGCATGCTTGTGTAGTGTATGGGACCTAAATCTACATATAGTCATTTTTATTTATCATTACGTTTCGCCTTTTATGTGTGTTTGTATAACAACAAGGTGCGTTAATTTTTTTGAATAAATTTTGTTATTTTTTTTTTAAACAAAATTTCTGTGTTAATCCTTTTTATTAAAATAAAAAATTGATATAAATTATGATAGCGTATAACGATCCAAAAAATTTATAATTAAAAAATTTTCACACTTTTCTATTTCGATTCTATTTACTGTAGAGACCAAAAGTGATGTTGTATCCTCAAATTTTCAATTCTGTTTTTCACACAGAAAATTTGAAAAATAAAGAAAAATTTTTTCATTTTTTTTTTGAATTTTTTTCTTTATTTTTTTGTATTAAATGGAAAGTAAACAAAATACATTTTTTTAAAATAAAATTTTAATTTTATTTTTATTTTTGTGGAAAACTCAATAACGTAAATTTTTTAAATAAAATGTCAAGTTTTCCACATAAATTTTAATATCCTGGTTACCATCATCTAATAATATATTTCAATCTCTATTCTAATATACAAAATGTTCGTATGCACATGCATTTGCATATCCGTAACGTATATATTCATTTGAATTTTATCGATTTTCTAAATTGAATTTTATTCAATGATTACAAATCGTTTATTTAAAGAGGAAAATGCGGTTAACATGATTTTTTTTTTTTTTATTTTATTTATTATATTGCTATTAAATGTTATCACTAGTTTATATGTGAATTCATGATGAATCAATATATTAAACGTTCTTTTGCCACTTTTACATATCGATTTTTTGTTGTTGTTGTTGTTATTGTTGTGATAAAATTCATCACAGAAACCATAAAGTGAATTTTTAATACTTACATATAGTATAGGTATAGATTTAATAGAAATAATTTTTCATTAATTGAAAATCGAAAGCAATTAAAATGCAATCATTTATTGAATAATGGATAGTATTGCAATATAGTATGTACAGTGTCATAGATAATTTTTATTTATTTTAAAATACTCAAAATAATTATGAATAATTATTTCTACTTAATAAAAAAAAATATTTAAAAAATTTAATATCACCCTATAATTTTCTAAAAATCATCAAAAAAAAAAATCAATTATGATCTGAAAATTAAAACATTTGAAAATTTTCTTTAAGCCTGTTTCATATTGAAAAGCGATGAACTGTGAGCAGTGGGCGATGAGTGATGAATAATCATAGCTCGAACAATGCTTTTTAATTAATTTAATCAGATTGACTAGCGATAGAGTTGAGCTATGAGCGATATCGCTAAGTGTTGGTTTTACAACCAAAATGAAAAAATTACAAGAAAATGCATAACTAGTTTTTTTTTTTTTTCTTTTTATCAATCTAATTTTTAACTGAAAATAAATTCAAATGCCTCTTAGCATTCTCAGTTCAGTCTGAAATACACATCACTCATCGCTTATCGCTCACAGCTCATCGCTTATCGTTCATCGCTTATCGCTCACTGCTTAACGTTCACCGCTCATCGGTTATCGCTCATCACACTCATCAATATGAAAAAGACCTTTTGAATTTTCCTAGATTTTTTTAATCATAATTTTCTTTTTTTTTTTTTTTTTTAATGATTTTATCTCAATTTTTTTTTTTTTTTGTTATTTCTTAATAAATAAAATTGCAATCAAATGATATTTCATGAAATTTTATTTAATGTAGTGTACAATATAAAAAATAAATGATGAAAAATAAAATGTATACAATTTAGAGAATATAGTATTAAAATTGTCATAGAAATTTATTTGTCATTTTAAATGATATTTTTTGATGTAGAAATATTGCGATACATCAATATAAATTACATCATATTATTCACCAAAGCAACCACTAAATTTAATGGAGCATTAAATTAAAAATAATGTAATATAAAATGTACATACACAAAAATTGGAATGATGATGTAATGCATTCATTATATGTACATCACAATAACGTAACGTAAAATGCAATATCCTATCTTTCTTGTTTTTTTTTTTTTATTATTTCAAATGAAAATTTGACAAATTTTTTAATTTTATTTTTTTTTTATTTTTTATTTTTGTGTTTTTGTATAGAAATTTTAAAACAATAAAATTTGAAAATGTATTTTACAAATAAACGAATTTTTAAAAAAAAGTTTTAGTAATTTTACACCATACAAAATCTCAATTGAAAAATTCAATTATCTTACAAATTTGAAAATGTAATGCACACAAAATTCTTGTTTCCAATAAAACTTTTGTATTAAATGAAATTTCATGAAAATTATTTAAGAAAAAACAAAAAAAAAAAAAAATTAAATGTAATTTTCGGAATATTTCATACTGAATAATTTCCTTTTTGTTTTTTTTTTTTTTTGTTTTTCAAAAAGAAAAGTTAAAATTCAAAAAAAAAATTTTTTTTATTATTATTTATTTCATATTTTTGGACAAAATATTGTTTGAATATTACGATAGAAATCATTTTTATCAACTTGAAATGAAAAATTTTATTCTATGATCATTGTTTAATTTGGACTTTTTGTTTTTAATATCTATATATTCATTGAAAAAATTTCAAATTGGCAATTGTTTAAATGCATTTTAAAAAATTTCATCGAAATTTTCACACTTTATTTTAGCTTTAATTCAAAAAAAAGAAAAAAAAGAAAAAGAAAAAGCAGAAAAATGAAAATGAAAAATAAATGAAAACAAGCAGAAAAAAAAATGGAATTTTCTAAAAGATGTACACATTTTTTAAAATGTTACATTGCATTTTACATACAATTTCGTATAATTATGTGTTTATTTAAATTTGAAACAATATAGATAATTTACTTTGATACACATAATCACATATTTTTAAGCTTTTCGTTTACATTTTGCATTCATATTTATTCACTTGTTATTTTGTTTTTCTTTTCATCTTTTCTTTTTTCTTTTTTTTTTTTTGCATGTACTCATGTACACATAATTGCACAGTTAATGATATTCTACAAAAATAATTGCTAAAGCATTTCTGTTTTGCTTTTATGTATTTTGTTTTTTTTGTTTTTTATTTTTGTTTCATATTATTTTGTTTTTATTTATACTCCATACACTAATTCGATGCAGTTAAGGTCTTATGGAAATGACATTAAAGTAGTAACCACTTTACGTCGCTTTACATTGATATTTAAAAAATTCACCTCGTATTTCTAGTCAACTTTACAGATTGTGGTAACACTACTCATGAAATGATCTTAACGCGAAGAGAAAAAGGACACACATATAATCCCATAAAACCTTAACTGCATCGAATTTGTGTATGGAATATAAAATGTAAAAGAGTAGATACTTGAGAATGTATATTAGAATGTCTAAGGATAGCAAAAAAAAAACTGAATTTAATGTAATGTTTTATATAAAGAGTAGATTTTTTCACATTCTTAATACATTACATTATAAAACAGGTATATAATGTTCCCAATAATAAACATTCAAATACGCATAAAAAAAGGAAATTATGCATAATATTCATGCAACACTTGTATTTTTTTTTTATTTTTATTTTTCCAACTAATTTGAAAAACTTTCATGTGCTTAATTTCTTTTTCCAGTATGAAAGGTATATTTAAATATGTATGTACAAGTTTTTCAAATACAAAAAGAAAATTTTCCATAACAGTACATTCTGTATATTAATGTTTTTTTTTTTTTTTTTTATACATGTATAAAATTTAATATCACAGAATAATAATAATGTAAAAAAAAAAAAAATGTACACACATATACATACAAGTTTTTATTCATATATATAGAGTGTACTTTTTAAACAGGTACTTTTTGAATATTCAGTACTACATACATAATACAATCATATTAGAACACGAAATGTTTTTTTTTTTTTTTAACTTTTTTATGTATACGTATGTAATGTGTTATGTACGTATATAGTCAGAGCCCATCCATCCATATTATATGCGTTAAATAAAAATTTATGAATTTACTTATTTATGTGTATATGTATTTACACATAAAAAGTTTTAAACGTGTTCAAAATTTATTTTATATTTTATTTTTTTTTTGTGAATAATCCTCGCAGCATATAATACATAATATTATGTATCCTTAAATTCATCTTAAATACGTATATGTATGTATGTACATGCTTTAACTGGGTAAGCTTATATTATGTTATCATTAGAATAGTGTGCTTAAAATTTAAATTGATAATGCATGCAACCTAATTTTCTATTTTTTAAATATATGTAGCCATTGTGTATATATTACGTTCTCAGCTTAATAAAAAGACAAAGGAAAAATAATCAAAAGTGAATACTTAAAACGTGAATTTTTTTTTTTTTTTTTTTTTTTTTTATGTATCAAAAATATACGTTATAAATAAAAGTGTACATGTACATGAAAGATAAAATTTTATCTCATTATATTACAGATTAATTCGCACATATTACAAGAGTTTCAATGATATTTAACAATTCAATGGCTTAAAAATTCAATGAGAAAATTGTATAATATGAATTTATCATTTGCTCATGTAGTTTACTAAATTTTTACAATTTAATTCAAATTTTTATCAAAATTAATTTTATTTAAAAAAAAATTTAAAACCTTTAATTACATTTTCATCAGACATAGGTTCGATGTGAATGAAAAACTAGAAGACAAAGTGCAAACTGAAAATGTATGATAAAAGGTAAAGATTAAAAAGGATTTTAGCTATACTTTGAAATATGAAATGACCGAAATAATTAAAATACCATTTTTTTTTTTTTTTTGCCAATCTAATTATGTTCGATATAATTTTCACATTTTCCGGTATTTATGCTTTGAATTTGTTAAGTAAATTGTCGATTTTGTAAAAAATACATTTTTCTTTTTCAGTTGAGAATTTTCTTTTTTTAGGTCTAAGGAAAATATTTTCAATATAAAAATTTATTTTCATTTTAATCAATTCTTTTCGTCTGTTTACTTCTAAAATTAATTTTAAAACATTTTTAAAAAAGAAAATTAAAAAATAAATTTTCCTGTAATAAATATATTTTACAATTTACATTTTTAATTATAAAATTCACATCTAGGAATTAAATTTTTTTTTTCAATTACATTTATGAATTACAGTTTTGAATTTAATTCAAAAATTTTGATTACACAGAAACCAATCGATACGTATTATTTAATGAATTTAAAATTTTGATGATAACGAATTTCTAAATCAATTTCAAAGTACATCAGGAGGTTTCAATTATTAATTTTTACATTAGTTTGCATGTATACTAGTATATTTGTTAAGGAAAATTTTCAGTTTTTTTATTTTATTTCAATCATTTAATCTACATATTCTTGATGTTCACAATAAGTTATTCACTTTCATACATTTTTCTCTTTAAATTTCTAATAATCTTGGCCATATTATATATTAATGACTAAGGATTAGTACATCATAATTTTCAAGAATTCAATAAATTTCAACAATTAAATGACTAATATTATTTTATGGATTATTTTTAATGCAGACAAAATGAAAATTCTGATTGTTATCAATAATCAATATTTTCCCATAATCCCTAATATCAATTTTTATAAATACATTTAAATGATTTTCATTATAAAAAATTAAATAGTATAACTAAAAATTGATAAATAAATTATAAATGATAAAACATTAAATTTTATTTATTTATTTTTTTTTTTTAATCCTATAGTTTAAAGTCAATTTATTATTTATTTGCAAAATCATGAAAATTTAAATTCTGGCTATAATTAAGTTATTGATCCCAAAATTATATAAAATACTTTAGGTTGAATAAAAAGGAAATTAAACTTTTATAGTAAAAAAAAAAAAAAAAAAAAAAAAACCAAGAAGAAGATAAATGAAAAACTTACAATGAAAACTTCTTCTTTGAAACTTTATATCATCATTAAAATGAACACTTACAAAAACAAAATGAAAAAAGTAAACAAAGCAACAAAAACAAATATATCTAAGCAAAACTGTAAGATAAAGTGAGAAAATTCAATTTCCTTTTTCATCGTATGAGTATTCAGTATACAATATATTTCAGGAACATTAATCTTTTCCTTTTAACAGCATTCTACACATACATACGCATATATAAATATATTACATGTGCTTTGTACAGCATGCAACCACTGTACTTGACATGAAACTGGACAATTTATTATGACATACACAAAAACATAAAATATAAATTCGTGACCAATTTAATTCTCTAAAATATGGGAATGAAAAATATTCGAAAATATTGTAAACAAGAAATACAATTTAAAGAACACAAATTAAAAAATACAGAAAAAAACTAATGGAAAGGATAAAGAAAATTCGAAGAATTAGGGATTTAAAAATTTTATTGTTTTTATTTTTTCTTTATGATTCATTATTTTTTATGTTTTAATGAAAATTCCAGTTAAAATACTGAAAACCAAATAAAAAATAAATAAATTTTGATTTTTATTTATTTTTGTATGTATATCGAGTTATCTCGGATTAAAAATTTAAATAAATGCTATGTATATGAATGCATAATTTATATGAACATGATTTATTTTTAAATGCAACAAAAAAAAAAAAAATAAAATTAAAAATTATTTTCTTATTACTTACCACCAGTAGAAACACAAGTTATGTTAATTGATGATCCTTCATTGTAAGGACCCAGAATATAGTGAGGTATATGACTTCCAGTATCATCTAATATGACCAGTTTTTCTGGAGGTACTGTGAACAAATAAAAATGCACAAAAAAAAAAAAAAAAAAAATCAAAATCCATGATCACTTACGTAAAAATAAAAATTATAAAAAAATTATTTTGTATTCACTTATTTTGAATATTTTAGTAGACAATTCAAGGCCATTTTTAAATTTTTAATTTATATGAGGTGGAGTTTTTGGTCTACAATTTTGATTTTTGATCCCTACCCTACAACTATTTCTGATCCCTATTTTTTTCTCAAACGTAAAATATTATTTAAATTATTCGAAATGACTTTATAACTGAAATATGATTGATTTTTTTTTTTTTTGAGAATAATTTGAATGTTAATACGAAATTTCATGTATGCATGTGCATGCTTTCAAGGACATAATCAATAGAACTACAAAATAACAAATAAAAATAATAATAAAAAACTTATTAATAATATGAATATTTGAGCATGAAACCAAGCATGAATATAATTTTAGAAAAAGTGAATTTATTACAAATTTATTGAATTATTTCACATTTTAAACAATACATATTAAAATTTTATTACGCTACAGATAGTAAAATTTATTTAAATTGCAATACATAAAATTTAGTATGTTGTTGTACGTACTCGCATGTTCATTTTAAAAAAAGAAAAATAAATGTAAGCAGAATTTTATTCTTGTATTAAATTTTCTAACAATGCATTAATTTAAATTTAAATATTGTTCATATGTGTACGTAATAATGGATGCTTTATGATTATTTGAAAAAATATTTGGTTCGATAAAATAATAAATAAATGTATTCATATACAAAATATAAATGAACTGTGGAAATCTATATGCATACATGAAAACTACATTTAATTATGTTCTCAAGTGAAGAAAATTTAAAAAAAAATGAAAATACACTTTCAGATAAGTATATACAAAGAAAATGATATCAAATTATGTACAACATGAAAATGACCATTGAATGAGAAAGAAAATTTTTATGCTTTGGTTGACTCATTTCAAACAATGATAATAGGAAAAGGAAAATGTCGCTTTATGGAAAAAAATAATAAAAATAAAAAATAAAATTTTAATTAAAAGAAATGTGCAAATAAACATAAGTTGTGTACAACATTGGATCTAACATATGCATATGTACTCATGTACATGTCACACAGATGTAATGAAAATTTGAACAAGGAAAATATCTGAAAAAAAAAAAATAAAAACAAATAGAGAAAACTTGCATGCCATAAAGAATAACATACATACATACATATGTGATGATTATGTTGTACAAATAAATTATGAAAGTTTATGAACGATATACAAACAAATAGTTTGTCTTTGCATCGACTTCCCATACATACGATAGACAACAGATGATGAAACATATTATTTTAATTTTAATATTTATTACTTTAATTTCACTTATATTTGAATCTTACATACACTCAATATCCTTTTATATCCTTGTAATGCATGCACACATGCATTCTAACATTCAATTATGACTCGAAATTTAAAGTTATTCCTTAAATATACAAAATCAAACAATATCTGCTGGGACGTACATGTATGGTCTTACATGCATTCATCTATGCATGATGCGTACTGAATTGTTAGAGAAAATTACAACTCTCAATTGAATTTATTGTGTTTGTTGTAATGCTTGAAATTACAATTAAACATTCTTAAATGTTGCACATCAGTTTTTTGATTGATTCATTAAAACTTTGCTCTGTTACACACACACACTGCAGCATATGAATAAAATGGCAAACACGTTCATCTTAGAGACAAAAAAACATTTAAATTTCTGCAATATTCCCAAAATATCTCCTTGAATTTTTGTTAGATATTTTGAATTTGATATTAAAATTCATTTCAAACAAATTTGCAAAAGTAACGATAAAATCGTTATAATTTCGTGTAAATTGAAATCAAAAAACTCATTAAAGTTTCAAATGATAAATGATGTCTTCTATCGTTTGCCTTTAGGCAATTTTGTAACAAAAAATGGAAATTATTTATTAAATAATGAAAAATTATTGAAATATTCTAAAGTTTTATGAATTTTGGGTTTTTCATAAATTTATTCAAAACAAAAAAAGGAAATAATTTGAAAATTTGTATTTTAAAAAAGGGAAAACCGTGAAATAAAGACCATGAAAATTTGAAAAAAATATAAAACGAAGCCAGAATAGAAAATCTGAGTTGTACACACCGTCATACAAAGGTAGAAAGGAAAAACAATGACTGTTCAAAAAACAGGTACAATATCATTTCTAATGGTATCACTGAAAATGATGTTCAGTCAAAATAATTAATAAAACGAAAATTTTTGAAATTTTAAAATCATTTTGATAACTCACGAAAAAATTATTCAGGATATATTTTGCCTTTAAAAAAGCAAGAAAAAATCGATATAGATAACGAAAATTGAATTTATTCTAATGGCTTTATTTGATATTTTTATAGAACACAAAAAAAATTTTAGTATAGCAATATGTGTCTAATAGAACTAAAGTATATGTACAGTATGTTTAAAATTTATCAAAATTTTTAATTTCATTCAAAATTATTCAAAAAATTTCATTTAAAAAGGTCAAGCAGAAAGAATATTGCTCATACATAAGAGTATATGGTCCAGAAAATTCGTAAAAATTGCGATATATCAAAAATTCAAATAAAATGGATTTCATTTAGAAAATCATACTAGAAAAACTAAAAAAAAAAAAAAATGTGAATAAATTTGGTAATCGATATCTATAACATGAATTCAGTTATATTTTATGGTTTCGTCATTTTGTATGACGAAACGTTCATAAGTAATCATTTTATACCAATAAAGGGCATAATTACTATAAGTATTACAATGACCGTATGTAAACTCTTTTTAAATAGAACATAGAACTTATTTTAATTTTTAAATTTTTATTTTTAATTTTTTTCAAATATGAATTTCATTTTCTTGTAATTATACTTCATTTTCAAATGATTTTGATGATGTCTCATCAATTTATTTCATAGTTACAATGAGCGAATTTTAAATGAATTTTTAGATTGAGACATATCGATAAAGTTAAAAAAAAAGAGAAAATTTTTTCTTTTTTTTTTGTTAACATAAAAATGATACAGTCATACAATTACTTAATAAATGAGAAATAAGAAATAAATCATGAGGGAATTGATAATGATGATGATGATGATTAGACCAAAAAAAAAAAAAAAAATTCAATTATCACATTAAAATATCATCAATTCATCAATACCATCATGCATTTAAATAAGCTATAGCTTAACATTATAATCGATAAAATCTAAATGACATGAAAGTTTGATTGTAACCATGATGAAAATGATTTTAGATTTTAGATTAAATTGTGATAAATTTGAATGGGAATTCATAAAAATTTTAAAGTTAACAAGAAATTCATTTTTGTGAATACTATGCATAAAAGCAAAAAAGTTATTAGGGGTGTGTGTACACAAGTATATCAGAATATAGTAAATGAACAGGAATAAGAATGTAAAAAAGTTTTAATTGAAAATATAAAATATGTCTCGAATACCTTCATTCACTTCAGGGTATTTTATGGTTGAAACACAATCGTATTACAAACTTTAAACAGTCTAATTTTATAAAGTGTAGAAATGACACCTATACGAGTATATATGTACATCTTATATATCAGACTACATAAAAAACCACTTTTACTTTATTTTCACAAATTTTTTTGATGACATTCCGAAGAAATCTATTGAAACCACTACAACCATAAATTAAATATCATGACTTTATCATATTTCATTCATTTAAAATATCGTTATGAATTTTTTTTACTATTTTTTTTTTTTCTTCTTCTCACATCCTTTTTCTTCATTTTATTTCACAAACAAACATTCATTGCGTTAATTAGTTCTACGATAATTTTGCGTTTAACTAAAGCAATTAAAATGAAATATATTTTTTTTTTTTTTTTTTTTTTTTATTTCTACTTGAAAGTTTCAAACTTTTAGCAATTGAAGTTAACAAGGTGTTTCATTAGTAAATTTTTACCTTGGACTAGAAAATAAATCATTTCAAGTCGAATGAGTAAAAAAAAAATGCTTAAAAGAAAAGTCCATCAAACAAGCTTTCTCCGAGTACATTTGATCTTACATTCCGAAAATGATTGAGAATTTTGGAAAATGATAATATATAAAGAAAAGAACACAAAATTTTAGATCTTTCAAATTGATTTAAAATTCAAAATATTATGAAAGTACCACGTTTAACTGCATCCAAAGGTGTCAATCAACGTAATAAAATTTTTCAAACGTTCACAGTGGGTAAAGGAGGCAAAGATAGGTTCAATCCTTTCATACATGATTTTTTTTATATCCTGACACCACATAATGGCTATCTTCAAAAATGCATCGCTGTCTATTTGATGCGATACTCAGAGAGCATATTATGATCTTAAACTGAATATCACATCAAATAGGCAGTGATGCAATTTTGAAGATATGGAATCTGACACGAGTCTTATACCTCCTAGTGAAACATCCTGTATGTACAATATTTTACATATACATACTTTGTTATACACATTGGGATATCATATCATATATTTGTACAAGCCAATGTACAATTATATTCATGATGACAATATAAAAACATGAAATTTAAAAAGAAAAAAAAAAAATAATGAAAAACTTGATAACAAAGTGACATTTGGATAAACTGTTTGTGTAACATTTGTTGTATATGCAAGAAGAAAGCAAAAAGGAGAATTTATATAAGAAAATTTCATTAAAACATGTGATGATATTTGCTAGCGTAACAGAAGTGAATTTTAATTAAGATGAAACTTTTTGTGTTTTTTTTTTTTTTTTGTCACAAAGGATAAATAAAAATTCATTTAAAATTTTAATGAATATACTTTATAAGTTGAAAAGAAAAAAAAAAAAGATGTATCTGTATCTGTTATGTATAAAATAAAAATTTATTGTCTTGTAAATAAACAAATTGAAATGATGATCGTGTAAGAAAAAAAACATCAATCAAAGAAAAATAATTTAGTTTTGGTCACGATACTTATTTAAAATGAAGAATTGCTAATAATTTTTAACAGAAAACTGTTAAAAAATTGAATTCTAAGAGTTCTTCAAAAAAAATTCTGTTTGGTTGATTTTAAAGAATTTCCTTTGATTTAAATTAAAAATTTTACAATTTTAAATAAGAAAATAAATATTTTACAATTATGTATGTATATGTTAAACAATAATAATGAATGAATTTAATTCATTATAAAATAAATACATTTTCAAATTAATTAAATTATCAACAATAAGAAAAAATAATAAATTGGAAAATATTTTAAAATTACATAATTTTCAATTTCAATTAAGAAAATAGAAACAGCCAATAAGCCAAATGAACAACTAGAAAACAAAGAGAGAAAAAAAGAGTAAGAGAATAATAACGAAATTTTCAATTTAAATTTTAAACAATTGAATTAACTTGATTTTATCTAACAATGTATTTTGAATGGTAGAAAATTTTTAAAAATTATTTTACAAGAATTTTATTATTCTCATAATTTTTTTTTTGTTATATTTTCAAATGAAAATTTATTGAAATTATTTTGATAAAACAATTTCGAGTAAAATGTTTTAAAATGAAATTAAATTTATTGACTTGCTTGAATATTTTTTATGACTAAAATTTTATTGAATCTGTTTTGATCACTTCATTTTATTTCAATTTCATTATTTTCTAAAAATTAAATCTTAAAATTGGTCGATTCATCACCATCCAGCTTTAGTGAAACAGTTTCGTGACAAACAAGTTACGTCACACGAATGTCTACAAATAAATGTGAATTGTAAGCCCTTGAATTGTTAATTGGGGGTTGACTCAATTCGAATAATTAAGCTTGAATTGACCATTAGGCAGGATATAGATTTTCAATGCCCCCGAAACATTAGAACCCTAAAGTACAGATCTTTGGTATCCATTCAAAGCTGAATTAATATGACAATTAATGCAATAATGTTCGTACTGATGAAAAATATGACTTTTGTTTATGTATTCTGTGTCTGCTACTAACTACCAAATTTGTGACTGTAACCAATGTAACCAGTACTATATTGAGCTACTGACCCCTCTTAATTAATTAATTATTATCCTTAATTTTGATACTTATTTTTTTTTAACACAATAAATACTACTCAAATTCTCTTCTTCCATTACTCTTAATATGTGTGCTCTTCATTATAATTTACGGCAATTTAGGTTTGTTTTTTTTTTTTTTTTTGTCAGAATAATCATGATTTATTGAAATTATTTTCATTCACGTAATAAATTATAATATTTTGGTATTGTGTTTACACAACAAAAAAAAAAAAAAAATTTTTTTTTGTAAACAACATTTTGAAAAATATATCATCATTTAAAATTTGTATATTTATTTGTCATATAACAGAAAATTAAAATCACTTTAATAAGCAAAATTCAGGATAATAAAAATACTTGAAAAAAAAAAAAAAAAAACAAAAAAATAGAAGAAAATTATTCAATTTCAAAATCAAAAAATAAAAAATAAATAAAATAAAATAAAAAAAATATCTATAATACCATAAAATACATACATAAAGCTGTGATTTAAGATTAGAATATAATTTATTAGTTTATTCATTAAGAGATAACCAAAAAGACCAAAGGACCTCTATAATTCAACAGAATACCAATAAATATACATACATTGTAGATACAGTCAACCACATTTTGGAATGGTATAAATTGTTTTTTTTTTTTCAGTTATAGAGCTATGTATAACATATAAAAATACATAAATAAGCTGTAAATCAATAAGGAAATGATAACTGAATTTTATATATATCTTTATATGTTATATAGGCCAAGGAATTTTAAAATGAACAGCAAAAAAAAAAAAAAAAAAAAAAACGGATATATTAAAAGAGAAAACGATAATAATATTAGATTTATCTTTTTTACCTTATAAAAGCCATAAAAATAAATATAACAGGCAAAAAACAAAATTATTTGAAATGGCTGATAAACCTTCGATGAAATAACTACGATATTATTGAAAAAAAAACAAAAAAAAATAGGAAAAGAAAAAAAAAACACGAAATCATTGAAAATCCCACAAAGCGATTAAAATTGAATTTCAAAATGATAAAAAAAAAAAAAGCAACGTTTATTTTATATTTGAAGATATTTGTACATATTGGAATATGTACACAAATTCAAACGTGTATGTTGTACGTACATATACACAATACATGTAAGCATGTATGATGTGCTTATTTGGGCTTTTCAGCATTTTTAAATAATATAAAAAAAAAAAATGAACAAAATTTCAGTGTATCTTGAAATTTTCAATGCCTAGATTTGTAGATTTTGGAAAGATTACAAAAAAAAAAAAAAAAAACCCCAGCAAACAAACAAGAACACAACAAGCAAATATATAAATTCAATAAATGAACTTTTATGTCCATGTTAAATATACTTCCAAAATATACACGTATACGTACAAATGCTTAAAATTTTTGTATGTGTGCTTTAACTAGTTAAAAGGAAATAAGAACTTCTAATTTCATGTTATATGTACAGTTGTTCAAAATAAGATTATTATATGTACAAGTTTATGTCATACATGCTTACATGGATATATCTAGCATGTACATATGTGCAATAAAATATTTATGTTACGTTATGGATTTATAATATATCTTCATGTATGTATGTGTGTGTTAATATAAAATATATGTATGTAATATTAATTTCATAAAATTGTTATATTCATTCTTACTTATAACTTTTAGTTGAACTTTTGAATTTCTTGTTGGACTCTTTTGAAAATCTACACGACATCTATAAATTCCAGAATCAGCATTTTTTGTTGAATCGATTGTCAAAATGGCTGGATTTCGTTCTGCTTGAAAATGTGCCCGTCCTCCAAAATGTTCTTCAACCCAATGTGAACCCTTTTCGAATTTCGATTGACGAGTATCAAAACTGAAAAAAAAAAAAAAATACACATAACAACACAAAATCGTAAATGAATGAAAATAGAAATTTTTTTGAAAATGTATCATCGGATTATAAAGAAATATAAAAACATTGAAAAATAAAATCAAAATGGCTTTTTTTTTTTCTTTCATTTTATGTCCTATAATAATACATGGGAATTTAGTAAGGTGTTGTTGTGAAACTTTGGACATTTATTATACAAATAAAGAAAATAAAAGAGAAACTGAATTAGCATTACGGTGTATTATTTTCGAATGTTGTTCTTTTTTTTTATTATTGTTATTATTATTATGGGGAATTTTTCTGTAGGTAATGCAATAAAGAGTGTGTGCGTCAGTTTAAAACATTGAGACGACGATTGTAAACATAAAAAAAAAATGCCCATTTTATATACGAATAAAAATTTTTATTTTAAAGGTAATAAACCTGTTAGAAAAACACATAAAATAAGAAAATGGCCTACAAAAAAAAAAAATTCTGGCATATGTTTCATGAGATTATTACCTAAAATATTCATTTTATAATCTCAAACTAATAATAATGAAAAATGTAAGTAATTTTCTATGAGTTTATACATTTTGCTTGTTTTAAATTTGGAAGTTACTCATCCGTTCATACGTACATATGTATTGATATGCATATTATAGCATCGAATAAATTTTAAACAACATTTTTGGTTGGGATTGGAAAATTATGTATTCTCATATTTTATTAACTATTTTATTCTGTTTCAAATTTCATAAATTTCAATTCAAAAATTCTACTAACCAACTAACAAAACTTTACAAAGTTTTGCAGATTGTTCATTATGTAAAATAAAATTAAAAAAAAAATTTTCCAATAAATTTTATGAAAATTTATTTTTTTATAATACTTTGTCATTAAACTTCAATAACTAAATCTAAATCGATTAATTTTTTAATCCTTAATAAGATTTAAAATATTGTTTTTTTTTTTTTTTTTTAATGAAAATTTATTTATATGTTATTGAATAAATTATGAGGAAAAATTTAGTCATAAATTATTATCGTTTAAGTCAAAAACTTTGATTTTATCACTTTAATAAGATTGCATACATTGAAACTTTTAATACATTTTAAATCTTTCTTAAATAGTGTACGTATGCTAAAATTATAGAATTTCATAATTTTCTTGTATGGAAAACTTATTTAAGCTTAAAATGAGCGAATAATGTACTCGTACATATTATCTAATGAATACATATTGCATTATCATTTTATTGAAAAACCAAGGAAATTCCTTATTAATTTGATACTACTTACAAAGTAAACAAAAGATTTTACAAAATTTATCAAAACAAAAAAAAAAAAATCTTAGTATTATCTGTCAATGAAAAATTTACGATAAAATGTTTATCTTCTGTATTAGAAGTTTAGTTTATCATTTTTATTTCAGATTTAAATAACAAAAAATAAAGTTAAGAGAGAATTAAGTAAAAAAATATAAATTGAATAGAATCTTTTGAAATATTTTAGTTCAAAAGCTAAAGAAACTTTTAATTGAAACTATTTTATTTCATTTTTTAGTTTGTGTTAATTTTATTATACTCCATACACTAATTCGATGCAGTTAAGGTCTAATGGAAATGACATAAATTAGTACCAATTTACGTCACTGTATATTGATATTTAAAAAAAAACTTTATCTCGTATTATATGATAACTTTATAGATTGTGGTAACACTACTCGTGAGATAAATTCATTAGAAATTACGAAAAAAGGAAAAGTAAACGTACCATAAGACATTAACTGCATCGAATTAGTGTATAGAGTATAGAATTAAAAATAAATTCAACAAAAAAAATCCTGTTTAAAATGAAACAGTTACACATGAATATTTAATAAGGAAAAAAATTTTAATTTTAAATTTAAAAAATTTTTTTTTCTTGTTTAATTTAAGTTTCGGAAAATTTTTATATTTTTTTATTAAAAATGAAATTTTTTCATTCATTAATTTAAAATCAAAATAAAATGGTTTGTTAATAAAATAAAGCCAAATGAATATATTTAGTATATTTAAAAATGTTTCTACATGTATTTACAACAAAACACATGTGTACGTATCCATGATTTTGTGTATTCACATGGTTTATCATACAGGAAATCAATGTTAAAACATACACAATTTAAATATATAACATCAAATACTTATACGTACTCATACATACGTACATATGTATTCACAGATCATATAAAATTACGATATGTTTCCTTTTTGCTATGATAATTACAAAATATTTTGAATGAAAACTTATAGTGTAATCATAGTCAGTCATTTCATATCATTTTGATTTTATTTACTTAATTTATTTTTGAATTTTTTTTCCCTAAAGGATACTTGAGATGCTAAAAATAACTAAAAGATAAAAATTTTAATGTGTAACTATACACCATACACTAATTCGATGCAGTTAAGGTCTTATGGAAATGACATAAAGTAGTACCAGATTTACGTTGTTGTATATTAATATTTAAAAAATTGATCTCATATTATATTATAACTTTACAAATTGTGGTAACACTACTCGTGAGATGATCTTATTAGAAATTACAAGAAAAGAAAAAGGACACACATACATATACTCCCATAAGACCTTAACTAGATCGAATTAGTGTATGGAGTATAATTGTGTAGAATGCATGTATATACGTACATATTATGTATAATAGCATTATATAGCCATTGAAATTTTTAATATTCCTTGAAAATAAGGATATCAAAAAATAAATGAAATAATGATGATAGAATTTTATGTATGATAAGACGCATATGACAATGTTAGATAGAATAATATACACGAGCAGCAACATACATACCATTAATATGTTTTACATTAATAAATATGTACCATGTAGAGATGATAAATAAATAATTATTGTTCTGGTTTGAAGAATTTCAAGAAAAGAAATTTGTTTTTTGAAAAGAACAAATACACTAATGAATAAATAATAGTGAACAAATACAATAATAAATTTTTTTTTATTTCTTATATTTTAAGGCAACAAGAAAATCAGTATCCGTAAAAATTATATAAATATGAGCACATCATATTCCGGGAACGTAATTAACGGATATATAACAAACATTCGTACATGCATTAAAAATACAATTTTTTTAATTATTTTCAGCTTCTTTATGTATCAAAAAAAAAAAAAAAAAAAAAAAAATTCTCATTAAAAAAAAAAACCAGAACAATACGAAATACATAAAACAGTGGGGAATAGAAGAAATTTTTTTTTCAAAAATATGTTACAAGTACGTACACGCATCAGTGCATATATTTTAAAATAATTAAATTCTTAACGAAAATTAGAACAAGGTCAGAGAATTTTTTCAATTACATACTTTGCATGTAAAAAAATTTTTTTTTTTTTGTTTAAATTAGTAATTACTTAAATTTTCTTTTGGTTTTTCCTTTTGATTTTCGTAATAGCTGTGATTTTGAATTTTTTGCTTTTAATTAGCGTTTGTTTTTTTTTGTCTATGGTTTACGAGTCTGTTTTCTCATGAGTCTGAAATAAGACAAACTTACAAAGATTTTGTATTTTATTTGATTTTATTCTGTACACTGTGCAACACACAAAAACAAAACAACGTATCATGGATTTGTTACCTTTATCCTTATTTTATTCTGAATATACATACAATGAAATTGTTTGTTTACTTTTTCAAATGAATTTTCTCACTTTAAAATAAACATGTATCGTACTAAGAGGAAAATCTAAATGTTACTAGAGATGTGTGTATGTACGTAATACACATTATTCAATTTGAAAAAGTCCTTATTTTGTAACTATGATTTTCGTTTTTTTTTTTAAATAAAAACGTATTTAGATGTGTTAGGAAGATTTGTTTGTATTTTTTTGCAATGAAAATATGAAAGCAAAATTAATTTCCATTCATTTTCAAAATTAAGTACATACATACGTGTACATTTAATACACAATAAATTGTGTAAACATTCATCGTTAGTAAAACAAAAAATAATGTAAAGTGTTTCCACTAAAAGATCTATCATTTTGTTGTCGCTAAATGTGCTTGATCTAATGAGAAATGGCTTTTTAACAATTTTTTAAAAAAGTTACATAAAGTGATTTCTAAATACAATCATACGAAATTTACACATTTTTTACTATTTGTTTATTTTTGAAAAAAAAAAAAAAAAGTACCAGAATTTTTCATAACAGAAATTCTGAATGAATTTTAAGTACACAAAAATTCAAAACAAATACAAATGTGACAGTATTTTGAATTTAAAAAAAACAAACTAAAACAAAAATTCTTTTGGTTTCTTAGAAATATTTCTGCTGTTTATTTAAATCCATTAGTTAAGGTAAAAATATGACAAAAATAAATAAATTAATAATGAGATGACAAAATTTTCTTAACTTAATGTGAATATGGAAATTTATTTGAAAATTCATGAAAATTCATGAATGAATTGTTTCAAAAGTAAAGATCTACTTTTTCAATAAATTCTTATTTACATAAATTTTTATATATATTTTTTTTATTTTTATATTTTAAATTTATTTTTATCATATTTATAAAATTTATTATTATAACTTTTCATGTAATTTTGTCCTTTTTATATTTTTTGTTTTTTTTTTTTTTTTTTCTAAAATTATTTTTCACTATTCCAAAATACTTGAACAAAAGAATAAATTAAATATGAAATTTAAATATTTTTTTAACCATTACGTAATATATACGTGTAAAAATAATAAAATGTAATTTACAATTAAAATAATCATTATAAATTGTAAAAAGTTCTTTAACAGATCTGTAGTTCTTTATGGTTATATTTTTCTTTTTTCATTTTATCAAATTTTTCTTTGAATAAAAATTTATTTCTGTTTTAATATATTTTTCTGTTATTTTATTTTCTTTCATTTTTTTTTTTTTTTGTTTTTTGTTTTAAATTATTCTTTCTAAAGATGTTTTGTTTTTTTAACATAAATTTAAGTTTTCATTTTATAGTCGAGGTGAAAATTATTATACATCAGAATATTAAATAAAAATGTATAGAGATTCAGTCACGAGATTGGGCCATAATGATATTCCTTTATTAACAACAACGATGAATAACGTGTAATCGGTATATAAAGAAAATATAATTATTTTCTATGAATTCATATTTGTATATGAATGTATGTTTTGCCGGTTCTTAGAATTTTGGTGCTTGAAGCACATTGAATTCAAAGAAAAAATAAAAGTATAAAAGATAAAGAAAAAAAAAGGTAAAAGTAATAGACCAGATACAATGAAAGCGAGCGTTTTTTTCTTGTGGCGCCGGTTTGTGGCGTTCAAGATACAATGAGAGCCAAGCGTTCGTTTTAGCATTTCATATTATTAATATGTAAACAAAGAAACTTTTTTCACATTCAATTCATGTCAATTTGTCTATAATTCTCTTTGTTCCTAAAAAAAAATGAAACAGGGAACAAACGTTGAAAAAAACAACACGCCACAAAATTCAAATTTCGGCAAAGTTTGTGGCGCCACAAAAACTCGTAGCTATCATTGTATCTACTTAGATACAAAAACTATGGATTCAAACTCATTCTGAAGCGTGTGAAAAACGCGTCGTTTTCATTGTATCTGGCCTATAACTGCTCCAGTTGCTTCGAAGGAAGCTCTGTATACATGTACACTGAGATTTAAAAAGGACTTTGGGCTATATTATCTAAATAAATGTCTTCAAAAAAGTGTACATAATTTTTTTTTTTTTACAATTTTATGCAACTTCATTTAAGATGAAATTTTAAAATTTAAATTTAATTCAAATATTTAAATGCGGCTTAGCTTGAAAGTGGTGTAAATCCATTTTTTTTTTCTTCATGTGAGATATTTAAAGGAACACTATGTAGTAAATTACGTGATTTTTTTATACTTCTAAAGTTTTTTTTAAAAAAATGGGGGCTTTACACTACTTTCAAAATAAACGGTCGATTTATTTAAATAAAAATTTGTATTATTCAACAAAATTAGGAAAACACCATATCTTCCTGAGACAGGTTTGTCTCATTTTTTTAATTTTAAATCAAAATAAAGAATATTCAAAAAAACAAAAAAAAAAAAAAGGATCAAGTAAAGTAAAGTAATGTTACAAAATTTATACATTTAATTACCTGTAAATTGGTTTTGGATGACTTTCCTTATACCATATCACTAAAGTAACCTTATCACCAAATACTGGCGGTGTAATATTGCATGGTAATCTTGCCATGGTACCTTGAACTGATTCCGAAATAAAATATGGTCCTGTGAAAAATAAACAAAAAAAAAAATATATTTGTATTAAATATTGATTACATAATTGATAAATGGTTGGTACAACAACAGATACAACAATTAGCAATATATCATTTACAATTTAAATAATAACAATTTTTATCCTTAAATTTTAAATAAATTTTAATTCAATTTTAAATTACTCAAATTTTTTCCAAGTTAATGTGATATTTATTGCGACATATAAATGTGTAAAGATTAGAATATTTATATTTCCTTTTTTTTTAAATTTTTTTTTTAATTATTTACAAAACTGTAAACAATTATCTAATTAATTTTTCACATTTACAATTAACATTTGATGTGAATTGTAACTGACACGAAAAAACCATCATTTGAACAAGATAAAATGCAAAAGGCTTCATATACCATCCACTTCAATTTGTTTACCTTTTCTTTGGTTCTTTTATCAAATTCAAAAGAAAGCAAATGCAATGGTTTTTTCTTGTTGTTTTATTTTAACAGACGACAAAGATGATAAACAAAACTGATAAAAATAAAATAAAAAAATACAAAAATGTATGTGGTAATGTAATAAGAGGCTTTTTACTTTGTATCCTTTTTCACTGATATTTTACAAAAGTATCATTTGAATGAAAAACTTTTTGAGATGTTCTTAAACTGATACAAAAGAAAGAATTTTCTTTTTTTTTTTTTTATAAATTTTCAAGTAGACCGCTATATTTTGTCTTTGTAAAATGATAAAATAAGAATTAATACAAGAAATTTAACCAAGCATTTTTTATAACATTTGAGTATAATAAAGGAAATACGATGTAAAAAAAAAAAACAATTTTAAAAATATGTGATACCACAAGAAAATCCTTGAAAGAGTTAACAATACAAAATATATGGCTTTGAAATGATAAACTTTGTGTGTTCGTTAGGGAAAAGTGAATAAAAATAAATTCTTCGTAAATAACAAAAAAAACTGGAAATTTTAGCAATATCAATTTTTTTTTTTTTTTAAATGTGTAATTAATCACATAAAATTAATATTCATGTCAAGTGTTAAAATTTATCTCTCAATGACAAAACACTTAACAGATGAATAAAATAAAACAAATGAATCATCATGAATTCAAATACAAAACCACTAAAATACCAAATAAAATTCAATTATATTGATAAAATTTAATTAAATAAATTTTGAAAAATATAATTGAAAATTTTTCATTTAAAAATTTTTATAAAAAAAAAAAAATTAAATTTAAAAAAAAAAATTCAAAAATATAAATGAAACTTTCGAATGACAATTTTTCAATTAAAATGAAAAGAATTCAATTATTATTTTGTTTTTACGACATTGGTATAACCATTTGAAGGAAAATAATTAAAACATTTTTCCGCGGGGTTAATTTTGCTGAAATAGGATAAAAAAAAATGATTTTTTCGAGTCCTCTTTAATTGAGCCAATTCAAAAAAAAAAACATACAATAAAAAATTGTATAGAAAATTATTAGAAGTACATGATATCGAAAATTGACCACAATTGTAGACCACAAATCAATTAATTTTGTATTACTAACCCATACGAAATAATACTATAAATTCGCAATGCATTGGTCCATGACGAATGGTTTTTTTAACAGCTGAATAACAGACCTTGGTAGTATAATTCTGCACAAGATTGAACAAGCTGGAGGTTAGAAACTGGATGGCTTTATCTATGGACAGAGCGAGATGGAAGCAAATTTTCATTGAGGCCAAGGTCCTCTTAAGGACTGCAGTGCTGTAGAAGAAGAAGAAGAAGAAGAAGTATAATTCTGCCATGAATAAACTTTTCCCACAGCTCAAATGCAAAAATTATAAGAATATTCTCAGCTTAATTAGAAAAGCTGAGAATCAACATATTACGATTATTTCAAAATAAAAATTCAATTTTCACTTTATTAAATTTTTTTTGAAAAAATTCTTTACTTTGAGTCTCTCAAATGATTTCAGTCATTTTGAATTTTGTTGATTTTTATTTTATTTTAATTTCATTGATAGTGTAAAGATATTTTCGCATTAAAATATCAATTTTGTTGAATTTTCAAATCCGTGTGAATATTTACAAAACAATTAAATTTTTTTTTTACGGTTTTTGAAAGTATACATTAATACAAGACTTGAATGCATTTCGCTTGATCATTTGCTAAAGAAAAGAATAAATGAAAATGATAAACAAATAAATGAAAAAAAAAAACGTGAAGAAATACGTTTTCTTTTCACTATAGTGTTTATTATAATGCTCACAAATCTCAAACAATCTTCTTAATCCGTTTTAACATTTCTTTTTGTTTTCTTCTTTTCATTGAAAAATTCGTCGTTTGTACAACGCGTATTAAGTTCAAACAAGACAGACGTAGACTACACAGAAGTATATGTACGTACATTGCATGTGTTGGTATCCTCCTTCACTGGAATTATGTGTTTGAAATGTTGATGATAAGCATTTTCTTTGTTTTTTGCTACCATTTTGTCGTTTTTTTCGTTTTAAATTTTCTGAATACTCTATACTATAAAATTTATTTTTTATGTATGCAATTTTCCACTTCATTTTGAATTTTCATTTGTTTTTTTTTTTTTTTTTGTTTTTTTCGCCTTTGCTAAATTTTCATTCAATTTGTATAGTAAATTTTAATGAGCATCATGTAATTGTTTAAGAACAGATATCAATGTGACAATTCAACATATGTCGTCTCTTAGATTTTATAGTGATAATGAATTTAAATTTTGAACAATTTATGTATGTACGCAACGTATGTACTTGTAAGCAATCATGTAAAAAAAAAAACAATAAAATTTTTTACAAAATTTTCTTTGAGATTTTAAATGAAATTTTTATCAAATTCATGATTTAAAAGATCACGAAAAATTTAATTAAATTTTATATCTTCAACAATATACAGTTCAATTGATATAGGCAATAATCCATGTTTTTTTGTGAAAATATACGCTGGATATTGCATTGAATATAGGCAGAAGATGCATTTTCGAAAACACCCTGAATACATAAACATCAATTGACTATGAAATGCATAAAACGACCAACAAACAATGAACAGTGATTTCAGTGATGCTCGTGTCATTGCATGTTACTTAGGTTACAAGTTTTTTTTTTTCTTTTATTGAGTTTTTCATATTTTTCCGATAAAAAAAAAAAAAAAATTTTATATTACAATATTTTATATTTCTTTATTTAGCTATTATTATTCTTGTACATACGTCAAAATGAAAAACTTCAAAATGAAATTGAAGCAACAATTTATGGTGTGGGTTTGTATAAATTTTCCTATTATCCTTACTCATATGTATATGCGTTAAAAATATTGTACACATTTTTCATTTGTTATTGTATGAAACAAGATTAGTAAAAATGACAGATAGCAGAGTAGCAATGACAAAAAAAAAAAAAAAAAAAATTCTTTAAAAATTTTACCCTTTTTTCGTCATCCTTTTAAGGATATACTATGTAGTATATTTTTAATATAAGTATGTATATACATGAATGTATCGATTTTAGCTTTGAATACAAAAAAAAAAACATCATTTTTTTTTTTTAAAGGATTTATGTGATAGATGAAAATTTATGCTTTTATGAAATAAATATGTATGCACACAGAAATAGGAAAGGATCAATTTCAACAGTTTTTATTTCGTTTAACGTAAAAACAAAAAAAAAAAAAATACACGAGTATACTAAAACTGTTGGACGAATTTAGCATTAATTTGTCATTCATTTTTTAGGGCTCAGGCTTTTTCTTTTATAGTATAAAAGATGAGCTTAAAAAAAACAAAAATGCAACACAAACACGATTTGCATGACAGGAAAATATTTTTGTACTTTCACAAGAATATGATAAGATTAATTTTTCAATATCGTTTTAATCAAAAAAAAAATTTTATTTTTCTCGCGGAAAATTCAATTTGAGAAAATTCAATTAATGTATAATCGCAATAAGTATTAATTTCAATTACAGCCTTAAGGATACCATTTTATTTCTGAATTTGGATATTTATATTCTGTTTACTAATGTTATGCACTTAAGGCTTTATGGGAGTACATATGTATATATTTTTGCTATCATAATTTCTAATTAGACTGTTTCACGAGCAGTATTACCACAATCTACAAAGCTTTTATTATCTATCAGATGAATTTTTTGAATATCAATACATAGTGATGTAAAATGGTACCACTTTAAGTAATCGCCATAAGACCTTAAGTGCATAATATTAGTGAACAGAGTATAGCTAATTATCTTTCGTAATTTTTATTGTTGCCAAAAACATAGTAATTTCTAAAGGATACGCCAGAATGAGACTAATATTGATATGATACTTTTGATTTAAATTTAGTTACAGATATTATAAATAGAAATTTAGGAAAAAAAAAAATTTTTTTTTATCCAATTTAATTATGATCAAATGTAAATGGTAACATAGTTGCCATAAATTTCTTCCCTCATACATACATATATATGTATGTAATCGATTGTAGATGAGTATGTGGGCATTTTCCCTAAATCAAAATAATTTAATTTTGAACAGGATAATATTGAATGTACACAAACATAGAATAAAAAAGCTAAAATTTGTAAATATTGTGGATATTTGTTTTACACACTGTACATATTTGGTATTTTGTTTTATTTGAAATACATAATAATGGTTTTAAAGGCACATAAAATAATTAACAATAATTTTAAATAAAAATTCATAACATGTTACAGGCACATTATAAAATATTTAAATAATTTCTATTTTACGTACTAATTAAAATGTTCTGAACGCATGTTTTAAAGACATTGTGTTGTGACACAAAATCATCGCATTAATTCAATAGTAAATTTTTTTATTTTTTCAATTTTTACCTTTTGTTCATTTAAAATTCATATGTGCGCATCCACACATTATTTTGAAAATCATATTTAGTTCATGGTACATTCACGTATTTAAGTGTACAGAATATGTCTATATGTGTCTGTCGATTTTGTAAAAAATTAAAATACGAACAAAAAAAAAACGTTAAATTCAAATTGTTACAAATTTTATAGTGGAAAACTTTTTTAATAAAATGTAAATCATACAATATATGTATGTATCTTCTGCCTAAGTACATGTGTGCATGCACAGTCAAAGCCTATAACAATAAAATTATTTTAACAAGAATATAAAACCAAAAAAAAAAAAAAAAACAAAAAATGAAAGTAAAAAAAAAAGACAAAAATAAACTTATAGAAAATATCTTTTCATCATTTCTTTGACATCGTTTATTTTATCTGTTAAAAAGAATTTCATCTCAGCTTATTCTATTTTATTTCATTTTTTTTTTTTTTTTTTGTTTTTGAAGGCATTTCGTATTTTCATAAGTCTTCTTATAAATTTATTTTTTCTTTTACGATCATTTTTTTTTTGTGTTTTGTTGCAAATAAAATAACAAAAACTGAAATAAGCTAAACTTTTTCCAAAAGAAAAACTTTTCCTTTCAAAGACAAAACCAAAAAAGAAAAGAAAAACGGAATAAGAACAATAATCAAAAGCAAAAACGAAGAAAAAATTTTTATATTTTTAACTTTCCTATATATAACAATTTCATATCTCGATGGAATGTATGCGTTTAATATCAATCATTGAAATAACAACATAAATACACTCTTGAATATCTGAAAAGGATATTTTTATATATATGCGTATATGTATGAAATTGTGTAAATTATTTTGATAATTTCAAACTTTTTTTTTTATTTTTTTAAAGTATTCCGTGTAACTGAATATGACTGTTATACAAATGTTATACAATGGCATTGTAGCATTCCGTATCAGAATAAATAAATTTTTCGAAAATAAATAAATAAATAAAAAAAAAAAAAAAGTTTAAAAAACTTTGATTAAAAATTAATGAACACAAATGTTACTCTTTTTGGTTTTCAATTAATTTTTCACCTTGTATATTGGTAAAATAATCGATTTTTCCTTTTCAACTTTTAATTTTTATTCTTAAAATGTTAAAGTAAAAGGGAAAATATATTTTTCTCTTTTATTTTATTTTAGATAAATACAAAATTTAGTATTTTGAGATACTTTTTTTGGAAAATTCCGATATTAGAAATTTCTCTGCGGTTTATTGACTATAATCTTCTCTATAATCTAAATTAATGAACTTACAACAGCTTTGCAGATTCGAATCAGAAATTTTATAGACTAGAAAGAAAGAGCATACCAAACTGAATACGAATTTTAACAGATCTTTAAAAATGAATATCTGATATAATTGATTACAGAAATCTGCAAAAATTAGAAAATTCCACTGAATACCGGGCTAATGAAAAATTGTATCAATGTAACGTTAGTATACCAATTTGAATTAATATGCTCTTCTTCTTCTTTATGACTGTACAGCCCTTACCAAGACCTTTGCCTCTAACAGACAGCCCTGATGTAATATTCTCTATCAGAATCTATACAGACTTTTAAAATGAAAATTTTTCAAATTTTTATTGGTACATTTTAATTTGATTTTACCTGACCACAATTTTTATTTGTCCGATTATGTATAAATTGTTTTGCTTTTTCTAATATTTTCAGTTTAAACGTATTTTTTGTAACAAAGTATACCACATACACATAGTATATATTTCTGTACATGTGAAATGTGTACAAATTGTACAATATTTAATCTATTTAAATCTCTAACGTAATATTCAAACATATTTATTTTATTTATTCCATACTAAGTTTCAAATTAAATTAATTAACTGACTGGTGTACTAAATAATAATGTTTTTTTATTTTGTTTACAAAACATTCTCATTTCTGTTTTGTCTTTTTTGTACAACACAAAATTTTTATGTTTTTTTTTTTTTTTTTTTTTGCATATTTCCACTTATGAATTATCATTATATTTTTAAACGACAATATTTAATTTTAAGTAGATTCTAATTACATTCATAATTTTTGTTGTTTTTTTTTTTTTTTTTAGTTAATTAACATTACATATGTTTTTATATTTACATTCATTGCATATGGTTATGAATTAAATTTAAATTCCGTTTTAAATTACATAACACAAAATATTTACTAAATTGTACCACATATGATTTTATTATATGTTTTTGTCTGTATATATTATACATACTTACATACTAAATCATTTGAGAATATGATGTATGTACATACATATATTGTACACATTACGTTTAATGTTTATATTTTACCCTACAATAATGTCATTTTTTTTTAGTTCTTATTAGGTTAAATGTTTTTTTTTTGCAAAGCTAAACATAAAATTTATATCATGGACAAAATAATTTGAGATCTAAAAAAAAAATATTTCATAATAATCCATAGCATATGGGTACACATATATTTTAATATCATGAAATATAATAATACGATTTACGCTTTTCACCATTCATAATTCATATATAAACTGACTCTGTACATGGTAATGGTCTGTTAGTAAATCATACGTTTAATTATTGTAACGATTTTTTTTTTTTTTTTTTTGAACATATGTACAGGAACGCAAATTTTTAATACAGACAATGAAACTAGTATATTCAAGTATTATTATTTTTTTTTTAAATTAATTTAAACGTATGAAAAAATTTTTTTAGGTTTGATAAAACAAGAATTCAAAATTAGATTTTTGTCTACTAATTAATACTAACTTAAAATAATTCTTGTACTTTGTTTTTATAACATAGGCATAGGAACTTGTTGTTAATGGTGCTTCTCTTTATTCTTTAGCGTTCAATTTGTATAAATTCGTCTTTTTCTCTCTATATGCCAGTTTTACCAGATTGCTAGTTTACTTCTAGTTTAGTTTTATAAATGAAAACAACAACAACCACACAGTAGTAACATAAATCATAAACATAAATTTTTATGTTGTTTGATTTACACGTGCCTATGCTCTAAAAACAAATTATAAGTCAGCTTTTACATTAAAGATAAAAACTTATGAAACACTTTCCAATAATTCCAGTTTACTGGATGAAGTAAAGTGAGAAGAGTATCAGATAGCCCATAGATATCGTCCAACCTCACACACGCCTCACTTTCTTCATCCAGTGTTTCATAAGACAATTTTTCATATGTGTCTAAGTAAGTGTCTCATCGTTTAAAACCCTTTTAATATAGTTTTGTTTTTCAAAAACTGCTCAAGTATTCAAGATTTCAAACTGGATTTAATATAACTAATCAGCTTTATTTGGCTGGGTATGTATAATGATTGAAATAAAAATAAAAAATAAAAATTTTTTTAAATTTTAAATACCAATATCATAATTACAGCTGTATTTCAGAAAATTCGAAGTTAAATATTCCAATAATTTAAATTGAGTACATTTCTAGGATAATGTTTATCTTATATTAATTATTATGAAATTTATGTATAAATGTAAACATTAAATGTTGTGCATTCAACATTTAATTTATGTCACATACATAAATGGCATAAGCAATAATGATCCATATATGAATGCAGTACACACATACTAAAATCTTCTTATGTATACATGCACCTTTGGGAATAAGAAAAACATTAATGCCTTGTTATAGATAAATAATAATTAATTTTCCTGTGAGAATAAGTTCATAATATGTATGTACGCCTTGATAACACTTTTATCATTTTGATATCATAAAATAATTAATTATACATTAATTTAATAGAAAATTAATACAAAGGTAATAAATTAAAGAAATTAATCGTATTATTATTTTTTTTTTATTTATGTAATAAGTGCAATGATAGACTAATTTTCTTTTAAAAATTTAAAAACAAAAATAGTTATTAATTTCAGGTATGTGATATTCTTATACAGATATCATGAAGATCTTATACATGTCTTCAAATTATTTAGAATGTCTTTTAACTTATCAAATATATTTATAATTTGTTTTTAAAGCATAGGCACGGGTAAATCAACAACAGTAAACTAGCAATCTGCTGGTGAAATAAGCATATAGAGAGAAAATGACGAATTTATACAAATTAAACGCAAAAGATTAAGAAGAAGCACCACTAACAAGTGCCTTTGTTATAAAAACGAAGTATAAAGTCATCGAATATATTCAAATAATTTTTAATTTTCAATTTTCTAAAAATTTTATAAATACCAACGTACTCAATCACAAAGGAATTAATTGACTTCTACAAAATAAAAAAAACGTGTAGATTTTTTTGGAAATTTATTAAATGTCGACAACGTCAAGTATGTTATTTTATTAACCAAAAGAATAAGCAACTTCATGTAGACTTACAAAGGGTGAGGAATACAATAAGCTATTGAATAGCTGCAGTCTCGAGGTTATCAATATCAAACCTCATCTCACTCTTTTGGAGAAAAAAAAAAAAAAAAAAAAAAAAAACAAAATGTCGACAATTGAAAAAGCACTGAAATTTCTAGAGGAAAAATTTCGTAGATCTAAAAGTATCAGATTCATTATGGATAAATTTTGGGGTTTTGTTTTTCCTGTTTATAGCTTATTGTGTGGACACAGGATTGGAGAGAATTGGCTTTGAATAGGGAAAATTGCGGATAAAGACTGCAAATGGCCAGGACTCTCCATGGGTTGTAAAGACACGAGAAGATGTCCTATTGTGTAATTGGGTTTTGTAATAACCAAGGTAAATTTTATTTTTCTAAAAAATATGAAAGAAATCAAAAATTTATTTTCCTTCTAATACATATATTAATTTCATTTACATATGCATAAATAATTGTATATAGATAAACAAATTAATTAAATAAAATTATAATAAATGATGAATTATTTTAATAAAAATTAATGTTAAAAATCTTTTCTTATATATGTATGTATATATGCGTACATTTAAACCTATATTGTCAAGTGCTTGAATATTTAAATGAGCATTTAATAAAATCTACTGTTATTATTATACTAAGTTGTTTTTCACTTGAATGAAAAAAATAAATATAAAAATAAAAATGAGCATGTATGTACGTTATTCAACACATAATATAATGCTTTTTTATTTTCATTATTTATTTGTATATATTGTATACGTTATATAATCGAAATGAATACATTGCAATATTATATGAATTTTATATATGTAATAATATGTAAATACTTATGAATAAAATAAACAAAAAAAAAACAGTAGATATATGTATATAAAAAAAAGACAAAAATAATAATAAATAAATAAATTCTATACAAATATTATACAAAGCTGTTAATCCACTTTCTTATATACATGCATGTACGTATACGTATATATACTGGTTTAAATTTATATGGGAAATATGGAAATTCTATTTAATGTATCATATCTAGCAAATGTATATACATATATGCTTCACTGATATTTATATGTAAATGATCATACATATATGCATATATATTAGAAAGTTATACGAATGTCATTTAGATGAAAAGTGTATTACTTTTTGGTATGACATTCAAATCTTTAACAATAAAGTAACAACAAACAAAATATTTTGAATTACATTGGTATTTACACATCCATATAAGTATTTTAGTATATACGTATACGTACGTTATATATACTTTTAACTGAATTGAATATATTGTGTGTATATATACATTTTCTTAAGGAAATTCTAATTCATTTCATCCTGAAACATATCAATGCTTAGTATACAATGTATATTTAAATATAAATGCTTGTAGAGATAAGTATGTATATGCAAAGTAACATTGAAAAAATATATACACACACACACATATATATACTTAAATTTTTAGCAAGTACATGCTTCATCTATGTGTACATACATGTATGCATACATACATAGCTGAATGTACAATACAAAAAATATAAAATGTAAATTATATGCATACGTAAAATTACAAATATTTCTTAAGGGATATTGTTAAAATGAATATATTGTATACACAATACGTATGTTATATGTATGTATAAGAATGAAAATAATATTTGAAAATTTGTTTTCTCAAGCATATAATATAATGTGTACATTGTACAAATGTAACGTATATTTACATATATTTAGAAGCTCATTTTCACATATATATAAAGTGATTTAAAATGAAAGGCATATACAGAGTACATATGAAAATGAAAAAAAGCCTACGAATATATATACATATATTGAAAGTTCACAAACCATACACGAATATACATATGTATATAAGATACACATACAAACATATATACATATATTTACATTTTATTATGTAATAATATCATGTATGACAACTATGTAAATTTTCTAAATGGAAAATATTAAAATTTATATATTTTTCCTTTTATATTGTATTATGTATACATATATCGTTATATATCCTTACATATCCTTAACATACATATATCAATCTAAATGACGTTTATGCCATCATTCAAATATTATATTATTGTACATATTTTCATTTTTCTTTGTTACAAAAAAAAAAAAAACAAAACCGTAAAGAAAAAATAAAAAAAAACCAAATATTTTCCAGTATTTTTTCTTATACATATATTCGTATATTTTTCTTAATTTATTTCTTTTCTTGCCATCAAAACATTATTATTTTTCAAAATTAACAATGTGTTAACTTCATGATAGCTTTTCAAACTTAAATAAGTACATTATGTATAAAATACACTTGCTAGAATTTTTTTTTAATACACAACAATGAGTACTCTGTGTACATTTTAATGGTGTATTTACAATAACTACCTTTACAAGAAAATTTGTAGGCTTTTTTTTTTTGTATATACTTACTTTTATACCCGCACATATGGGATTTTATTGACCTAGACGTATGTGTACAATATAAAGAAAATTAGATTCAATGAAAAAAAAACAAAAAATGTACATACATATATTTTTATGTATCTTATAAATTTTTTATGTTAATGATTTAAATGTACATACATAATATATTTGTCAGTTCTTATATACATATAATTACTGTACACATGCTAAGATGTACATATACACACGTCAATGTTTTCATTCATTATTCTGTTATATTTATAATAAAATAAAAATAATAATGTCAATATATATTTCCATATATGTACATACGTATACGTACAACTTTTTATTAATATTTTTGATTATATTAATTTTTTTTTTTTTTATCTTTTATTATTATTTGAGAAAATTTTAGATAAAAAAAAAAAAATAATAATAATTATAATAATATTCATGTTACATTTATAAAAATGAATAAATATCTTATAACAAGAATTAATTAATTATTAGAAAATGTGAAGGACTAACATAAAAACCAAAACTAAGGTGGAAAGATTGCGTGGAGAAAGATGAATGGAAGCTGCTGAGTGTGAGAAACTGAAAGACTTAATATGCTGCAGATCGACGGAGTCTCTGGAGGATGAAATCTACTGGAGGCCTTGGCTATAGATATGAGCTGTAGAGCCATTGAAGAAGACAAGAAAAAAAGAATAACATAAATGTATGTAGTATTAAAGACAATTTCTTTAATGAATTATCAAAGATAGTATTATTTTAGGTTTATTACATGTGTCATATAAACATGCTACTTACTCTATATTGATGTAACAATGTGTATATACGTGAATTTTTATTTATAAAACTAATAAAATCAACTTAAAAACTTATTACACAATTAATTAAACTAGTTAGTTAATTACAAAAATTACATTATACATAAAATGAAAACATACGATATAAAATATAGATATTTATATATCTACTATATAACGTAGGAACATACGTACGTATATGTATGTATCATTGCTCATATAAAAGCTTTATATACATAATTTGTATATAAAAAATTCATATGTATGTGTGTATTTGCTTTGTACATGAATAAAACATTCAATGCATGTACGTTATGTAATAAAATGTAAATTAAAGACCTCGTTTATTACAACATTTTAATAGTATACACTCGTTTAGTGCTATACACATACTCGTAGAATAGAATCAACATTTAGAAAATATATAATTTCTGGCTCAGCAATATTTTCTGTGTGGTTATGATACATATATACAAAACTATATAATACATCTGGTTGGAAATAAAGATGACTTTGGTTTTATTTTTTTTTTGTTTATTCTTTCCAATATAATTTCTACTTCATCTCGTTGATTTTTAATAAGGTAAAATGCATGTGTTCATACAAGTACATTTTATTGTAAGCAATATTTTTTCATTTTCTCAATATTTGCAAAAATGTTACTTACATGTTTGTATATGTTGAGTACAAAAAATTTACAAACATTTTCATAAAGAACACATACATACACACTTACATATTCATTTTCTTTTATACTCATACAATCTCTACTTGTATGTACATCATACATTACATCAGTAAGAGGTGTCAATATAAAGGTTCAGAAAATATAGGTCACAAAAAAATATCAAATATACAAAATACAAGTAATCACTCAATTTAACAACCAAAAAAATATTCAACACCATCAAAATACACATACATATGTATATATATGTATAGACATGTTAACATTTAATATGATGTATATGAGCAAAATTATATAGAATACACACACAGCATGTACAAGGATATATATAAACAAAATAAATTTATAGATGTACATGTGTAATGTAACGAGGGATTTTAATATGAAATTCTTAATTAATTGAGGTTTAAATGAAATTCTGTATTTAAGATTGTAATGAGAAAATATTAGATTAAATTTATTACAAAATTTTTCATACAATTACTTAACTACTGTATGTACATATGGATGTTCTTGTATAATTAAATTTTGTTATGTAAACCCATCAAATATAGGTACTACATATAACTATATAATATCCTTCACTTTAACGTAATCAACATGAAATGTGTACATACATATGTACATATATTCAAGTGTAAATATATTTTGCATGATTTTACATAATATGTATTAATTTAAAAAACAAACTGAAAAGCAATGAACATAACATACATACATACATATGTATATGTACTGAATACACATGATTTTAATTAAAAACTTTTTTTTTTTTTTTAAAAACTATTTTACATACAAGTGTTAGACGCATTACACATTTACATATGTTCATATGTGTAACATGTACATATGTATGTACATACATAATTTATAAATAGAAAATTTATTTTACCATAATATTTTATAGAATACATTTTAATGTATGGATAGCATAAAATATAAAATGCATTACATTTTCAATTTTATTTTTGTTTTTGTTTTATTTTATTAATTCATTTATTGTATTCATTTACAGGGGAATAGAGTAATTATAAATAATTCAGTTTAATATACATATGTATGCATTTTTGTTTTTTTTTTTTTTTTACAGTTCACCTATATATGACCCAATTTATAATTTAAAAAAAAAAAAAACGGAAATTATAAAACATCTCTTTCATAAATATTTTTAAATTCTGTGAAATATTTTTGTGAATTTTCCAGTAAATTTTTGATATTGATGTAAATTTATATTATACAGAAAGCGTTTATTTTATGAACTTTTATACTCAACAATTAGATTACCTTGAAGGTGGATTTTTTATTTTTGTGCTTTTTTAGAACAAATTTTAGTAAGTGACCAAATACGCCTGATTCGCACCACAAGACCAACATCATTCAACTATATACTTCATACACTAATTCGATGCCGTTAAGATCTTATGTGTCCTTTTTCTTTTCTCGTAATTTCGAATAGGATCATCTCAAGATTAGTGTTACCAAAATTTGTAAAGTTATCATATAATATGAGATGAATTTTTTTTAATATCAATATACAGCGACGTAAAGTGGTACTACTCATAAAGTCATTTCCATATAAGACTTTAACTGCATCGAATTAGTGTATGAAATATAGACTAATCGAATATAGTTTGTATATAAAGTTTCATAAAAATCGGAGGTGGGTCGGGTCCTGAAAGGAACTTCGGCCTATATTTTAGTAAACTTTAACTCAAATTACTACCCATCAACTGAAAATTACTAAATTGTACATATTAGTGAAGTATTCATCAAATCTGTTAACGATGTTTATAGTTATTTTAAAATAAGACAAAAATTATTCAAATGCAGACCTAATTTCTAATGAACTTAGTAAAACCATTTTCTTAATTGACCACAATGAATAGAACTACTTGAGAATATGATTTCTCTCTTTTATTTTTGATCAACATTTGAAATAAAATAATTTGATTTGTACAATAATACGACATGTCTTTTAATTGTAAGCAAATTTAATTTACATCATTTCTTTGTAAATTTATTATAACGAATTTAATATCGTATATTTTTAAAAAATTGTCACTGATGATAGTACATTAACTTTCTCATATACGTATTCACATCACACGTTACATTATAAATTCTAGAAAAAAAAAAAAAAAAAAAAACAAAAAAAAAATATCGTACCTATGATGCAAAACGTTTAAAAAATGCAAATGATCGCATGTTAAAAAAAAAAAGAACAAACTTTTCGAACAACACTTGAGATGAATAAATTAAAATATATAAAAAATATATAAAATATTTAAATTGCAAAGAAATGAATGCAGAACAAAAAAAAAAGATAATAATAAAACGGAGACAAAAATTAAAACTCAAAATGAACAGAAGGAATATATGCATCCCTTATGCATAAACTTCAAAATGTTTTTTTTCTAGGTTTTTTTTTCTCTTTTTTAGTAATAGATACGATGCAATGCGACATTTATAAATTTCATTTTATTTATCTTCATATGTATGCTTAGACTATAGAAGGGTTAACGTTCAAATTTAATTACAAAACTGTCTCAGTACATTTTAATTAGAATATATTTTTACTCCGTTTTTTATTTCCTTCAAATTTTATTTAATTTTTTTTTTTTTTTTTCAAACTGAAACATTTTTTGCACTTCAAAAATTTTTCTATAAAAAGCACATACAAATGATGGTATGTGTATTAAAAAAAAATTTTTTTTTTTTTTTTTGTACAGTCATTTTTCTTTAAATTTATTCGTGTGAAACCTTAAATATTACGTTGTTAGGGTTGTAATTGAAACACACACATAGAACATACATATGTAGTTGAAGAAGACATGAATTTTAATCACAAAAATATCCTGGATAAAGGACTATCTTATACGAATTTGGTATATCCTGGATAAAGGACTATCTTATATGAATTTGGTATATCCTGAATAAAGGACTATTAACAGTCTTATGGGAATGTGGTTAAAACTTAATAAAAATACATAATTACATGAATTTTATGTACAATGACAAAAAAACAAAAACCTTCTTAATTATACCACTGTCCGAAATTTATATGTACATAATCACATTTTATTTAATTTTTAAAAAGTACATACTATATATAAAAAGAAATATATGTGAAGCTTGGAAAAAGCTTTCATGTTCTGTTGACTGAAATCAAAAAAAAAAAAAAGGAAAATAACATTTTCAAGAAAATTTCAATGAATTTTACTTAGAAATTTTATTATATTACTTCAAAATTCTTAAATTAATGGTTTCAATTTATTCAAAAATGTAACCGACAAATGTACATTTTCTTTTTTTTTTTAATTTACAAAAAAAAAAAAAAAAAAAAAACAAAATTTATATATTGCAATAAACTTTTATTTCATACCCTTTTACTAATTTTATTTATTTATTGCTGGAC
This sequence comes from Anthrax anthrax, assembly GCA_963971155.1. Lineage (NCBI taxonomy): Eukaryota > Metazoa > Arthropoda > Insecta > Diptera > Bombyliidae > Anthrax > Anthrax anthrax. The sequence goes on from OZ020124.1 coordinate 16,941,438, forward strand.
CAATAATACCAAAAAAAAAAAAAAACAAAATACAAAAAATATCAAATTACATGAAAACGTTTTTAAAATGAATATATTTTGATAATGTATAAAATTAAAAACATTATACATGTATAACATACAGATATTTACCAAAATATATATAATTCTATTTAATATTATATTGTTCTCATTTTCTTGGTTATTTTTCATTTTTTAATAAAACCACTTGAGCTTTAATGGATTAAAATAATTTTGATAAATATTTAATAGAATTTTTAGATTATTCATATAGGGAGGGTATACTATATATACTTTGTTCCATAATAGCATACACAAAAATTACCTCATATATAATGGTAACAATATTTGTAAATATTTTATCAACAAAAAAACAATCCAAAATTATTAAAAATTCATGTAAATTGCATGTAACTAAAAATGGTACAACAATCAGTATTATAGTGTATTTTCTATCATCATATAAATCTCTATACGTTCATTTTATATACATAATACCAAAAAGGGAATACTATAAAACTACATGGATATACATATTAAGTATATATTTTTGATAATTAAGGATTTTATATATACTCAGAGACATTTTTGCATTTTATATATATATTAAGGATATGTACTATATTTAAGTTAAATGATATCCAAAAAAAAAAAAAAAACGTATAGAAAATTTTCTTATTTCGTATTAAAATTATTTAATATACTAAAATAATTTAGAAGAAACATTAAAGCCAAAAAAAAAAACCTAAATTTAATACCACAATGAATACATTATTACTTGATATACGAGTATACAATGATATTAGGCTCTCACATACACATTCATATACCAACCATAAATGAAACAAACTAAATGGATTTTCAGTTGGTTTAATATATAATTTCATTATACGATAAATATATACAAAATAGAATAGAAATTATATTATACTGTATACGTATGTACATTTTATACAATTTCGATTGTGAATTTAACAGTAAGAAAATTTCTAATTAGTTATATATAACAATGTGAAAGGATTTTTATTCAATCGAAATTTATTGTTAGTTTTTCTTCCATTTTTACAATTATTTATTTTTTATTTTATTTTTTTATTTTTTTTGTTTATTCATTAATTCTTTAATGTGAATTTTTTATTGTTAATTTTAGCATTCAAATCCTTTAAGCCATATGCCGTATATTTTTTAAGAAATTTTGAATTTAGTTTTAGAAAATGAACAAAATGAAAATTTATTTTTATTTTTCACCTTCAATGTTGTTCACTTGCGTTATTTAATTAAAAAAAAAAATAAAATAAAATAAAAAGGAAAAATTTCATAAGTATTATTCGTTGAATATAAAGACACGTGTGCATATGTTAGGTGATAAAATTTCATTATAACTATTTTTATTCTTCGAAAACAAGCAAAAAAAAACAAAAAAAAAACAAAGTAAATTTTTATGTGAACGATCTTTATTATGAAATAAGATAAAACGTTTCATTTTATTAAATTAATTATATATTCTTAGCATTGTTTTAAAGAAGACCATGAGAATAAGATAAGAAATCCATTAATTAAGATCAAAAATAAAAATATTGTATTATATACAATAGTTACATTACATAAATACGTATCTATGTACATTTTATTCTAAGAATTGATTATATAGCAACGAAGAAATTAAAAGGATTTCATATATGTAGATATGTATATACACTACAGTGTCGAGGCCACCAAAACCTCATCTCACTCCTTGTGCCTTACAAAAAAAAAAAAAAACAAGTCGATATGTACATGTACTTTTCTAACGAACACTATGTGTTGTATATTAACGTGTTATTTTATTTACAAAATTAAATTTGGTCATTTATTTATTTATTTATTTATTTTTTTTTTGTTTTAATGTATGCAAGGAATATAAATGTATACGTACATACACGATACACGTACACTATATACTGCATAAAAGCAATAAAATAAAAATGAAAACAAAATTTAATTTATTTTTTGTTATCATTCTTTTAAATGGTTTCAATGTTAATTCACTCATGTTGAATTTCATTTAAGACTTCAAACATTTTTGTTTTTTTTTTTTTTTTATAATCACTTTTAAACATAATCTCCTTTTTTCACCTGCACAGGTTAAACAATCATTTTATGTTTTGTCTAAAGTGTTGAATACACACCCAATGAGAGTATGATTTAGTATGTATGTGTAATCTGTTTACGTATGTACAAATGAAAATTAAAATCATTTCAATTTTAACAGCATTGAAAAAAAAAAAAGAAAATTCAAAAACAAGAAGAAAAATAATGGATTTTCTTTTCAATTTCATGAAAGTAAAGTATTTAAGTAGAAAATAAATTTTTTTTTTTTAAATATTTTTTAAAGAAGATGAATTCATGTGAAAAAGAAAATCTTTATAGTTAGAAAAAATAATTATTAAACAAAATATTTCGTGTACCATTTTCATTTTTCTGAGTAAAATTTGGTAAAATTTATTTTATTGGTGTGTACAAAATATAACCATAGTTCAAAATTACATAATTATATTACAATATGATGTTTGAATAAGAACAAATTAACCTGCAAAATCATAATATTTAATTAAGAACAAAAATTTCAAATATTTTTATCAAAGGAAGTTAATCTTTGATTTTACAAAATGAAAAAAAATAAAAAATGAAATAAATATTTAATCTAATATTATGATACAACAAGCCAAAATATTTATACTTTGTCTACTAATTCGATACTTTTATGTACTATTCGGACTTTTATGTATTTTATTTAAATAAAAAAATAAAAAAGACACGTGTATTTCTATAAGGTCTTCTTAACTGCACCGAATTAGTAGACAGACTATATATAGATTGCTTAAGGCCAATACTTTAAGTTAAAATAAAATTAAAGTAATTTTCTCTATTGCGAAAATTTTATTTTTGATACGGAAAAATAATTTTCGATTTAAAAAAAAAAAAAAACAAAACTTTCATTGTAAAAATAAACTACATGACAAGATCAGCACTTACAGCTTTCTAAGTAAATTCAAAATGTTGATTTGGATCAACAGTTCATCTGGATCGATACATACGCGCGTACAATCCGTATGCGAGTATGTATAAAAACATATTTAAATGTCAAAATTCTAAATTTAGATTTTTCGATATGTTTGCACGGCTATCCAACAGTCCAATTTGAATAAATAGGCCATAAATAAATTGTAGTACAAGTTCCATATTATGCACCAAAGAAGTGTATGACGCAATGTTTGCGTGTTGTACATTATAAATCACAAATTTTTAATTTAAATTATGACAATAATTCTAAAGGGGTTAAAATATCAGTGATATCCAAAGTTAATACCTACATACAGTACCAATACTTAATTTAAATGAATTAAAATAGAAAAGGACTAAGACATGAGAAATGACATAAAATAAGTGTCATGTACATACGAGTATGTATGATATATTTATGATGAATTGTAGTACATATTTCATAAACAAATAGATATTCTGTTAAAGATGTATTCATATAACGTATATATAATTAACAATGATTTATAGATGAATTCGATCTTAATGATATCAATTAAATACATTTCATTTATTTAGTATTTAAACAATATGCACTAAAAGTGAGAAGATAAATTCTAATGAGATCTAATATAAGATTATAAGAATAATATGAGAATTAAATTAACTTTATGATAAGGATGTTCATTAACCTTTACATTGATTGGATAATTAATTAACATAAAATCTCATGTTAATAAGAATTTTAGTTGTAGGTATCTTTGTAATTGATTACTAAACATATAGAACAAGAAGATGAAAGCGTACATATGTACATATATTTTTGATTTCATATGATGATAACAATTGCCTTCATATACATACATATGTATATGAATTATAAAATGTAAATCACGTACGCTATAATTTAGCATTATAAGCGTGTGTTAGTCACATGAAATATGTATGTACATATACAATGCTTATTGCTATAAATAAAATTTATTGTACAAGCACATCAACTTTACAAATGCTTAATGCAAAAATAACATACAACATTTTTATTTTGTACATTTTTTGTGTGTGTGTGTGTCCGTCACATACTCAAATATATTATTATGTTGTGTTGTGTGCAATGAATTATAATTTATGATATTTTAATTATTTCCTTTTTTTTTGTTTTTTTTTTTTTTGTTTGCTATTAGTTACATTGTTGTTGTCATATCAAAAGAGTAACATGAATGAATTTTTGTGTAAAAATGTATGTATGTTTATAAATAAATATTATGTACGTTATATATGGAAAATTCAAAAGAAAAATTTGTCATAGTGATGATGGAAAATTATAGTGAAGAAACTGATTCACTCTTCTAAAAATTACTCAAAATCTACTTAAACCAGGAATTATGTTTAATAAACAAAAAAAAAAAAAAAAAAAAAAAAAAAAACATCTTAAATTCAGATTTTAAATATTTTGATGACATCATTACTCGTATAATGTAAATTTTCATTTAAATACATTTTTGCCCATCGGTATGAAAATGAACTTGAAAATTTTCATCATTTTAAATACTTAACATATGAGAATGTTTTGTGTACAAGGAAAAATTTATACATTTATAATTGTAATTGACATACATATATAAGAATTCACATTGTAAACAACGCAAAAATTACTCATCGTCAGTATAAAAATACAGAGATGATGATATGCAATCATCATATCGAATGTGTGATATTCCTATGTAAAAATTACTTATGAAATTTGATTCATTTTGACATATTTTATACAGAATTTGCATATATACATAATATTTATTACAATTAATTACGACCATTAATTTCATACTGTTTACGGATATTTTATAATTTAATCTGTTCAAATAAATTACAAATGACCACAATGGTAACAGTAGAAAATTATTAAAAATTTTTTTTTGTAAATTTTAAAACGTATGAACGGAATTTTGAACGTATGTATTATTGAACCGAAAGATCCTTTGGAAAATATCAAATTAATGCAGTAAAGTTATCTATCCTGTAAGCCTATAGCTAAAACCACTATCACAGTAAAAACTGAATTTTGTTTTTTTTTTCTTTTTTTTTTTTTTTAAAAGGACTAAATAAGATAATTTGAAAACATATTTCCCAAGAAAGATAAAAGAAAAATTTACAAAAATGTTGAAAATTTCAATTTCATATTTTAATATATATATAGCTATAAACAAAGTATGAAAAATAAATTATGGTTAATGTAAGACAATATTTTTGCAATTTTAGTTAAATCAACTAAAGCTTTAAAGATCATAAAATAAAATGAAAAATAAGTTTTAGATTACAACACGTATCTAAACATAAAAAAAATAATACGTACATTGTTACACACAGACATACGAAGATCCTGATTTCTGAATAAAACTTGGCACCACCTTCAATATTAGCAAAAACACCATAAAATGTGTACAATATAAAAATGAAATCTGTATAAAATTGAAGGTAAAAATTTGTATGTAAGTACAGGACATAATGTACGTAACGACTATACGAATTCTATGGGTTTTCTATGGAATATTAAAAAAAAAAAAAAAATAGAGCAGTTCATATTTTTTTATTTATTTTTTTCTTCTGTTTTTAACTTTACTCTTTATTTACCCAAAAAAAAAAAAAAAAAAAAAATTAAATTATTATTAAAATTTTCATAAAATAACTCAACCAATGTTTACCATATACAACGTGTGTATGCAACATAAAATACATACACATATCTATTCCTTGTTGTATATGAATGAAAATGAATAAAATGAAAATGAATGGATGAAAAAAAAAAAATAAATAAATTATCTACTTTGTAAGTCAATTTTTGCTCTTTTAACTCATTATATACAGAGTTATAAAGTTTGTTTGTATGTGTACATGTTTTACACATTGTGTTCATATTCATGTATATATGTATATCTATGGCATTTATAATAGAGTGTGATTTATCTTTATGGAGAGAAAACAAACACAAAAAAAAAAAAAAAATGACAAAAATGTTAAAATGTTGTTGTTGATGCAATTTTATAAAGTAAATGATTAAAATGAATAATGATGATTTATATTTTATTAAATGATTATATCATGGATACCACATTATACATTCTCTGATCTGATCATATACAAATGGTATATCTGTATATATACCGCATGACTATCACATATTTCCTATATACATACAACAACAATAATAACAACAAAATAAATAACATATATTTATTTACATAATATTTAAATATATAAAAATATAAAAAATATAAAAATTTTTTTTTTTTTACCATTTTCTTCCTCGACATGCCTCTGCAATATTGATGTTACATACACAATATTAAATCCAATTGTTAAGAATAATATGTAAATCAAGTTTGACTGCATAATTCCACTGCGCGTGATAATTTTCATTTTATATATTATTTAACGGATTACAATATAAAATTTATACATATATATACATACATGTGACACAATAAATATTATCGTATATATGTTATTAACATTTATTTAAATATAGATTTAAAAAAAAAAAAAAAATTTCTGCGAAATAAATATAACAAAAAAAAATACGTACAATCATACAGAAAATTGGGAAAAACAATAAAAACTTATGTACATGTATATATGTGATTTTTTTTTTTTTTTATAAATTATTTTTTATGTATAGACATAGCATTACATATAAAATTATTTGAATACATTTTATAATTATTCCTTGATGTAATTATTAATGATTTTTTTTAAACAATTAATATTTAATTTATTATTTTTATCTACATGTCATTGTTTTATATAATTTAAAATTGTTAATGGTTTTTTTTTTGTTTTTTTTTTTTTGTAAATTTTTAAAATGTAAACGTTATTATTTGAAATTTTTTAAATTTTCTCTCGTATGTTTAAATTAAAGAAATTTAAATTTTTTTAATAAAATTTTTTAAATTTTCTCTATTATGTTTGAATTAAAGAAATTTAAATTTTTTTAATATTTTTTTTTTTTGTTTTTATTTTTTTATTTTATTTTTTCAAAAAGAAACTAGAAACATAAAAAAAATTATAAATTTTAATCAATTAAAAAATTATTCTAACAACAACAATTTTCACTTAACACATATATTTTTTCATTGAAAATTTAAATATTGAAATTCTAATAAAATATGAAAATTTAATTAATTTAAATATTATCATCATTATCATCATGACGTCACACAAGAAAATCAAAATTTATAGTCAACAGATTAAATTCAATCATAAATAAATAGCGAATTCAATTTAAAAAGGTCACTGTGTGTAACTTTAAATTGTGTACACGTTATTATGCAAGATTTATATTTTGTTATTTATTTGTTTACAATTACACATTCACACTGATCATCATTTAAATATGAAAAGGATTAGGAAATATTTTTGTATATACCTAAATTTTTTTTTTTTACTTCGTTTCTGAATACACGCAAACACGCAATGATATTGATAATGAATGAAAATTTATTTTCATTTAAAAAAAAAAAACAAAAATTATATTTCGTATACAGGCATTTTTTTTTTTTTTGTTTTACTACTAAAGTAGACGATTAATGCGCTTTTTTATCGTTTTCTACCCTTTATATGTATGTATAGGCAAAAAATGTACAAATATATTTTTTAATAAATAAAAAAAAAAAAAACAAGAAACTTTTTCATGTAAATTTGTACACCATTAAAACTACGACCACCATCTGTAATATAACGTAATATAACACAATCAACTGGTAATCTAAATACATACGAGTATGATTTTTATTTCCGTAAGCAGTTTAGTTTATCCAATCTATATAATATGTACATACCGACGTACAGCTATAATAATCAATTAATGACATTTATACAAAAAAAAATTTTATTTTACATACGCGTACATGGTAAATATAAATTTAAACTACACCAATGACAACGTATGACTGGTATGACAACACTACATGCCATTACCACTATATATGTCATTATTACAACAATCAATGTAACTATTAAATGATTTATTTATCAGCACTTTTTCAGTTTCCTTTTTTTATTTTTTTTATTTATTTTATTTTATTTATTTTTTCATTTATTTAGATTCTTAATTGAATTTTATAAATTCACTGTCATCATATTAAGCGCGACAACAACAACAACAAAAAAACAATATTTAATTTTTCCACTTACAAATTTTCACATTATCATTTTTTAAATTCATTTAATTGAATATAATGTAACTGAGTACCGGATTTTATATTAATTTTCTCTTTTATTATATTTTTTTATTTTTTTAATTTTAATTTTATTTTTTTGGATTTTAAGTTTTTTTTAATATTTTTTTTTTTTTTTTTGTAATTTGATTTATTTGTTAATTTGAATTTTTTGTTTGTAGTTTTTTTTTTTAATTTTAATTTTTTTTTTTTAATAATTTATATTTTTTTGTTTTTCATTAATTTTTCAATTTTTTCATTTTTTTGTTTTGTTTTTTAAATTTCAAAATTTTCCTGTAGCACATTTTATAAACTTATTTAATCGAAATAAAATAACAGAATGAACAATTTATCTGAAATTCATTTTCAACGAACAAAAAAAAAAACAAAATTTTTTTTTTTAATCCTTTTTATGATCTATCCATGAGATATTGAATTAAAAAAAAATTTGATATTTTAAATATTTAACATCAAAAAAATAATAATGATGATTTATAATTTAGTACTCTTAATATAGATTTTGTTTATTTTTTTTTTTTATTTAACAAAATTCATGTAACATTGTAATGTGTTGGTTTAACAACGGAAACTGGCTTTTATACAATGTTATGTGCACATCACCGTACATAAGTTTTATATATTTGTTTTTTTTTTTTATCATTTATTTAACTTCCTTTATTTTTTCTTTTTCCCTTTTTTTTTCAAATTATTTATCTACAATTTATGTTTCTATTTTTATTTTAATTTTCTTTTTAAGAAAAAAAAACAAAACAAAACAAAAAAAAGGAAAATTTACTAAATTACAAAATATACTGTACCGACCATACCCGTGGGATCTTAAATTCTCACTAAGAGGAGGAAGACTAAAAGTTTTCACTTTGTAAAGTATAAATATGTGTACATCAAAAATAAAAATAAAAAAAAAAATTTTTTTTTTTCTTCTATTCTGGTGAAAACTTTGGAAGCTGTGTGAAAAATGAAAATATATTAATAATACAATATTATACTATATAACAGTATGTATTAATACGTACGCGTTACCGTACACAATATATCGTATTTGTACATATATGCATGAACTTGTATTAAAACTTTGTAGTATATTTTCAAAATGTTGAATGAAAAATGTATTGGTTGAGATACACAGATGCTTTTGTCTTTATGATATAAAAATGATTCTATACAAAAAGAAAAAAAAAAAAACAACACCAAAAATCTCTCCATGTAATCAAATGAAAAATAAAATCAAAATTTATACTCTTTTCTTGTATACATACAAATTTTAAAAGTATTTTTTTCCAGTTGATGTTGCTGTTATAAAGATCTGTTGTACTAAAAACTGATGTGTAAAATGATGAAAATATCTATATAAAACATGATTGTAAAAAAATATTGTATGTATACATAAAAATAATTGAGAATCAAAATTATTGATTTTGACTCTGAGAAAATTTTAATGTACATATGTGAGTGTATGAAAATTCGTTAGTTTTCATTTTGCACAAGCTCAGTCCTTTTTTGTTTTTTTTTTGTTTTTTTTTTGCTATAAAATTAATTATTTTGTTGTTGTTGGATTTTTGTTTTTTTATTATTTTTTTATTATTATTTTGACTACTATACATGATATACTATTTTTATTATTACTACAAAAAAAAAAAAAAAAAAATTTATTTTTAATTTTTATTACCCAACATTCATTTTCATTGATTCAATATAGTGTACTGCATTGTTATAAATGCAATAAACAATGACTATAAAAAAAAATGTAAACCATTAAAATAAAAATATAACACGAAAATTGTGTACCATTCTATATATCGAAGAATACAAAAAAAAAAAAATAAAAAATAAAGAAAAACAACAACGTCAAAGTTGAAGTTCTTCAGAAAATTTGGACACATAATAATGATGTTGACGAAGGTGATGCCCATGATGATGATGATGATGATGATAGTATAACATGTACCATCTCATCTCGAATATCTAAAGCGCAAGTCAAATGTTTTTAAAATATTTTTCAACCTTTTACTAACTTACAATATTACCAAATTTTCTATGTACACATTCATTTTTGTGTTGCAACATAATAAAACCTCGTTCAAAATTAAAAAAAAAAAAATAAATAAATAAAAATGAAATAAAAACTTTGAACCCCATACACTACATAAAATAATGAATGCAGAGAATATTCAATACAAGAACGTGTACATATAGTGTACGTATACATATCAAGTAATATTATCCTTGAACATCATATTTGGCATATATATACGAATAGTATTGTTTTGTTTCTTTGTGTTTTTGGTTTACTTTTCTATTGTTTTTCCAATTTCATTCATTTTGTTTTTTGTTTTTTTTTTTTTGTTTTTTATTTTCTATTATTCCGGATATACAAATTTTTTTTTTTTTTTATTATTACACGTACAAGCACAACTAACAACGTTCATGAATAATCAATGTGCTGAATAATAATTATTGGAAAAAAATTTCCTTTGGAAAATTTTTATTTTATTTTTTTTCTTAATTTCAATAAATAAAATGAAAAGAAAAACACAACAAAATCAAAATAATTACGTATAAAAAACAAAAAAAATCTGTAACATAAAAATGCCCTTTAAACATTTCTGATATAATGAAAATAATTTGAATATACACATTTTCAATATTAACAATGTTTTTGTTGCAATTTTCATTTTATTTATACAAATTAATCTATAACGTATATTTAAGCAATTAGGCCAATATACTGGTATTGTTGAATGTGTTTACTCTAGATTTTCGAATGAATGAAAAAAATAAAGCCTAAAATTATGATATGTAATCGTATAATAGAGATGGGTGACCTGTTCTCTTCGATAGATGACATAATTATACAGTTTAAATTATTTTTAGCTCATTAAAGCTTATAATGAAACAACATAAAAATGTCGATAATTAAAACCAACAGACATGACAAAAATTAAAGCTCTTTTATTATATCATCATTATAATAATCTTGATTTGTCAGATAATGTAATTAGTAAATGACTTTACAAAAACAATAAAACAGAATAAAATAACGTATTTTTTTTTTATTTTTTAATTGTTATCGGCCAATTTAATTTTCATCATTTCAATTGACTTCATCAATTTTTTTTTTTTATTCAATTTATTTTTTTATTTTTTTTTAATTTCCATATTTACCTCTTTGTAATTTTAATTTATCGTAAAAACATAATTAAATATATTTATACTTATTATAGACTAAAAGAAAAAAATTCAATTATCAAGAATTAAATGTAAAATTAAATTGAATGAAAAATATAATTTAAAAAAAAAAAAAAAACGAAGCAATTTATTTGCAAGCACAATAATTATGTGCTTTACAATATTGTAAAAAATTCGAAATTTTATTAATTTAATTAATAAATTAATTGTTATTGAAAATAAAGACAATTCCATAGTAATAAATTTATTCATGATATTTACATTTATTTTCGATTTTCATTTGAAAAGAAAATCATATCCTTTGAAGTCCAGAAGATCAAATAACGCAACATAATGTACCAATTGCGTGCAACTCTAGCTTCTTTTGACGACTCACACCTGCTCATAGTGGGCTCTGGATACTGATCAACTTTGTAGTAGATTGAGTTGTAATCCCAGTTGGAAACATAGTCAGTGACGAACAGGAGAGGTGGTGACCTTACTTGGGCAATCTCAAAATAATTGACCTAATGGACAAGTAAGGATCTACAAGATAGGCAGGATGATGTTGCGGTAGGAATGGTGGCAGATGAGTTTTAAATAAATAAACCAACGGCATAGCTCACAAGTACTCCAAGAGAATTACTGTCTCCGTGTCAAGTGGCAACTGACGGTAAAACTTTAGCCAATTACATCGATCTTCTAGTTATTATGGTCATGACTTGAAAGCTTTAGATGTAAAAGTAAAGTGACAACTCAGGACAGAAAGACCTGGCGCATAGTAACTAGAAGGGGCGAAGAAGAGGTTCGAAAAGAAAATCATGCAAAAAAGAACCTTCTAACGAATATTATGTACATTTTCGCTTTTTGAATTAGGGCAATATATGAAGTGACTTAAAAACAATTTGATAAAAAAATTCTAAAAATTAAGCATCAAATAAAACACCATCACGTATTTAGTACTGCAATAATTACATTAAATGCAAGAAATGTAAAAAAAAAAATTTTTTTGCATGATAAATATTTTCTTAAAACTTAAAACAATGAAAGCCAAGAAAAATTCTTCAAATTCTGTTTTTTCTCTTTATCCAAAAAATTTTTCATAAAATTTTTACATTTTCGATTTTTATTTGTTTCTCAATTTTCTTGTATACGTAATAATTTATTATTTTAATAAATCTAATTCAATCATTTTTATGTCAGATACATTATTATATCATCTAACGATGCCAAATCACGAATATATATTTTTATTCCAAATTATCAGATACTAGCATCTAACAGAGATTATTGAATGTTTTGCACCCAACTAAATAATTTAAGCATAAAAATAATAAAATGAAAAAGAAAAACAAATTTTCATTTTAAAAAAAAATTCAAAATAATCCAAAACAATATAAAAATGACTAAAAAATAAAAAAAATTTTTTTTTTCCTAAAGCAAATACACAAAATATATTTTCATATTTCCTATTATTTCAAATGAATTCGTTGTAAAGTATTCAAATGTTAAGAAATAAAAAAAAAAAATTTTTTTATTTTTTTTTTCGTTTTTAATCTTGATATTATTTTTTGTGTTGGAAAAACAAATACTGCATTTGTGGATACATAGATATGTACACACTTAAAACATGTATGAGAGCAAACAATGAACAAACAAACAAACAAAAAAAAAAAAAACGAAATAAAGAAAATAAATAAAATGTTTATATGATATTTGTAAGTGCAATAAAATGGAAAATATTTGAAAAATGATACATTATATTATATAAAGACAAAAGCGATAAATAAATATTTAAAATTGAATCCTTTTGTTCTGAATGTATTCATGTAAAATGGCAAAAACAACAACAACAATTCACATGTAATAACACACTAGATTTGTTACACAATCTATACCATATGATATCAAATAGAGTTCATCGAGCAAAAAAATAAAAAAAAAATGAATAAATAAATAAATAAAAGCAGAGTAAACAAATTTCCTTTTGTTTTTTATTTTAAAGTCAATTCAATTTAGTATTTTGGTTTTTTAAACAGAACAGGTAAAATGTTTGTTTTTTTTTTTTTTTGTTCTACCTGTGTACGTTATAATACATAATTCCTTTTTTTTTTTTGTGTTACTTTGATTCAATTGAATTGTTTGTATGTAGTTGAAAATAATTCAAATTCCTTTGACATATTTAATATTCTGTATTCGATTTATACGATTTATATTTCCTCTTTTAAGTTACATTTGAATTTTCAAAAAAAAAACAAAAAAACGATTTTTTTATTTTTTATTTATTATTTTTTCTTTTTGTTTGTTTACTAATAAATTTAAAGTTGAACACTTTGAAAAAAATTTTTTTTTTATTTTATTAATCCTATAATAAATTACGTAAAATTCTCAAAAATTGTATATTGTTGTTTAATAGTGTTAATTAAAAGAGAGCAAAATTATTCGCCTCCACGTGGTGCTCCCTAGGTCACGCTAAATGAATGACAAGTTTGGCAGTATCTAGCTTCAAAAAAGAAAACAAAAAAAGGAAAAAGTGTAATAAAAAAAATTTTTCCTTTGCTTTACAATAGCATTTAATATTCTATGGAATGAAATATTTAATGCATTGAAGCTTTTTTCCAAATTTTCATTGAAGGTTCTGCTACTGATGGTTTTAATAATAGATCTATTGGAAAACGAACTGCGTAACAAAGATTTCCTCTTCAAAAATATTTTTTTTTAATTTTCGTGGATAATATTATTATTATTTTTTTTTTTTGACATGTTATCAACATTTTGTCCATCAAATGACAATGTTTCTACGATCCGTTTTCTAAGTAAAACTTCAAATTCATTTTTGAAAAAAAAAACAAGAAAAAAAAGTTTTCGTTTCGTTTTATTAAAAAAATTTTCTTTGAATTTTTAGTTAAAAAACAATTTTTATTTAATTTTTTTCTTTTCATTAGATTCATAAATCCAAAGGACTAAAAACTTTATTGAATGAATTCTAGTAAAGTAAAATGAACAAACCTACGTTTTTTTTTTTCCTGACTCTGTCATTTTTAAAAATGAAAATGTTAAAAAAAACAAAGTTTTTAAAAAGGACAAAAAAAAAATTTTTTTTTCTTCCCTTTTTTTCCTTTTTGTGTATATACTTTTTTTTTGTTGTAAATAATTATATAAACAGATCTTTTTATAAATATAAATTTCACTTTAATGTTGTTTCCAAAAAGTATAGTACAGACTAATTAAAGTAGTAGACTCATTATGTTCATTTTAAAAAAACAAAAAAAAATTTTTCTTTTTCTTCATTCATCTAATTTGGCTCACAGAAAAAATTCATAATAAACAAAACAACAATTATTTATTTTGCTTATTTTTAAATTTTATTTTCCTCTATTTTATCATTCATTCATACTTGAGAGTGATCCCAGTATATGTATAGAATTGGTGTATCATTGTTATTTTATATTATCTTCCTTTTTCTATTATTCATTTTCAAGTTTTTCTTTTTTTTTTATCTCTTTCTCTTTCTCATATTTTAATTTATATGTTAATTGTTTTTTCTTTTGACCAAGTTAATTTTTTGGCTAACAACGCATTTATCCATTTAAACGCTCGTTATTTTTATTTTTTTGTTTTACCCATTTTCTAATTAGTGAACAACATGAATTCGTGTCCTAGACCTACCCGAATCTATTTCTATGGCCTTGCTTTGATCAATTTAGACTCAACACAAATCTAGCACACTTCAAGTGCTAATAGAGCTCATTAACGCTTTCATTTACAAAAAAATAAAAAATAAATAAATAAAAATAAAAAAATAAAAAAAGTATATTTTCATTATACACTTTTGCGTTTATTTTTTCTTTCCGTTTTTTCTTTTTTTTTTTATCCTTTGACCTGAATACTTTTGTGTATAGTTGACTTTCAACCAAAATATACACATAAATATAAACGTGATAAAGTTCTGATATTTTCATTTAAAGTTTTGGTCCTGTTTTTTTTTCTCTCTCTCTTTAATATAATGATCTACGGAAGGATATAATCCTGAATGTGAAAGTTTTCCAAATAAGCAATATGGTATACTATGTACGTATTAATAAAATTAGAAAAACGTGTTTATGAAATTTACAATAGAATCATATTCCATACAAATTGAAAAATTTAAGTGAAAAATTATATTTTCTTTAATGACGTAATTATGTATTTATGTAAGATAAATTATAAAAATTTATTTCATATTTTATAATATTGACAGGATTGAAAATGTCAATATAAAAATGTGATTTAAATTTTTGAAATTAAAAAAAAAAAAATAAAAAAAAAACAAAAAATCGTGTGTAAGGACTTAGCGAATAGAATTCGTTTTTCTAAGAAAATTCTGTTTTAGTTATGATTTCAAAGAAAAAAAAATCATTATCCTTTCAAAATTGTAAATACAGAAAATTACATAAAATGTAAAATTAAGAATTGAAAAATATGTTCAATTTTAATTTTAAAAGTTATTTCAATCAGGACATTATTTCAAAAATTAACTTTTATTTACTAGACAGAGAGAATTAATTCTCATAAATTGAAATTAAAAAAAAAAAAAAACAAAAAATTTAATAAAAAATAAGGTTTAAATGTGTATACACAAAAAGCCATGTTTTATTGATATTTCATTTATGGAAAGCATATCATAATCACCCATTTTTTTTTTTTTTTATAAAATAATGAAGGACGATATCAGCGCTGTATCAATCATTCATTCGATAATAGTATTAAATCAGCGCTAATTCATTCGATATTAGTATTAAAATAAATATTTAAAAAATTATGATTTTCCATAACATTACAAAATACCACTTTAAAAATGATTTTGTTTTTTTTAAATCCTTGACATTCACCAGCAATGTGATGATTGCGTTATACCGAGAGAAAGAGAGTATAAGGGTACATCTGATAAAGTATGAGTTTGGTATGAGTATGAATATCGCATATTTTATGAATGTTAATGGAATGTATAGGTAAAAATGATTGTAGGTCAAAATTAATAATTTATTTATTTTACTTTACTGAAAAATGCTATTATTTAACAAAATTTTTATTTTATAAACATTTTTTTTTTTTTTTTAGTGAATGAATTTCATATCGAAATAATTTTCCAGTGTAGTAATTTTTTGTTTTAAACTTATCAAATTGAAACTACATATTAAAATTTTTTACAAAAAAAAAAAGAAATAAATAATTTAAAATTTATTTATTATTTCAAATTTTATTACTAACTAACCTAGTCGCTTTTAAAAGTTTAAAAACAAAATAAATAAAATATTTAAAAAAAACAATCACTTGCATTTTAGGTAGGTATATCGAGATAATAATTTGTTTTGAAACTTTTCTGCACATGTTAATTATTGTGTAACATGACTAATTGAATCCAAAGTTAAAAATATTGACTTTACAGATACGTAAAGGCTAAAATACAAAATAACTAAAACCAATACATAAAATTTTAGTTTTTCTTATATTTATACAAGGGGAAAGATTTCGGTAGCTCAATATATGTAGGTAAAGTATTGGCTTCTGAAGTACAAAATCCCAGGTTCGATTCCTGCTTCAGACAATTGAAAAAAAAAAAAAAAATAGAAAAAATATTTTTCATAATTTTGTTTGCACTTTTGGCATCGAAACTACCTTACCACAAAAGTTCACTCAGCTTTAAATGAATACCATAAGATTTCCGCATTCCTACAAATTCTGTTATTTTTGCTACCTTAAAGTCTAAAAAATATAATTTTCATTTTAATATTTTTTTGGTGCTTTGTTGCAACATTTTTTACAAATTTCTTTAAAATTTTGCTAAAAATGTAAACATTTTATTTACGTCTTTAATATTTTAATGGCTTCAAGTTTCATCATTTCTTCTTTGTTTTGTTCAATTTAAATTTTTTTTTTTTACAAAGTACAAAAATCCATAAACCGCAAAATTTCAAATTCATTAATCTTTATTTTATATTCAAGGACTTGTTAATATTCTTATACTTGAAGAAAAGGACATTAATATGAAGTTCAATGTTGACAAGGCAAAACCATAAGCATGTACGAAATTCCCACATCTAATTTTGAATTCGTGTGGGATAAGAGCAAAGTAAGAAAAAAAAAAACGTTCTTTAATCTTTTAACATTAAGGCAAGTACATGAAAAGAGATATAATGTGTAATAAACAGAGACTTTATCATGTATAGTTAATAATGGAAATTTGATAAACCAAAAAAAAAAATAAATAAATAAAACTCCCAAAAAGATGTGGGTTCATGACAAAATTTGAAAATTGAACAAACATTAAAACCCCTCAACCACACAAACTAAAGTATTCCTAAATGTCGTGTGTTTTTTAAAGAAAATTATCTGAAACCTAAAGAAAATGTACAATCTCCTCTTCACATTTACCAATATTTACCCACATTTAGGATGTTTCGTTCAATTAAAAATTAATCTCGAATATTAACAAATAAATGGACTTGACTGTGCGAAACGGTTAATACGTATTTTACTTGAGATTTTCTTTATTTTTATTTAAAAAAAACATAATTAAAGCAAATGCCCATATTTTATGGCGAATTAATCACGCAGTCATGATTTAAACGACAATTATGATGACTGTTCGAGATCTGTACGTGGATAAAGTCAAAAGTTGGTATGTAAAATTCAATGAATGAAATGAAGTTATCATTTAAAATTATTTCTTCCGGTGTATTTATCATTTTCATCATTATTGGCAAAAACAAGATAAATTTTCAACAACATTTTCTCTCAATACATTTAATTGAAATTTCATCGAGTGTTTTGAATGATTGCTTTTACTCCTATATAGTCATAAAGTGGCGCAGGTCCTATGAATGTAAACATCTGTAAGCATACATGGACTTGTAGAAAATGTTGAATTTTTAAATACAAAAATATCTGCAAACAAGTAATAAATTACTGTAATCCAAGTGTGATACACATTGCATAAATCCAGCAGATGAATTTGAGTAATAAACAACAAGAAACACCGAACATCCTGTATTTCTTTGAATTTTTGCATTTTAATTGAAATATAAAAATGTAAGGACCTGACCTGATTACTAATAAATATGTACTACAGAGTAACAGTAACAAACCAAATTCATTAATAATTTTCGTAATTTTAACTGATAATAGGACCAAAATTTTAATAAAAATAAAAATCAACGGCTGCATAACTGGGTGTATACACACATACCACGTGCATGTACTTCAAGACGAATAATATGCAACACATTGACCGTTTCTGTTTAAAGTAAAATAATATTGTCGGCATACTAACTGAGTACTAAAAATGAATGGAAATCTTTTTTAAGCTTTTTTCATAAACTTTGTACAGATACATGGAAATTCTGCGCATTCGAGGAAAAGGAAAAAAATAAAAAATTAGAAGAAAACAACATGGATTTCACGTTTCAATTCTTTCAAAATGAAAAAAAAAAGAAAAACTAAAAAGAAAATCTCAACGACAAAGAAAGGAAAATAAAAACAATTTTCAAAACAAAAATAAAAAAACTTCAGAATTTATCCCATGTTTACGGTTCAATTTGTAAACATAACAAATCTTCTCCTTTGAGTCCTGAGGAAAAGCTTTTTAAATCTCTCCAGGTGAAAGTACACACAGAATCTGTGTACATGAACAAAACATAAAAAATGCCAAAAATAATTTAAAAATTTTTCATATGCCATCGACACAAGAAAAATTATTTTCCATTCTGTATTTTTTACATTTTACTCCTTTTTGACTTTTTTATCTACAACTTTTCCTTTTTGTTTTTAAGTTTTTAAAAAAAAAAAACCAAGCAAATGTGTATTGAAACATTATGGTTGTATCAGTTAAAAAGTCATGGTTTTAAAAGAAATGTGGCGCCAATAAGCCATAAATAATATTAAGATAATGTAAAGTGTGAATACTAAACTGTTACTGTAAAAGGCAAAAAACGTTAGAAATAATATGTAAAAAAGGATGTTTCCATCTCTCTATATTTCACATTTGTACGTGTGTACATGACACTGTGTTGTGATATCTGTAAACATATGGATACTCCACATATGTAATCATTTCTTTGTTTTATAACATGAGACACATTTACAGTTATGTGATTAATCAAATTATTGCCTAAAAATAAACATGTAAAAAATTTTCTTGTTCTCACTCTTTGTTGTATCCATTTTTCATGTTTAAATTGTGTTAGGCCTTAAATTGCTCGAATGAATCCCAACTATTATTATTAATATTAATAACATCAGAGAATTTATATTTTCATCACATTTCGTTTTACACTTTCTCAGAATTTTATTTTGAAAAATATGTGTAAATAATTTTCACATAAACAAATGAACTTTACAAATTTAGATAAAATTTTAAAAATTATTTACACTATTTATATTGAAAATTTTTTTATTTACATGTGCATAAGTACATATGTATATATAAAATTGCGAGAAATGGGTTTACATTATAGAAAGCTTTTTGAATATCAATAATATTATCTAAATAAAGATTTTCAATTTAACGATTATTATTTGTGTTATTTATGTATGCATACAGAATATTAAATACATTTTACACGGAATTTTTGTTTTTTTTTTTTTATAACTTAAATTCAATTCATATACATATGTATGTGAATTTTTGTACATAATATCTTTAGACATATGATAAAAATGTATCAAACTTTATTAAGAAAGGAAAGAAGTAATATTAAAAAAATAATAATGAAGATAAAAAAAATATTGATGATATCATGTTGATGTTATACCCAAAAATAAGCGTTCGATATGGTTCGATCTTTAAAAATTCCTGGTGTAGTATAGCAATGGGCCTTTCTCGCCTAAGTGAGCTTGCTTGGAATTTGGCTAGCGACCATCTCTACCTATCTACCTATACCAAAAAATTTTTTGAATTTACTGTACGCGCAATAAGTGCATAGACCAAGCAATGGACCAAGGCTATGGTACCAATGTGGTCTATGAGTGACTTCGCTAATGAGTAGGGACAGCGACCTAACCTAAGAAAGTGCACATGATTCTAATAGCTAATGTACATTAGTATTTTTTTTTTTTTTTAATTATTAAAAATATTATTACAGCATTCCACTCAATTTAAAATAATTTTAAAAAATTTTTCGTTATCATATTTTTATATTAAAATAATAAAAATCATAGACTGAAATGAACAGGGAACAAAATAACGAAGAAAAAATCAAATACATATAAAAAATTTCTTGTTTATTTTTCTAGTATGTAAATAAAGTTCAAAAGTCAATAAAAGTTTATTGTTTTAGTTTACTTTGGTCTTATGATTTTTTTATTAAAATTCCATTCAAAAAATTTGATTAATTTTACTACATATATTTTGAAGTAGAAAAAATAAAAATAAAAAAAAAAACAAAAATGAAATTCTAAAAAAAAAGCAAAAAATTCAATATAAAACATGACAAAATCAGGAAGAAAAAATTCAAATGATAAAAACAAAGATAAAGTAAAATTAAAAATCACGACAATTTTAGTATGGATTATACTGACGTCTGATTTGTTAAGAACGTGATTGTGCATAGATTCAAGAGATTTTATGGTTTTTCAAATCAAGAAAATTTTTTTTTCTTTTTTTTTTGTTAAAATGATTTTCAAGTTGATGCGGTGAAAATTTTTGCTTTTGATATCTTTTGGTGAATTCTTGTTAGCATCACTTAAATAATACATTGAAAGACTACACAACATTGTCTACTAATATACATCATTTCTTAAAGATTTTTTCTGATTTTTATTATTTTATTTTCAATTTTTCTCTTTTTCTTTTTGTATGTATTAAAGATTTACACATTTCCTGTTATACAGACAAATTGGTTATTAACAAAAGTAATATGTATTTGTAATAATTATAAAGTATCCTTAAAGTATCCTTTTTTTAACATGAGATTTATACATATACATTCAAACAATGAGAAATAAACGGATTCCAAGAATTTGAATAAAGTAACGTTTAATTTATTTAAAAAATCGAATAAAAATGAAGAAATTATAATTTCCTTCAAATCTATTGTAAAAATTCATTTGTTTTATATCTTTTTAACTTCATCTTCTACACACTATGAAAATTTTGGAAAAATATTATGCAAAAAAAAAAAAAATTTAAAATAAGCGTGAAAAGATTCTAAAATTAAATAACTGAAAAAAAAAAAAAATGTAAAAATTGAAAAGTAATCTTTCGTTAGAAATAAAAAATAAAAAAAAAACTTTTTGTTCAATTTCTTATCAAAACTTTTACTTTAAATTTATTCAGTTTAATTCACACATGAATACATTTTGCATATCCTTGTAATTTTATACAAAGTTTTTCATAGTTAGAGTAATTGGTTTGTAATATCAAAAAATTTTTATATCATATAATATGTAGATATGACGAACCACACATGTACTATGGCTGAAGGCAACAACCTTTTTTCTTTTTCATGTCAAAACTTTAATATTAGATATAAGCATATTGCGTATATTTAATGTTTCTTTGAAAATAATATTACAGCGTTCAAGTAAAAATTTGCTTTCATCTAAAGATTAGAGAGAAACACAAAAGTTAAGAAATGATTTTCAAAAACTAACTTATATACATGAATAATTTCATGAATACGTAGACCCACATGTATGGTATGCATTTAATCTAAACAATTGATAAAAATTATTGCTCTGTTTATCTATGATCTCAATTAACGATATTTTCATGGAATTAATGGAAAAATTCAAAATTTTTATACTTCATACACTCAATTCGATGCAGTTAAGGTTTTATGAAAATGACATAAAGTAGTACCAGATACTTAAAAAATATTCATCTCGCATTATACAAATTGTGGTAACACTACTCGTGAGATGATTTTATTAGAAATTACAAGAAAAGAAAAGGGACACATAATAGTCCCATAAGACCTTAACTTTATTGAATGGAGTATAATTACGTGAATTTTCCTTTTAATTTCCATAAATATAATGTCGACTTTAAAATTATAAATTTCAAGATACCAAATTACAGATCCGGGTGCTAATCTTCTAAAAAAAACAGATAAAAACAGTTTATTAACTCTATTAACTACTGTTCATACTTCATGTAACAATACTTCAATGTAATGCCAAGCAATGAAAACAGCAATACTTCAGTATAATGCCAAGAAATCTAAAATGTATTCTCTTTGAAATGAATATTTAATTTTTTCTTAAATTCTATGTAATTCAATTAACACCATTTTAAATGCAAATACTTCAAAGTCAATACATAAGACAAAAAAGACGTTATTTTATTGTTTTTTAAATCAATTAAAAAATTAATTTGATTAGAAAATTAAATTTAAAAAAGGAAATTGATATTTTCATTAAAATTTAACTAAATCACATTACATTAAAAATTTATTCAATTTAATTTCTTGTGTTGGAATTATTCAATTTTTAAATTATTTAAAATTTAATTTTAACAAACTTTTAAACAGTTTCAAATGAATCAAATGAATTATGAAAAATTCGATTTAATTAATTTCTTCAATTTATCTATGTTTTTTTTTTTTAGATAAATGTAAAAATTGTAAAATGATTACAGAATAATTTTACTTTATAAATATTTATAGTTTGTTTTTATAACATAGCCACGTGTTGTTTTGAGTGGTGTTACTTCTTATTCTCTTGCGTTTAATTTGTATAAATTCTTCCTTTTTTTTTTTACGCCAGTTTTATTGCGTGTTCTATAAACGAAAACAACAACAAACACACGAGAGTAACCATAAACATAAATTTTTATGTTGCATGATTTACCTGTGCCTAATGCTTTAAAAACAAATTATAAATGATTTGTATCTGTTTTAGATATTTTCAATTTGAATGTATCTTTTAGTCTAAATATGACTTGTCTTTTTTAAAACAGGATATTTATATACGGATGCATTCTTAATGATTTCCTTTGATTCCTATGAATTACTGAGTATTTTAAAATTTTACAACTTTTTATATGACATTAGGAAATATAGCAAACAACCATTATATAGTCAAACTAACCTTTAATTCACAAATTTCATTTCATGATGATATACGCTGTTTCCCAATATATTCGATTTATTCATTTTTATGATGTTTTTTTTGATAAAGAAAATTAGATACATAAATTTTATTGTTCACAATAATGATGAAAATTGTATATTTTCTGTATAATAAGATACTTATATGAACATATGTAAACGATAACATTAGATAGAATGAAATTATCATGTAAATATACTGTAATTATTTTTATTATAATAAACATAAAAATCACAAATATGAACTGATAACATAAATATTCTCATTTATAGAAAATGTTAAGAATCTGTTTAAAAAAAAAAAAAAATGTTTATATTAAAACGTTTTTCACTTCACTTCAATTATACTCTGTCCACTAATATTATGCACTTAAGTTTTTATAGAGATTACTGAAAATTGGACCATTTTACATCACTATATGTATTGATATTTAAAAAATTCATCTGATTTATAATAAAATTTTTTGTGGATTGTGGTAATGATGATGATGACCCAAATTCCTAGAAGGAACATAGGGAAAATCTTGATGATTGATGTTCTCAGGACAGAATTCTATCATATATGTGTGTACCTACGTAAGAATGTAACTAAGTAGAAAATTAAACTCAATTTTGTATGATAGGGCTTACATTAAGAATGCAGTAATACTGCTGAAACAGTCTAATTAGAAATAATGAGAAAAGAAAAAAGACATGTGTACTCCCATAAGACCTTAAGTGCATAATATTAGTGGACAGAGTATAGAAGTTCACATCACATACTCATTTATTTTCTTATGTATGTATATAGGAATATATGAATTTTTATTTATACAATTTTCAGTATATTATTCTTACGGAAATAATTCAATGTTACTGATATTATGTATGATAAAATTTAATCAGCACATATATGAGATACAATTTTTATGTACATATGTATGTATGTTGCTTGTGTTATGTATGTTATCTTGTTAAAATTTTATAAATGTGCACATTCCAACCTATATCACATTCTTGATAAACGACTATTAATGGTGTCTTTTTCACACTGATTTTGGTATCATAAATATAGTGTATGTCACAATTTTACCAGATTTTACCTAAGATTTTACCTAATTGGTATGAGAAAAATTTTTTAACCTTATTCGTGTATATATTCATTCACATACTCTGTACCTTTTTTATATTTTTCATTCAATGAAAAGAATTTGAAAACCTCTTAAAAACCAAATAAAAAAAAAAAGCAAAAAAAAAATTTATTAAATAAGTTTAAAAAAGCTTAACACCGATTATAATGTAGAAAATCTCAAACACAATCATCGATAATTGCATACATTAAATCCGATAAAGCAATTTTAATCTGCAGATTGTAACAAAAAAATTTTAAAAAAATTATTTGAACGTTATAAAATATTTCTATTAATAACTAACAGTACTTGTATATATACATAAAAATAAAGTATTGTAATTTTTTTTGGAATTTCTTCCTTTAAATTATGCTTTAAGAATTCAAAATATTTTAAAAAAAAAATTCAAAATATTTTGAATATTTGAAATATTCATTTAAAAATTTGTTAAACAATTTCTAACAGTACAGTTTATATATGCAAAGGATAATATTGACTTTTTTATATACACATGTATGTATGTGCATAATATATATTGCACCAATCATTTAAACATGTATACCTGTAAGTCAATATTTATTTAGATGTATATACTTCACATAGATTTCAAGTAGATCATCATCATCAGATACATAAACAAAAAGTACGTATGTATAGATACTTCAATTTAACCTTGTAAACACAGATCCTTTGATAGCAATAAACATGAAATTTAAAGAGACCATATAAACTATCTATATTTCTGTAAATAATTCAATAACAAATCAATAATAATGTTTAAAATGTTCGGCATCATAATGTTCGTCATTCTTATTTACAAGTCATACAAATTGTGATTATTTCATTTAAACGTTTACATTGCAATTACATTAAAAATTGGTTTAATTTTCAATCATGATTACATAAATACATATTCACACAATTAAAACACATAACACTATATGTCAATATGTAAATAAATGATGCATCAGGATACATGAATATTTTATGTAGTTTTTATTGTGTTTTAATATAAATTTTAATAAAATTTTTAAATTTAAAAAAAAAAAAATCAATTTTCTGTTTTAAGTGAGATAACTGATTTTGATGCGAAACCGCATGAATACGAATTACGATGGATGTGAATTCAAAAAAAAAAAAAAAAAAATTACTTGTCCGAAAATTTTTTATCTGACCATTTCGAATTCTCGTCAAATATTGTATGAAGGATTATTCTAAAATGTTCTAATAAATTTTCAAATATTTTAACGGATTTCAGCTGTATTCAGTTTCAAATCGACTACATACTTATTTTTTCATCTCAATTTTAGTTCTAATAAAAAAAAAAAAAAATTAAAATTTTCCAAATGATATGAACCCAAAAAAAAATTTTTTTTTTTTGTATTTTCCGTGTAATTTGTTAATGACATCAATTTAATCTGCAACAAATGATAGAAATGAAAATGAAAATAATACAAAATTCAAAAAACAATGATACCGATTAGCCTTTTAAATCCATTCCATAATTTTTTTACTATTTATTTATTTTTTTTAAATTTCTAAGGGCATATAATCATCCCAAACATAATATGTAAAC
The DNA here is from genome assembly GCA_963971155.1 of Anthrax anthrax. Taxonomy (NCBI): domain Eukaryota; kingdom Metazoa; phylum Arthropoda; class Insecta; order Diptera; family Bombyliidae; genus Anthrax; species Anthrax anthrax. Next base: position 16,967,632 of record OZ020124.1, read on the forward strand.
GACAAAAAAACGTGATTAAAATTGAAAAATATATAAATTTTGCCTTTTATTTTAAAACATTCATTCAATATATACAGTATATTCTGTAAAGGTAATTAAATAAATTTACCTAGCAAATTTTTTGTACAATTGAAAAAACAAAAAAAAAAAAAAAACTCATTAAATACTTAGTGGTCTTGATGATACCATTACAAGGGATTAATTTAATAATTATTTTCAAAAATATGTCAAATACCATTTTGTCCTGTTTCTTTTTTCCAATTCAATTTTTTACTTATTTTTATACAAAATTTAATTTTAATTTATTTTTAACAATTTGTAATCAAAATGTACAAGTAATTATGTCCATCTGATAAATTTTAAATAGATAATCTCAAATATGTAATCTAATTTTGTTGACCTTTTACAATTTAATGACAATGTATGTATGTACAATATGACTTTTTTTTTGGAATATTTATCCTAGATACATACAAATAAACCCATAGACCATATTAACAATCAACACAAAGTTTATTATTTTGCCTACTATTTTATTTTTTTGCTCCTGTTTTATCATACATACTATGATGACCAAAGGATTAATTTAAAGCATTTTATACATCAAATCTACATGAAATGTTGTAATAAAAAAAAAACATAAATGGAAAATAATAAAACAGTAATTGATAGTTGACCTTCATCATTTGTCGCCCCTTGGGAATGTAAAATAATACTCAGAGAGAAAGAATTCAATGCTGTTTGTTTTGTATATACACTGCAATCTGATGTGTTTGTTGCCATATTTAAGGGATCTTCCATAAAATGAAAGTAATCTTCCACTAAATAAATTCGAAAATGCCTAATCTTACCCTTCTTCTAAAGAGGGTAAACTCAGTTAAATTTTTTTTTTTTTTTTGCTGTGTATTTGCTTTTGTTTAAAAGGAAGATTAGTTGTTTTTTTTTTCTTTTTATTTATTCAATTTTTTTAAACATTTTGTGTACGTACATAGAATTTTTTTCTATTTGAAGGTTTTTTTTTCTTGGTTTATCCGATGATGATTACGTTTGAGAAATTTCTTGTATACATTCGGAAAATATAGAAAAACTTTTTGGGTAATTCATTTATAACTATTATCTTGAAGAATAAAAAAACATAAAAACACACGTACTCTGTTATGTAACTCAACAGAGAACGAGTCTGTAATTCAAATACGTTTTACATAGCCAAACGACAACATTTGTGTGTATGTTTGCCTCATCAACTTTTATATGTCAACCAATGAATGACAAAAAAAAAAAGCAAAAACGTATCAAAAATTCTTCTTGTTTAAATTTCATTATGAAAATGGAATATAACATACCCCTAACAGTTTATGTGAAATTTAAATATTAATAAAAAATGAAATTATACTAAAAACTAAGTTGACATTTAATATGCGGAAAATACCATTAAATTAGTTGTAGAATAGGTGCTTGAAAAAAAGGATCAAAAATGAAAGGGAGAAATTTTAATAAATAAAGGAAAAAAAAAAATGATTTACTTCAATATTTATCTAAAAGTAGGAAATATGACAAAATTTGATTGTTAATTTATTAGATATAAAATGATTGCTATTGTCAAAATGTAAAATTTAATATTTACATTGTCATTAAATAAATGAAAATTTAGGAAAATCTTTAACAGACATAAATTGAATACATAAAAAGGGATACAAAATTACATCAGAAATATTAATCGAAAAAAAATTAAAAAGAAATCGAAATCAAGGAAAATTATTAATTGGAAGAAAATCGTTATAAATATTAATCGTTATAAATGTTAGTCAAATACATTTTTTTTTTTTTTTTGATGACGCGAGAAGTGAGATGAGGTTTGGTTGCCTCGACACTGTAGGTTAATTAATCAGCTTTTTGTATCCCCCTATCTTCAAAAACACATCACCACTGCCTATTTGATGCGATACTCAGAGCGTATTATGATCTTAAGCTGAATATCGCATAAAATAGACAAGTGATGCGTTTTTGAAGATAGGGTCCCTCACCTCTGGTATTTCCCTAAATAAAGGCACTGTATCCTTTTTAGCAAGGACATGGTTGTATTTATAATTTTATCGAATATATTAAATGCAAAATAATATTAATAACATTTTTTTATTATAAGAAAAAAGAAAAAAATATGTCCAAAAATAGAAATATTGCTTACTTACATATTTTATTTTACACTTTTATTTATTTATTAAATTTATTTATTTATTTATGAATTTTCATCAACATATTTTGTCATCATACAAATATGTATACACAGATCAAATTCATAAAATTCTTTTTTATATGTATCAACAAAATTTGTATCATAAATTGCATACATTACACAAAACAAAAAAAAACAAAACTGCTGAATATTACAAGAATTTTTTTTTTTTTGTTTTTTTTTTTTTTTTTTTGAATATATATTGAAAATGAAATAAACTCAAAGATATTGTCACCTCGAATAATATTAGATGACATAAAACATGTTTTTGAATTTATTATTAAATATATGGGATATATTGAAATGATTTCTTGTTTTTTTTTTCATGTAAATTGTATGCATAAGCAAAATTTGATTTTTCTTTATTAAAAAAAAAAAATTTTTTTTTTTTTTCATTTCAATTTTTTTAATGTTCTATAATGATTTTGAGTCCTTTTTCTATTCTATACAAGAAAATAAGAAAAATAAAAATCTATTATTGCGGTATAAACAATTGATTTTAAAGTTACAAGAGTGTATACTGCAATTTGAGTACACACATATGTATAATAAGAGTTTCAAATGTAGTAAATATATGTAGTTTTGCTGCAAGGCTTTAAAAGTATCATTGATAAAATAAAATGCCTTCATTTGAATCAAATAAAGGAAATTCTAAAATTTAATATTGAATTAAGTAAATTTTAGTACTTTATATCTAGCATTTATCACGTTATGTATACAAGTAGTAAGTTAAACACTATACTTATGATGCTCATATCCAGACATATAGGAACACATCTTATATACGAGTTGTATAACATATCAACGATTAATTTCGTTTGTGAATTGTAAATTTTCTGAATGTTCTGATACATTTTTGTTTTTTTTTTTTTTTTATGCCTTTCATTTTCTCAAAATCTGTGTGCATAAATTTTCATATATTTGTTCAAGCATAATATCATACGTATGTATGTATGTATTTTCTATCTGTGAAGCGACACTATAAATTTTGTTTGTTTGCCAAAAATCGCAAGGATTTGCTTCTTTTCAAATACACACATAAAAACAAAACTATACTATGATGTTGTATTCTATTTTCAAATTTTTTTTTTGTTTTTTTTTTTTTTTTGGCTTTCATCGATATTTTAGTCTTGATCCTGTATGTATAGCTAGAAATATTGTGTGATGTGTAAGTCAAAAACATCCTGTATGTTTGCACTATATATACTTACACCGTTATATAACGTATTTATACATTTTCAAATAAACCAAAAGGATATATCAGGAAATAAGAAATACAAGCGAAAAACACTGCCAAACCATATGTTGAAATTTAACGACCTTAATCCAATCAGTAAAATTGATTTCATAGAGATCAATGCCAACGATTCAATTTTATACAAAATCTCATTTTTTTTTTTTTTTTTGCTTTCAGTTTTCTAATCGCTTTTTTTTTTTTTTTTTTTATTCAATTTTCACATATCGTTCTCAACGGTAAAAATTTTTCCATTCGGTTATATTTGATGGCAAAGATTCAAAGTTATGCTTAGTTTTTTTGTCTTTTTGATTTTTTTAATTTTCTTCTATTTTTGTTTTTGTTTTTTTAAAAGTTTGAAAATTCAATGTGCACAAAAGAAAAACAACAAAGTAACAATAACATCTATTGTTTTCATATTGTAAAATTTTCAGTGTATATAGTGTTCTGGGAAAATCGTAGACGTACCCATAATATATGTTTGTATATTACAGCATATAAGTGCTCGCCGTTCGGAAAAACTTCGAATAATTTTCTTTTCTATATAACTGATTCAAAATACATGAAAAGGAAGAAGAAAAAAAATTCTATGGTTTTTATCGTCTTATTTTCATTTTTTTTTCTTTTCATTCTTTATATTAACACAAATGATATAATTTTAAAAAATTTTTTTATACTTGTACAATTTTACCTGGTTTATAAACACACTTGAAACAAATTATTAATCGAGTGTGTATGTGAAAACTTTTCCACTTTATTTTTATTAAATAATATGACTGGGATTTTTCAATTTTTCTTCTTCATGAAATGAAAAAACACCTTACAACAAGGATTGAAATAAACATAAAAATAGAAAAATAAATAAAAACAGAAGAAATTGAAAATATCAAGTATAAGAAAAAGCTTTTTATGGTTTACAGGTAATAATTTTTCAAAAAGAGAAAAAAATAAAAAGAAAATTTTTGTGTATAATTACAAAAACGAACAATTTAATCGTTGAAAAATTAAAAAATTCAACACAATGCAGAGACATAAAATAAACATATACATAGGTAAAAATGTGAATTTTAAATAAATTATTAAATTTATTAAACCAGCTTCCATTTACACATTTTGTTGTAAACATTTTGCTATATAATGAACTTTATTTACGCCAGGAACATATCCAATTAAGAAATTTAAAAGAACACATGATAATTAGGTGATTTGTAAAAAGCAAAAAAAATAAATAAAAATTTTCTACCGTATTAAAGCCCAATTTTCCCACTTTGTCGTCTGTATAATAAAATATATCATATTATTATAACCTCTCATAGTACTATCGCATCATTATTAACTTGTTTTGCGTTAAAATGAAACCATCTGGGCTTTATGATCGTATTACATTAATATTGTTGTTATTATTTTTTTATTATTTATGGGATTTAATGTAAAAGTTACACAAAAAAACATCATTTTACATACAAACATTCATAATAACGTACGTACATGGCATCCTGTTCAAGTGTAACACACGGTATATGTAATCATGATAAACACAAGACTTGAATATAAATTATACTTTAATTGCCTAATTGTCAAATAAAAATTAAAATATAAAAAAAAAAAAAAAACAAATATTTATTTTTTCTTCTCTCTAATCTTTGCCAAAAAATTTATTAAAGGACTATAACGTATAAAAGTAAAATAAAATTCATATTAAAGTTTTGTCTTTGATTCTTGTACCTTTATATCGTATAAATGAAATTTTTGTAATATCATTATTACATTTAGGGAAAATCATGAATTTTCAATTTCCCTAAATTCGAAAGCTAATTAAGCACTTCAGTAAAGAAATTTTCATAGTGATTTTCAATTGGAATAAAAATTTATAACATCAAGTCAGGTTGGCCGAGCGGTCTAAGGCGCCAGATTTAAGCTCTGGTTCCCGACAGGGAGCGTGGGTTCGAACCCCACACCTGACAAAAAATGTCGCAAAGAAAATATATAAATTTCTTCCTTTTTTTTTTCGTTTTTTTTTTTTTTTTTTAACTAATAAATCTTAGCTTTCGACTTATTTGTAAATTCTCACTGGGACATAACATCCGTTTAACATTTAATAAAAAGCGATTACAGCGTTTTGTACGAAATGTGACTATAAACATTAAATATTACAACATACAAACATTTTATATAATGTGAATTTATCCTTAAATAATTTTTTTTATTTTTTTTTTTTTTTCAAAATCCTTGTCGTAAGTATATTACCTTTCTTTTAACGATAATAAAAATGATTTAATTCCTATAAGGCTATGTGACAACTGTCTGTATTAGTTTATGTGAATTATTAGTGACATAAACCATCACCAAAAACCAACTTATCCCCCTTCCCCCTTCACCATCTTCCACTGCTTATATCGTATTTGTATGTATTATTGAGAGAAACATGTGTTTTACTTTCGTTATCCTTGTTTTGTTATTATACGTTATATGTTATAAATAAAAATAAATTGAAGTTTTACTTTACTTTTCGTAGATTTTCTATATTTTATGAGGAAAAAAAAAAGGAAATAATAATAAAATAAAATAAAAAAAAACTTTTCTTGTTCTAGTTTTTCTTATTTCCTTGTTTTTTTCTACTTTCATTTTCATTTTGTTTTGTATTTTTTTTTTTTTTTTTTTTTTGTAATCGAACACGAGTGAAAAAAAAATCGAACGTTATTCTGTAATCAATAAATAAACAATAAATGTATTTTTTTTTTTTTTTTTTGTTTTTTTTTTTGTTTTTCTAGATACAAATCATAAAGTTAGTTGTAATTGTAATGTATTGCGTGAGAGTGATTTTGGCATGAATTATGCATATAACAAGTATGCTTGGATTGTACTATGTATCCCAGTGAACAATTTAGTGAATGTTCAGCAAGTGAATTCAAAATGAATTTATCATCACTAAAATGAATTCATAATGTATTATTTAAATGATAACAAAATGACTTGAATATTTCAATTCATTTAAAATTCACTTTATAATTAAAATCCGTTGGCAAATTGACCGTTACTAAAATGAATTCATAATGTATCACATTATCATGTAATTAACAATGTAGTGACTTCATTGTGATTGCATAATGAATTACAACTGTTTACTGGGATAATTTTTTTATGTATATGATAAGGATATATGTACGAATATGTAGATATGACTATGCTCTATGTAATAAAGTTTATTTTTTTCAATATACTTTTGTATACTCAAAAAATATGTGTAAGTAGATCCTTTATCATTTCATATTGCGAACACATGTGAATGTGTTAGTAAAACAAAAATATATATATATTTTTTTTTTTTTTTTTTTTTTTTTAAATAAAAATACACCACATAAATAAAACAAAAAAGTAAAAAAATAAAAATAAAAAAAAATAAATAAATGCCAATAATAATCTGAAATGAAAAATAAAACATGAAAATTTTGCAGTAAATCAGTTTTCAAAATAAAAGGGTTTTTCTAGATATCGAGAATATACATACATATATGACACATACGAGTGTAATAATACTGTAATGCTTAAAAAACAAAAAACAAAAAAAAATCGACCATATTTTCGCATAAATTCCGCAATGTCAACAACACGTACGTTTTTATATTCATTATTTTCTTCCTTTTTTTTTATATTTTTATTTTATTGCTATTTCAACACTTCACAGGATCATAATACATTGGATGGACGTTGAATTTCATATACATACGTATGGTATACACATGTAACTCACGTACACACAAATTTACAATCTTCATACAAAAAAAAAAAAAAACTATAGCATAAATATATATAAAAAAAAGGTTTTTAGGCAATTTAATATTTATTCAACTTTTGCACGATATCATTCTTTCTGACAAAACAAAAACAAAAAAAGAAATAAATAAAATTAAAAAAAAAAATACAAAAATCATGTTCTTTGGTTTTTTTGTTGTTTTGTCTATAAAGTGTTGAATTTCGCCTTTTTTTTTTTTTTTTTAAATAAATCTTCTGTATTGGATGGCTTTTAAATGATTTCCATCAATTATTATTATTTCCAAATTTAAATATTTTTGTTTTTCCCCCTCTTCCTCTCATCAGAGTAAATTTATGGTCGATTTAATAAATCAAGTGCATTTAATTTTTTGCTCAGTGTAATTATTGTTCATATCGTATAATTATAAATAAATAAAAAAAAAAAAAATTAATTAAAATATGATGAATTTTTATGTTCTATTTTAAATGTAATACAAAAAAAAAAAAAAAATTTTTTGTCATTACGTCATGTATTTATAAAATGTGTGATACTCGTATGCAGTCGTATGCTTGAAATGATGATACCTTATAACGTGATATAGAACATTACAAATAATTTAATTTGATTTTATCTGGTTGTTTTTAATACATCTCCTTATAACAACATACATACATTAATTTCAAGCTATTCGAATCATTACACAATCGGTTACATTCGTTCATTATCTCATACTCATAGTCATGTACATACATATATGTATGTACTGACTGTATATGGATAACCGATAAAGTATTTTATTGGTTGCTAACGTATATATACGAGTATATGTCCATCCATTATATCCTTTAAATTCATTAAGTTTTTCAACAAAAATAAAATAAAAAATGATTAAATAAATCACAATTATCTACATAAAATATTTTAATTGACCAATAAATCAATGTATAGCAAAATTAATTATTTTAACTAAACTTTTTTGACTATAATTGTGTATTGATTAGATTGTGAACATTGAACATTTTATTGAATGTTTTATACGATATATCTTTTTATGTATAATCTTCTTATTATCAAAATATCATTAATTTAAATCAACATCATCGTCATTTACACATATTCACATGAATTTTCATTCAATTTTCATATTACACAGTATTCACACTAATCCATAATTACATGAATTTAATCGTTTATGTGATTTAAATTGAAATCAAATTCAAAATTATTTAATTTTTTGTACGATTAGATGATATTGAAATCATTGAAAATTTTTTTTTAATTCATTAAAATCATGTAAATTGAGAGTTAAAATATAACTTAGCAGAGTCAAGGTGGATTGTTAAATTAAAAATAAATTTAAAAAATAAATAAATAAATACAAATACAAAGGAAATTTAGATGGTTGTCCCTACTCACTGGTGGGATCACGCATAGACCACATTGGGTCCAGCTTGATAAAAATAAAGGAAAGTATATTTACAAAATTTTAATTTGAAATGTTAAATTTAATCGTTTAAATCAACATTTAATTAACATTGAAAAGTCGTTTAATTTCGATTCAGTGTAAACGTAGCATAACATTTTATTCGATGAGTATCGATTGCATAACAACAAGAATTGTGGTAAAAAACTACAATTTTTCATTTAATTTTATAAAATACGATAATTAGTATAAAAATTTCTAATTACAAAAATAAAAATATTAAATATTATCCAAAATACAATTTTTTCTTCTTTTTAAATTGCTTTTTGTATTTTTTTTTTTTATTTTTTTATTTATTTGTTTTAAAAAATAAGAAATCGAAATTCTACTTCAAAATCCAATCAGTTCTTTCATTTTATTTAAAATGCTATTAAAAAATTGAAAATTCAATATACACCTGGATATATATCTAGGAAAGTTTTTGTTTTTTTTAATTATTTTTCATTTTTTATTGTTGTTCATCATTCTGTAGAATGCTTAATATTAGTTTTCAATTAAAAATATTATTTGAATAATTTTTACGTTCTATTCGTAAGAAAAGAATTTTTTTTTTCATAAAATTTTATTTATGAAAAAATAAGAAAATTGTCAAAGTGTACGGCTGCTTACATAACACACTGAATAAATTTTATTTTTAATATTTTTCAAATATATGCAACTCACGTTTATCTATCAATGTTGAGCATAGGGATTTTCAAATGATAACTGAAAAAAACGTCTCATTATTATGAAAAAAAATCAAATTTCAAAAAAAAATACTTTTCTTAGTTTATTTTTCCTTTTCCTTTTGAGAATACATAGATTAGTAACTATTTGCTGGTTCTACGATCAATATCACTATTATTAAAATTCATTTTGTATGTGACACGAAAATACAAATAATTAAAAAAATTATTCGGAAAATTAAAGAAAAATCCTTTCGAATAATTTTGAATGACTTCAACTTTCAAAAGCTAATTAAGCCAAAGAAATTGATATCGTTGTGGCATCTAAGAATTTTCTGGCCTTGTTTTTATTTTTTTTTTTTTTATTTTCGAAATATCTTAGTCTCAAAATACGTTCAGCAAACTAGCAAGCATTTGTGTTACAAATAGTAACGGTCAAAAGAAAACAAAAAATCGTTAAAAATTTATTCAAAATTTTTTTCTAAAACCTATCGCTTTACCTATCAGCGATAATAAATAGAATCAAAATAAATGAGTTATAAAATAACTAAGAAATACAAGTTTTTCTATATAAACTGGGGTTTCCTTTTTGTGTTGTAACGGAAAAGAATTTTTTCCATTATCCTGCTGTTTTATCAAATTACATTTGAGATGAGGTTTGATAGCCTCGACACTGCAGCTTTATAAGTTCAACTTATCGTATCCTTAAATTACGATAAATTATCCTTAAAGTAAAATAAAAAGTTTTTTGATATTATTGATACATGATATCATGTTTAAATACGATCGTATTAAATGCTTATCAATCACCTGAAGTGTTATTTTAATATAAGCAAGCAAATAGCAATTCAAAAAACGAATACAATATTAGCATTTAAATTGTATTGAATATAGCAACAGATTTTCTACATCGTGTAATCATATATTTATACAAAAACTCTACACAAATACAATCAATTGTAGAATATATATTAAAAACAAAATTGTTTACACAGCTTTGGTCAATCGAATTCCCAAATATTTGGAATAATTTATGACCATTCTAAACATCTATTTAAATATTTATTGAACCATGTAATTAGTATAAAGCATACTTTTATAAATAAAAATAAAATTATTATACAACTTTAATATAGGTATTATTGTAGTCCTTTATTTTTATTTGATTTATTTTTTATTTATTTTTTTTTTTTTTCAAGGAAGTAAAAATCGTTTTAAATTCATTTAACCTTTACCTTTCTAAAACTCCAAAAAAAAAAAAAAAAAGAAAAAAAAATTTATTTACTTTTTTCAACGTACAATCTCATTTTCCAGCATTGATTGCTTTATTTTTTATTAATTTTCTTTATTCTTTTCTAATTCTTATTTTTATTTTTATTTTTCAAAATGGTATTTCATAGATTAAAGGCAATAACCATAACATAAAAACAATTGATTAAATTATCTCATCTAAAAATCTTTAATCGTTTTTGGATTTAAACGAAACAAAAAAAAATTTTTTTTTGTTTTTTTAGGAATTTAATTAAATTGTTAATATTGATTTTTTTTTTTTTTTGTAATCAATTTTTGCCATTTTTGTAGGTAAAATTGCCAGGAGGTTTCACTTTTATTTCTTTGTTGATTTTTGAAAGTGTTTTTCTTTTTCGTTGAAACAAAAAAAGGACAAAAAAAATATATTAATTAACACATCAACAAAATTAACAATTCAATTCTGCAAACGATGAAAATCACAACAAAATAACATTCAAAAATGAAGTAACAAAAAGAAAACATTTTAAATATTTTTTGGCTTGATGAACTAATTACCTGGATCATTATGAGATATTTTGTATATCTAAAATGATATGAGCTGTTTTATTTGAAATTGGAATAAGTCCATTTTTTTTTTTTAATTCCGGACATTTACATTTTTTTCTAAACTTAACAGAAAAGTTAAAACTTTGATCTCTATAAAGTGCCGTTTTTTGTAATTTTTTTCTTGTAAAAATCTTCTAGAACACTAAAGTTTGTATTCTTCCAAGGTGATTTATATTTTAAAATTGGACTTCGATAATTTTGGACTTATACCACTTTCAAATAAAACAACTCATCGCCGATCCCTTTATTATTTATCTATTTCTTCATTTTCCTTCGGATATCGCTATTTTTAATATCACTATCATCTATGTATATAAAATGATCCTTTAATAAAAAAAATGTTAATGTTCATTTAAAAAAAAAAAAAAAAATTTTTTTCAACTAAAGATACTACTTTTGTATACGTTCTACTTTGCATATAAAATCATGTTCTTATTATTACTTCAAATACATGTACTTTATCTCATTTAAAGACTTGTATACAATTTCATAAATTAAATAATTCTGTTTTTTTGTTCTTTTTGTCATTTAAACAATTTTTTGCATAATAAAATGTCATCGAAACGTTTATCATTGAATAGATAATATTGAGCCATTATCATAACAATTTAATTTAATGACAATAATCTCTATATTATAATACCTTATTATTATAATTTGATGCACAAGGTGGTCTCTTATTAAGTCAAGTGGCGATTATATCACAAAGAAAAAAGAGCGAAAAAGAAAAAGAAAACAACAAAATTTCCCAGACAAATAGACAGACTTATACAATGAACATTTTTATAGGTGTTCCCTGTATGTTCGTTTGTATAAGCATGGATTTTTGTTCGTTTATTTTATTTTTAAATTTAAAATAAAAATTCTAATTTTGCTTAATAAGCTTAATTTTGCTTTTAAAATACTTAGACATAAGTTCATGATTAAAAAAGATTTGAATTAAAGGTTCCAATTGTTTAAAAATTCAACTGTAAAATTTATCTACTCAAAATTCAAAATTATTAATTTAATTTTTGATTCATAAAATTTGATTAAATGTGGAATTATAACTCATTTTTTGAATTATTTGGCATTAAGGCCAAATTAATTTCTTTGAAAATGTGATTTAAATCTGATGTATGTGATTTCACATACTTGTGTGTTTAGAGGAAAAATGTGTTAACTAATCACTACATGAAACGTTTTAGGCCCATTCTATTAAACATTACAACTATTATGATCAATGGTGCAACAGCTCGATTTGAGTCAGGGCCTAATCATCATAACTGATGACTCCTTAACTTGCACACTTGAGTTAATTTGAGTGCGCTAAGCAATCCAAATTTTACACAATCGAACTAATACAAGCGACTTTGTATTTTATGCTGCACTAATTTTTTACACTCAAATATAATCGTTTACGTGTAACATTGCAATATTTGGCTCTTTTCTGCAATGTGAATCAAAATCCAAAATTAAAATAAAAATTTTGATTAATTTTGAAAAATTTTTTTTTTGCCAGGACAATGTTCTAAAGTGTGTTTTTTACATTTAAAAAATTGATTTGTTTTTTTGGCCGGTTTTTTTTTTTCAACAAAATTGTACGTTAAGGGGATTAACATTAGTTAACGAATATTTGCTTATGTAGTCTTTACATAAATTTCATCATGAAGTTCTTACAGATGCAAATATAAATTACCTAGCACTACAATATGAAAATTTAAAAATTTTAAATTTCCTTAATATTGTTAATAAGTTTACAAAATGCCTTTTCTTTTGAAATATTAAAAGTTCATCACTTTCTTTTTCATCCCTTTATTTTTTTCCCCCTTTTTCCTTTTTTTTGTTTTCCCTTTTCCCTTTCTTCCCCTTTTATTCTTTTGTTTTCTTTGTCCAAATCTGTATATATATTCAAAAAGTTCAACATTTTCTTTTTTTCTTGCTTTGAACTTATTCGTCCTTTTTTTATACTATGTATCGTCCAACTTTTCATTTAACTTAAAACAAAAGATAAATTATGTATAATAAATGTCATAAATAAATGAAATATAAAATATTATCATTAGACATATCCTACTATTGTAAATACATACATACATAATTTTTTAGATGTTCTTACATATACTGTCATATATCTATTAAAATGTGTGTACATAAATTCATTCATATATACATAAAAGTTCATTATTCAAAGATAACTTAATTTAACAAAATAGATAAAATTACGAAAAATCATAAAAGCTACACATACATACTTACATAAATGCATACTGGTACTTAATTGTAATTGGTACATACTAGCACACATATGCAGGCATGTAATGCAAAGATGAAAGGATTCAGAATGTATACATGAAAGTATAACTGAATCTGAAGATTGTTTATTTATTGCAATTCAAATTATACAAATGAGAATTTTAGTTTTATATTTTTGTTTTTCCTTTTTTTTTTTTTTTTTTTTTTTTTTGAGTTTTGTTCATACATTGTTTAGATTTCGTTCATAATATACATTTCATTTTTTTTTTTTTTTGTTTTTTTAATTTAACAAACAAAAATTGAATAAAATTGCAGTTAAAATAAATGAAAAAGTAAAACGAATAGTATAAAATATATTTTACAATATTAATTGCATAAATGTATAATTATACAAATATAATAAAAGTTTTATTTACAAATTACATATGAACATGCATTTTGTGTTTACTATGTATGTATACATACATACTTACATAAAATACGTTCACATTTGGTCATATATGTATGCATGCAATATCCTTATTCATCTTCATTTCTCTTGTAAACGTACATATTTCCCTTTTTTGCAATTATACATACAACACCCATGGATGTGTGTATATCCATTACAACACGGGATAAAGGACAAAAATTTTGCAGTGTAAATGTACTTATGTATTAAGCTTTAACTAAATATTACTAACAATATCCCTTTCTAATGTTTGGACAATTTAATTCATACACATCTGTCTGTTATGTTTTTCTTGTATGTTTTCACACAATTGACAATAAATGAACTAAAAAGATTTTTAGATTCTAAATAAGATATTTTCACGAAAAAAAAAAATAATTTTTTTTTAATTTTCATGTAGAAAAGATTTTTTCGTTTTTATTTCAAATAAAACCAAAAATTTCAAATTTTTAAACATGCATCTGAATTTTTGCATTCTATTATTTGCAGGTATACAAAATAAAAATTTTCCACTAAATAAAAAAAAAAAATGAAAATTTATCAAAATAAATTTTTCTTTTTTTTATTGTCAAGTGAAATTTATTTATTTTTTTTTTTTCGAGTTAGCGTAACCTTTTTTATTACACACAAAAAATGAATGAATAAAATTTTCTTTTCTTTTTTTTTTTCTTACTGCAATTGAAAATGTAGAACACCCAAAAATAAAACGGTTTATTTTTTTTTAAATTTTCCTTAATTCTGAACTGGGTATACAAAAATTTATTGTAGTTGAAATTATTTAAAAATTCATTTTAATCCACAGAAGACCATCAGAAAAAAAAAATATTCTACATTCTGGTTCACTTGCATTACTTGTATTACAAAATAAAACAAAAAACGCATTGCATCATGGTACGCGTATAATTAGATTTTTTTTGATTTTTTCATAGTAACAAAACAAAAAGTTTTGAATGAATTTTTATTTTTTATTTTTTTTTTAAATATTCCGTCAAAATACATTTTAGTGGATAATACCGCATTTTGTAAACCTCATTCAATTGCATTACAACCGTCCATATGTATGTGTATGTACATCATATTGAATTGAAGATTTAATATGTTCTAAATTTTATTTCTGTCTAAAATGTGAGTAGCATATATTATTGTATTTTTTTTTTATCAGGATATTTTATAAGTAGTACACATGTTTTATTACATAAAGTATGTATGTGTACATATGTTCAAACTATAAAATCGTATTTTTATGCACAACAAGGAAATACATGTGTATTAAATAAATCCCTAAAGAAATTTTCCTACCAGATATTTGAAAAGCTCTTATTAGTATACACAAGTACACACCTTTTCTACTTCATGATACATCGTATAAATTGATATTTATTATGTTTTTTTTTTTTTTTTTATTTTCGATATTTCAAAATGAAACTTGAAATTGTTATTATTTATGTATTACAAATAAATGAGAGTATATAAAAAAAAATAAGAAAAAATAAAAAATAAAAAATTTATATAAAGTTGATTTCCTTTTTTAACTGATATGGAAGATTGATTTTAAATTTTATGATAAGTCAAAATGTCTAATAATAGCAAATCCATTACTTTAAAACAATTTCAAGGATATCATACATTTTCCTTTATTTTTTCTCTTTAGTTCGTTTTCGCTCTAATAAAGATGAGAAACTCAAGTAATTTTAAAAGAAATAAAACAGTAAATGAATTGAAAATCGTTTCGATAGATTAAAGATATTTCAATTTATATGAATTTGCAGAAAAAATTTTTTTTTTTTTTTTTTTTTTTTTTTTTTTTTTTTTTTTTTTTTTTTAAATAAGTGTACTCATGTATACGTGTCTGTGTACATTAAATTTTAGTTTAAAAATTTCCTTTTAGTTTCCTTTTAAATAGATCACATTGAATGATATTCATGTTGTATATTTTTAAATCCTTTAAAATTTTAGTCAAAATTTTGAAATATTTTAAAATTTCGAAATTATTAATGAAAGTAAATTAACGTAAGGTTTTTTTTTAAAGATTTTCTTCTTCAATCGAAAATTCAATGAAAATTCATCAAGGGAAATTGTATTATTTTAAAAATTTTCCGGGACCAAAAAAAAAAAAAAATTATAAGCCACATAAAACGCATAAGGACGTATAAACATAAGGATATATCCTGATGTACGGTATCATGAAAGTGTATGTACGGATAATCTTAAGTTTTTACACTAAATAACGCATCACTGCTTATTTGATGCGATACTCAGTGTATTGTGATCTTAAGCTGAATATAGCATCAAATAGACAAGTGATGCGTTTTTGAAGATAGCCATAATTACAATATTTACTGTGCAATATATCTCATAAACAAAGTCGAAACGAGAAAAATGCAATAATTTGACGCCTTGAAATATAGTCCATATTTTTCGGAATACCCTGTATATATTTTTTTTTAATTTTTTTTTTATTATACATACATATATACATACCTGTATACAATGTAAATGAAATTTTATTGTAACGTATATTAGCTCAATGAATCTAAGCTATAAACTCAAAAATATACGGTGAACAAAATAAAACGGAAGAAAAATAACGAATAAGAAGAAAAAAAACAAAAAAAAAAAACAAAATCAATTATAAATTTGTAATATATAAAATAAAATCGATAAATGTCTCAAGAACATGTATTAAGAATTGTATGATATAAAAATACATATAAAGAAAATCATTAATCTTGTTTACGTTGTTGAAAACTATTTCGGGTCATCCATTATCAAACAATCTATCATACTATACTCGTATATGTACTCCATACAGACATCTTAAACACACATTTATATACGTACATATATTTACGCTTTGTATGTAATACATGAATGTGCTATATCAAAATTTATGTATATATATATATAATGTATGTATGTATATATTTATATCACATATAAAAATGATTTTGTAACAAGTGTATTCTTTAGAAATATGTGATAAATGATAGTAAAAATTATTTGTATACTACATATATGACCTACATACTTGTATACATATATAGACATGGCTTTTTTTTTTTCTTTTTGTTAAAATTTATTTACTGCTATTGTACATCATTCTCATACAGAAAAAGAAAAGAAAGGCAAAACACAAAAAAAAGAAAACAAAAAAAAAAAACATGAATACCAGATAATTTGAATAAGATGGTAAATACAAATATGTAACGTATATTTACAGCCATCATTTTGTCAAAAATGTTGAAAGATTTATTTCATAAAATTCTAAGAATAAAAGCAAAAGAAGAAAAATGTTTTATTGAAACTAAAAGAAAAAAAAAAAAAAAAAACCAAAAAAATATATGAAAGGAAAAACAAAAATAATGTCAATCGTTTTTTCATATGATATATCTTTTTTTTTTTTTTCATTTTATTTACATAATATATCAGTAAAATTATTTTTTGTTATATTTTGACATGTTATTATTTTTATGTTCACATATACAGCCCAAAAAAATATCGGTTTTTTATCTATATAAAATATTTACAATAAAATATAATATTCCAATAATGTATCAATTTTACAATAAATATGAAAAAAAAAAAAAATATCTAAAAAATAAATAAATCTATCTAAAATCAAAATATCAAATCAAATAAATCATTTTTATCCTTTGTCATATTTTTCAATTTTTTTTTTTCGGTTTTTTTTTTTTGAAAAATTTTAAATATTTAAATTTTGTAAAAGTCGTTACAAAATAATTTTGTTTTTTTTTTTATTTCGATTAATATTCAAAGTCTTTTGGATTATAGTCAAACAATCCAAAATATATTTATTCTCATTTATGATAAATATAATCACGTCTTTTAATAATAACAAAAATCATGTTATTGTATTAACATTATGGTACGAAAATGCACAAAGTTCATTTGATTCTAAAAATCATTTTAAATATCGATTTTATGCTACGTGATAGCAAATATTGAATATTGAACTGATTATATTCAAATTATAAATGTTTCAAATTGGAACAAATTTTAATATCTATAGCTACACCTTAGTACACCATATAAAACTGATATTCATCAATATTTTGTTTACATTTACTAGCCTTTGTGTATTTTATTTTATAAGAAAATTTAGAATATTTAAAATTTTTGAATCAAATTCATCAAAATTCATTTAATTAATTTTTTCAGATAATTTAACTGAATATTTTAATTAAAATAGACATAATAAAATGTTCATTAAAATGCATTTAATTACATTTATGTGGATGTCCTCTATACAATATATATTTAATTCATACATGGACATGTATGTGAAATAACTTTGTATATACTCTGTACATAGTGTACAAATTCAAACAAAAGCAAATCCAATAATGATATGGTAGAATTTTGATGTGATAGAATGTTATGTAGATGATATAATGGTACAGAGATACATACATCATATACAATACGTTATGATATGAATACAAGTATAACACAAGTAGGCTCTCCTTTTGTGAAAGTGCTACCACTCCCTCGAGGAGTAATAGCAAACCTCTGTTTGTACAAATTGAACTTTTATATGATAATTGTAATTCATCTCAATTGATTATGTACGAAAATTGAAAAGCAAACATTCAAATTTCATTCATTCTAGATGCATTACCTTTAGATTATGCGTTTTGTACAAATTTATTGTTGTTTAATGAGTAAAAAAATTTTTAAATTTAAAAATTTAAAATTTTCACACTAAGGGCCTTAACCATATAACCGTTTTACTAAATCGTTATACTATAAGGACTAATCTCATATAAAAATCTAAAACTAAGTCCTTATTAACGACTTAGTAAACGGTTATTGGTAAGACCCTAAGATTTTCTGTTACATTTTAAAATTAGTTATTAAAAAAACCAACAATGTGAATAATATGAGGAAAACTTAATTTTCATTTAATGTTGATCATAAATATCTTTTGTTTATCAAAAAAACAAAAAAAAACAAAAAAATAGTGTTAATGCGCGTATACAACACATAATCAAATTCTGTGTTATGTAGATCACACCACAGATACATTAACGTTATATGATTTTTTATTATATTAATTAAATAGAATGATGAACTTATATTGATGAATGTCGAAAATAAAAATAAAATAAAAAAAACGAATAACGTGAAAAAGTAATTTTCATTAAAGGATGATAAGTAAATGGTAAAAACTTTGCATAAAAATAAAATTAACAAAAAAAAAAAAAAAACCAAAAATGAATAGAAAACACCAACAAAAGTAAGATAAATGTTTTTTTTTTTTTTTCTCTCTCACTCATAATAATATCATCCTTTCAAAAGACACTAATTGTTATACATTTTACGAAATTTTCCTTAAAAGCATTGTAAATCCAATTTACGAAGCAAAAAGCTTTTAATAATGGTTTCATCACATTTCATTTATCGAGCGTTAAACGTAATATTAGATAAAATTACAAATATTGTACCTTGTAGCTTTTAACTTTGACTAAAATAAGAATGAAATTTTGTATGGGGATTGTGTGCGTGCAATATACATATGTATGTATATATATTTATAAAAAGGACTAAAAGTCTGTATTATTAAATTTAATAACACAAATACATATATACTACATAATAACAATACCACAGCATGAAAATTCTTTTATTATATTCTTACAATCTTGTTTAAAGCAGTGTACATACGTTAACAAATAAATTCTTATGAGATATTGTATTGTAAAGGTTATATTATATAGAGGTCTTTATTATATGGTCCTGGTTTTTTGACTATAGGTTACGGTGGAATGAATTTTTATCGTCTAGGCGTTCCGCTGGCTGATTTTTTTTTTTTTTTTATTATCCTTGTTCTCTTTCAAATCATCTTGGTTGGAATTCTCCCTTTTTTTTTTAGTATCGTTTATATCAAGAAAAAAAAAAATAATAATAAGATGAATATTCACTGTGGGAAATATTAAATGGCATTTACCAAACATGTTATTATGTACATACACGTATGTGTCCAACATGAACAAATTGAAATTATGTACACTATATAACTTATTTTTTTTATGTACTTTTATCATAATTCTAGATTTTTTTTTTTTTACGGAAATATGATATAAATAAAGAAAAAAAAACCTTTAGATAAATTTTTTAGCTTAGATAAATTGTTGACCATATAAGTAGTTGACCTATGTAGCAGTTTGTAGTCATTTGTAGGCACATATGTAAGTACATATTCATATAATATATGTATATGTTACTTAACATACACAATGTGACTAAATTCACTTGATATAAAGATTCATATTATCTTATATGTACTCATAAGTACATAAAGAAATGTAATTTTACAGTCAACTAATTTTACCATGAAATTTCTATAGACATCAAAAAGAATGTAACATCGAATAAAGATTAAAAGATCACAGCATAAAATATACATACATATGTATTTAAATATATAATGTAATATATTTTGAGCGTGTGCGGAATGTGGCTAAATTCGGCTAAATTTGGCTAAATTGTTGGAGAAAATCAGTAAAGTAAGTTTTAGCATACTCAAGAGTATGCTAAATACGGCTAAATTGGTAAATTCATTGTTTTTATATGAAATGATAAAATATTGAAGAGTAATGTATGATTTTTGTCTGTTATTTGATTTTAAATATTTTTTGTAATTTTTTGAAAATAAATTTCTCAAATTTTTAATAATTGTTAAAAAAGTTAAAAATTTAAATTTTCAAAATCAAAAGGAAATCGGAAACGTACAAATATATAGAAAAAGTGAAAACTGAAATTGTCAACAATTTAGCCATCCCGCATAGCAAAGTATTGCTAAATTGAAATTTTATTAGAAGTAATTTAGCCATTTGGAATTTAGTACATTTTTTCAATGATTTCACACACACTCTTTATCTTTGTTGTATCCATATGTAAGATGTACATATATCGAATTCATATTGTCGTATAAAGTATAAATACATATAAGAAATAGCTTACAGGGATTACAAAGAAAAGTTTTTTTTTTTTTCTTTCTTGCCTCAAATACATTTATGAATATTCTCTTACTTGATGGTATTATACATAATAAAAAAAAAAAGTTATTTTTCATACATTTTTCGAAATTGTACATATGGAAATTCTATATAAAATCAAAATGACAGAATTCACAATATCGAAAAAAAAATTGCAAAAAAAAAATAAATATTTTATTCATTTGTTTACAAAAATATTTAAATACTTTTTTTTTTTTTGTTTACTTCACAAATTAAACAAATTTTATTCAAAAACTTTAAAATTATTTATTTATAACACGTTACAAAATATTAATATTGACACAAAATATTCAAAATTCTCTTGAAAAATATTTTTGTAAATGTTCAAAATTTTGTGTAATTTTCATTGTAAATAATTTTAACAGAATATTTTAATAATGTTGTTAATGAATAAATTTTTTTAATCTGATATTACTTATATTCATACCTTATTTTTAAAGTTCTCATATTTTAAATAGATGCCTGGTCAAATTCTCGTTTTTATTTTAATTCTTCGATTGCCAATTTTATTGTATTTAGAAACGAAAACAATCAAAAGAGAATAACATAGACGATATGGCAACAACGCAAAGATTATCTATGCTCCATAGAAATACATACTTATGTACCAATTTGGTTAAAAAATTAACTTTAAATATATTTTGTGTACATTTTTACGTTAAATGCATACAAACATGAGTACAATATATTCTACAAAATAAAATTGAAAACAAAACAAACAAACAAACAAATAACCATAATACAAAATAATTTACACAGTAGTAATAAATTTTAAATTGTCTATAATTACTGCAATATCATATATTTGAATGTACTATGTAAAAATGAGCATATTAGCTCTAATTATAAATAATTTTGTGTAACCAGTTACCAAAAAAAACAACAACAACAACAACAAATCATAAAATAAAACAAACAAACAAATATCTCTGAAATTTTATCTTTTACATTTTTGGTTTATTTTTTGTAAATAAAAAAAAAAAAAAAAAACAAAAAACGATATTTATGCTTAGTAAGGCATAATAACTTTTTAAATTATATTTGAATCAATTTATCCATAAGTTTATGGTTTTTGTTGTTTTTTTTTTGTATTAAACATAGTACGATAAACAGCAAATTATCCGTTTTATTTAAATAATTAACATTCTTTTTTTTTTTTAATTATTTGTTGTTTATTTATTTATCTCAATGTTTGTATCTCATTAAAATTTTTAAGATATACATTTTGGGATTTTTTTTTCTTTTTTTTTTTTGAAATTCAGAATTTTGTTAACAATTCGGAAAATTTTTAGATTAATTTCAGAATCATTAGTAAAATTACAGTAAATATTTAAAAAAAAAAAAAACAAACAAAAAGTTCTAAAAAGTAAACAATAAGTTACATACATACCCCGACAACATACTTGCCACCCATATGTGCATTCTGCTGTGATCTAAAATTTGTCACCCCAGTAAAAAAGAAGAAGAAGAAGAAAAAAAAAACAAAATAAAACTTTTAACGTATAAAAACTTGAATCTAAATAAGGATATAATTTATTATCTGCACTTGAAGAGTGCATTGTAACTAAATTGCGTTGTATTAATTTTTCAACTGTTAATTATTTTATTGCAAAAAATTTGATTTTTTTTTTGATTTTTTTATTTATTTATTTTTTTTTTTGTAAAGTTTACACCCCCTCAAACTAAAACTTGAATGTACATTTTCAGTCTTTTTGTTTTTGTTAAATAACAAATTAATTCTATCTGCAGTTGATTTAAAAAAAAAAATTTTGTTATTTTTATTATTATCATTCGTCATTGTCACTAGTCGGAAAATTTACAATTTCATACAAAAAGGTGGATTTTTTTTGTGTTTTTTTTTATTAGTCATAGAATCTACTCTCTCTCTCTCTATGTACTCAACTCTGTCATCGTAATTAAGTCATTTTTTTTTGTTTTTTTTATTTTTTTAATTTATACAAAACTGTCTTAAAATTTTCTTTACTAATGGCAAGAAAGAAACTAAAAGATTCCTTTAAATTCTTCAAAATTATATACAGAAAAGAAAAGAAAAAATAACTTAAAAAAAATAAATAAATAACAAACACCCACTTAATCAACCACCTCTAAAGTTAAACGACTAGAGTAATAATTGTAGAATTACTAAGGCGTTATAAAAACGCCTGTGGTGTATATATACGTTGTAGTCTTTCTTTCATTTTCTTTTTTTTTTGTTTTTCTTTTTCTGTTTTAAATAAAAAATACATTCATGATTGAGTTTCATATCCCTCTTTATTATTAAAAACTTGCAAAGATTGTCTTATCCTCTAGGCAAAAAAAAAAAAAAAACAGAAAAAAAAAAAAAAACAGAAAAGAAAAACAAGGAAAAATAAGAAATTCTGATTTCCAATTCCCTTTTATGTAAAAACGTGGAAAAACTTTCCTTTTTTTTTTTTTTTTTCATTTCCCTATTCTGTTATATGCAAGAAATTGTGATTTTATGTTTGTTTTTCTATATAAATATATTTTTATTTTTTTTTTTGTATTCCTGTTCGGTTGTAAGTATAAGTTGGAAAATTTTCATAAAAGTTTCTTCATTTACCTACTCTGTAACGAGTACGTGTTTTGCCTGACATACATACATACATATGTATATTGTATACCAGCATCATTGATATTAAAATGCACATACCATACACACATGCATGCATACGTGCATCTAAGTTACAGTGAATATGACAATTTTTATTAAAAATTAAATAAGTTTTTCATTTATTTATTTATTTACTTAAGTCTAAATAAAGTAAATAAAAAATACATGTTTTATGTATTACGAAAAAGTTTTAATTTTATTTTTTATTTATTTTGTTTATTTTTTTTTTTAATCAGAAAATATACAGAATTCCAAATTATTTTTTTGTAAAATCCTTAAAAGTCATCATATTAAAATGATTATAAAACCAAAAATAAGAAGTTAATGGTCAAACATTTAAAATATTGCAGCAAATTAATGCTATAATACTGGTACTTGTATGAAATACCAGTTAATGTTAAACATGAAACCGTAAAAACTTTCTCCTTGATGGTATAAATTTTTTTTTTTTTTTTTATTTGTTAATTGGGTTAAGAGTAATTTTTTTTTTTAACAATTTTTTTTTAGTTTCGTCCATTCTTTCTTACATAATTTAAAAAAAAAATAAAAAAATATTGCTTAATTCAATCTTATACACATGTGTATGTATGTATATGAATTCACTTGCGTAATTCACTATCAAAATGTAAATAATTTTTGTCTTTTCAATTTTTTATTTTTTTCGTCCTTTCGAAAATTTTAACGAAATGATCATTAAAGTGTGAAATATCATGAATATAAATAACAATTTTATTTATCTGCACTCAAAAAAAAGGACTCAAATTAAAATTGTTTGGGTATATGTCTAGACATTGTGAGTGTGTACGAAATCATTGGAAAAGTCGGCTAAATTCCAAGTGGTTAAATCACTTCCAATAAAAATTTCAATATAGCAATACTTTGCTATGCGGGATGGCTAAATTGTTGACAATTTCAGTTTTCACTTTTTCTATATATTTGTACGTTTCCGATTTCCATGTAATTTTGAAAATTCAAAAATTCAGATTTTTAATTTTTTTTAACAATTATTAAAAATTCGATAAATTATTTTCAAAAAATTACAAAAAATATTTAAAAATCAAATAACAGACAAAAATCATACATTACACTTCAATATTTCATCATTTCATATAAAAACAATGAATTTACCATTTTAGCCGTATTTAGCATATTCGATGAGTATCCTAAAACTTACTTTACTGATTTTCTCCAACAATTTAGCTATTTAGCCGAATTTATCCACATTTCGCACACACTCTATATCTAAATGATGTACACACACATATAACATTCAAATTTGTACACATAACTTGGAGTGTTTTCAATAAAAAATTGAAAATCGAAAAGGAATGACACCATCAAAAATAAATTGCTCCTAAAATCGTATCATTCCACTTCAGTTATTTTTTTTTATTTTTTATTTTTTGTTAGATTTATTGTTACCATTATCGTTTTTTTAAGATATTTCATATTCACTTGTAATTTTTGTATATATTTTTTTTCTGTATATTCTTTTAACGATTTCTTTTTTCATTCATTTTACATAAAGAAAAACGAGAAAATTTTTCATAAATAAAATACAAAATTTATTTGAAATTTTAAAATTTCATCTTCTTTGATTCGTCTTCTAAATATACTATATACCATACACTATATTGGTATATGTACAATATTTTGTTGTCATGTAATAGAAATCAATGAAATTGATAAAATTTTATGATATCTACATAAGTTATCATGCAGGTCTTATTATAATCGGATTTAAATATTTTTTTTGATCTAAGAAAAATATTTACTATATAAATTATAAGATGTGATAAATAACAAATCATTTCGTCAAATGGATGAAAATCAAAAATACCAATTTTATATATGTATGTAGTTAAGCTAAATTTGTGTATGCATCTTTATATTACGATTATCATGAAGTTAAAATATTCTTCTTTTTTTCCTATGGCTCTACATAAGCCCTAAGAAGGGCCTTTGCCTCTAAAAGACAACTTCTCCACCTTATTCTGTCTTCAGCCTTCTGTCTCCATCTCTCAATTCCCAATTTTTCTACGTCCTGCTGTACTTCAATCCATGATTTGCTCTTTGGTCTTCCTCTATATCTTGTGCCATCAATACTTATGAAAGTAAAATCAATTTTTCAAATTGTTGTGAATGTTATTAAATTCCACACACAAATTTACTCAATACTGTTTTACTCATGCTTTTTACTTATATATCTGTTTACATTATCAAAATTTAAATATCAATTCAATTTTCTTAAAGAAAAACATTCAAATTCTCAAGGAGGTTGTCATAACAACAATGGGAATTTATTTTCAAAAACAAAATTATTTCAATAAAAATTTCAATGAGAAAATTATTTTAAGCGCTGTTACTACTTCATAACAGCATTTGAATTTATTTTTTTTTTTATTTTTTTTTATTTGTATTAATGTTTTCAATTCACGAAATAAAGAAAAGGATCAACCTGAATAAAATGAACAAAAAATTTTATTTTTATCATAAATTAGCAACAGCTGGTTAAATAAAAATTGTTCAATATATTATGTGAATTTCACCTGACCGAATTTTTATTAAAAAAAAAAATTTTCTTTTGAAAACCTTTTTTATGAAATGTTTTCTATTTCATTTTGTTTACTTTAATCAAATACAGATAAATGATAAAAGATAATATGTTATCCATCAGAGAGAATTATACTTTTATTTTTATTAATTTTTTTTTTAAATTCGATTTAATCCGATTTCAAAGAAACCGACATCCTAAAAAAACACAAATTCACACGCATTCTTAAAATTTCATATCAATAAGAAATTAGCATTTCTTTCTCCCATTAAACGGACAAAACTTATTTGTTTCAGGACTTTCGAAAATAATAAGATGCGGTAAAAAAAGAAAAATAAAAGTAATTAAATCTACAATTCGACATCAGCACTTGCCTTTCGTGATATTGTAACGTATTTTCAAAATTTATGTATGCTAAGTCGTTACTAAGGACTAAACTAATATAAAATTCTAAGACTAAGCCCTTAGTAAACGATTATTGGTAAGGCTCACTGTCACTGTTGTTCATACTGATGATATACTCGGCCCAAATAGCAGCTTAGTTAAATTCTGATCAGGTTATAATTATCATCACATTTAATTTTTATTTAATTTTCCTATCAGGGAAATCATCTTAAGCATATACGTCATAAAGATGATATTCTAACAATACAATTTAAATTGAATTACGGTCGAATTATAAAAACTTAAACGACAAAAAAAAAAAAAAAACAGGATTCTAAATTTCATCATCATTTTCAAATATTTTGTTTGCGCAAACTTATTAAATTATTCATATTTCAATTTTTTCTCATCAATTTCAAAAACAAAAAAAAAAACGGTTAAAAATAAAATCAGTCAATTTATAAAAAATTCATCAATAGAATTTAAACTAAATGCTTCCATACAATACATTTTTCACATTCATATTTTTCTGTTTTTTTTTTTTTATTGTTTTCTGTTATATTCCATCATTATAACAATAAAATTTCTTATAATTCTTGATATTCAAGAAGAAAATCAACAAAAATGTACAACATATAAATTTTTCATTTTTGCATTTTAATATGCAGATAAAAAAAAAAAAAATTCTCAATAACTTAAACATTATAAAAAGGATAAAATTTTTCATACATGTTAAATTATCGTATCAAGTAAAAAATGTATAACAAAAATAATCGATAAAAAAAAATTTTTTTTTTTTTTTTTTAATTTCTCCATTTTACAAATACAGTAATTTATAACATTGTAGAAGTATTTTGCAATATTTAATACTCACTTAACAATTAACAAAGCATTAAAATGAGAAAATTTCATTCGAATTACAACATTACCAAAAACACACAAAAACAAGAAAAATAAAAAACGTAATTGCTTAAATTTTTTAATTAAAAAATTTAAAATCATACTAAATTGAAAAAAAAAAAAAAAACAAAAAACAAAAATATTCTAAATTTTCTTTGTATTTTGAAATGAAACGAATTTTAAAATCAACAGTAACAAAAAAAATCAATCATGTGCAGCAATGCATGTTAAATCCAAAAAGAAATGAAAATAAAGCATAAGAAAAAAAAAAAAAAGAAATTCTAAATTTCTGCATCACAGTAAAATCAACCCAAATTTGCTATTTATGTGAATATAGAGAGAAAAATGGTTAGGAAAATTTTTTTTTGATAAATTGCAAAAAAAAAAAAAAAAAAATATTTTTGGTTTCTTTATCAAAAATTTCATTTAAATATGTAATGAACGTAATGCCAATCTAAATGTCCTTCAGGCGAATATCAAATATGTATACAAGTATGTATTTAACATTAGCTACATGTTTCTAATCTGCTGACCTCAATCAACAAAATTGGTAATATTTGATATAGGATTTTTTTTTTTTTTTTTTTTTTAGGATCATAAATTGAATAATCAATGAAGGTCAGAGAAAATATGAACTTACATACATACGTTATTGAATGCAGTATAAATTTTTTCTTTTTATATATTCGTTGTATCTAACATCAAAATTAAATTCAAAAAATGTATTTTATGTGTGTAATTTGAAAATGATTGAATAACAAAATTGATAAAGTAGAGAAAGAAGCAAAAAGAAAAAAGAAAATTAAAAATTTAACACAATGTATGCGTTATATCAGGTTCAGAACAAAAATATTGAAAAATAAAAAAAAAAAATAAATAAAGAGTAACAATTAAAAGTGAAAATGAAGATTAGAGATTCTGTATCCAAGTAAATTTTTTTAAGCGTGTATTACAATTTTTTTTTTTTTTTGCTACCCAAAAGAAAATCTAGAAAATTTAAAAAAAAAAAAATGGTTCAAAATCCTTCATTGAATTTTATCGTGTAGAAACCAATATTAATTAAGTGTCTAATAGTTAGATTAAATCTTTTGAAATTGCATCAGTTTTAATAATTCAGTTAATTATAAAACTATTTAATATCTAGAAAATTTTCTTTTTAACAACTAAAACTGTAATTATTTAATTAAGATATAATTACATTACACACAATATCCATAAAATTAAATTAAAAAAAATAAAATAAAATAAAACTCTAATTGTATAATATCATGTAAAAAAAAAATTTTTTTTATTGAATTTAATATTGTAAAACCATTCTATACTCCATACACTAATTCGATATAGTTAAGGTCTTATAGAAATGACATAAAGTAGTACCAGATTTACATCGCTGTACATTGGTATTAAAAATATTTATCTCATACTGTATGATAACTTTATAGATTGTGGTAACACTACTTGTGAAAGGATCTTATTAGAAATTATAAGAGAAGAGAAAAGCCACACATGTAATCCCATAAGGTCTTAACTGGATTGAATTAGTGTATGGAGTATAATTATACTTTCATCATAGTAATTCAAAAAAAAATAGAAAAAATATATAATGTAATGAATTAAAAAGTAAAAATTAATTAAAAATCATTTTTCTGATTTAATTGATTTCCAATTGAACACATAAGGGAAAATCTTTGGTGCATACACAAGCATATGTATGGTTTGTATATTCGTAATTTAATTATGAGAATTTTTGTATAGAATCAAAAAGGAATTTAAAAAAAAAAAATCCTTTGAGTTTTATATACAATTTTATATACAGATGCACTTATATACAGACGTATGCAGAAAATTGTGTAAAAAGGATTTGTTTTTTTTTTTTTGTTTCTGATCAAATGATATGGAAATAAAAATGAAAAAAAAAAATATTTTTGTCTTTGCAATGGATCTTTTCTATCTTTTAATGGAAAATTCATGTTTAAACTTCATATCTCATTTTTATAAATTAATTCAACACCAATAGCAAATATATTTTATTCAATTTTATTTACATACGAAGGATGTCCGAATATAAATGTTATATAACACGTTTTTTTTACTTTACAGGACAAAATATATCCCAACAAAAGTTTCAAACGAGTAACAAACATCAGGTCTTAAAAATCAGAGTATATACATTATTTTATCATATTAACGTATCTACATTTTTTCATTTTCTCCGTAAATTATTTAAAATTTAAAATAAATTTTTTAAATAAAATTTGATGAAAATTTGAAAAAAAAAATTATGTTGAACACCCTACCTTATATACAAGTACTTACAATCCATGTACATATCATACATAATATAACTTAGACTAATGCTAAGATCATCAATATAAAAAAAAAAAAAAACTAATGAGAATTTCCCTTTTCTTTTTTTTTAAATTTTTTGTAAGCGAAATGTATATATGTACTCGTATACAAAGTATATAAAAATTTTCCCGAAAATGAATAAAGAATAATAAGGAAAAAAAATCACAAGAAAGACAAAATTAAGGTATAAAAAAAATAATAGAAAAATGAGAATAAATGATGTGATTTAATTTTCATTGATTTTTATATAAATGAGGAAAAATTTCAATTTTTCTTATTACATTTTGATATTATCCTGAAATTTTCTTATTATTTATATACATATACACAATGGTACATATATTCATATGAATAAGCATTTATATTGATAACAACAAATTTTTTTTTTTTTTTTTTTTTTTTTTGTAACTTATTGATTTACATTAAGCAAATGTAACATAAATAAATTAGAATAAAATATATAGTAGCAGTATAGTATATAGCATTATCCATATCATGATCAAAATTCCATTACAAATATTCAGCATATGCAAAAGTTTTTTTGTTTTTATTTTCTCTGTATTAAATTTGAAAGTATAAGCAAATATTTTTGCATGTATTTATGGCAAAATGTATATACCTTTATGCTTAATACTCTTATACATGTACATGCATACATGTATTTTATATAACATTATATAGCCTTTATAAAATGCAATCAGATTAAATAATAGTTTATCCATGCTTATCATAGAAACATACTTTCGATAATGCACATATTTTGAAAAATTTTGAATTTTAATACAGTCCATGAAAAAACAATTTGCATAATACCATGCATGTATAGTGGAGTATGTTCAATTCAGAGAATTGATATATTTGGAAAAGGATTTTCTTGTTTCAAATTGAAAAAAAAAAAATAAAATAAAAAATAAATTAACATTTAATTTGTAATTCATGTTTGTCGTTAGCATTTTTAAAAATTTTAACAGACGATTTTCGATTTTTTGTTGTTTTTTTTTTGAGTATATTTAAAAGTATTTATAGAATTTTTTCCTTAATTTTCTTTTTTTTTTTTAAATTTTTAAGATATCCTTTTTTTATCAAATGATACAATATGAAATTTAAAAAAATCACATAGTTAAATTATGTTAATTTAGATGTTTCATAAGCAAACATATTTAAATTACCAATTAAATTATCTATACTCCATACAATAATTCGATGCAGTTAAAGCCCAATGGAAATGACATAAAGTAGTACCACTTAAAGTCGCTGAATATTGATATTTAAAAAATTCATCTCGTATTTTATGATAACTTCAAAGATTGTGGTAACACTGCTCATGAGATAATCTTGTTAGAAATTACG
This sequence comes from Anthrax anthrax, assembly GCA_963971155.1. Classification (NCBI taxonomy): domain Eukaryota; kingdom Metazoa; phylum Arthropoda; class Insecta; order Diptera; family Bombyliidae; genus Anthrax; species Anthrax anthrax. The sequence continues at coordinate 16,998,753 of OZ020124.1, forward strand.
AGAGAAGATACATAAAGTCCCATAGGGTCATCGAATTAGTGTATAGAGTATAGGCATTGTCTAATAATTAAATGCTTTGTACATTACATACATGTTACGTGATATTGCCTTACCCTTTATGGGAGTTACCAATAGACTTCGAAAGAAACAAAAATTAATTTAACCTCTTTAAATACTCATTTTCTATTATCCTTTACTATCAATACCAAATAATTTAATTGTCTGAAAAATTAAAACATTATAAATTGGATTGATGTCAAAATACTTTTACGTTTCCTCTAATGAATACATACTTTAGATTTCTATATTCGATGCACTAATTCGATGCAGTTAAGGCTTTGTGGGATTATATGTGTCTTTTTTCTTCTCTCATAATTTCTAATAAGATTTTCTCACGAACAGTGTTACAATAATCTGAAAAGTTATCATTTAATATGAGATTAATTTTTTTAAATATCAATACACAGCGACTTTCAGTTGTACTACTTATGTCATTTCTATAAGGGCCTTAATTGCATCGAATTAGTGTATAGATAGAGTATAATGTCTTTTTATGTATACATATATACATAATCTCTGTTGTTTGATCATTTTATATATAAGCACTTTATTTATATTCAACATACCTGCCTGTATTTACTTTATTATTGAAAATATTCTATTATACTTCCATTTATGTTTATTTATTGTGTAATTTTTAATTAATACACACATAAAATAACAATGGTAATAATAACATAAGATCTAATTATATGAACGGAACGTATTAAAATTCATAGGAAAATGTAAATTATTCAAATATAAATTTATTCAAAAAAAAAAAAAAAAAAAAAAAAAAAAAAATGAAAATTTCTATTTTATAATTTCCATTTTTAATAAGAAGCTATTTTCCTTTTATAATCATTATATTGATTTTCATTATTTTCAATATAATGTTAGATCATACTACATATCCTTTTATAAATGAAATAAAAATTTAATAAAAATTAAATTCGTAGAAAATTTTATCGATTATTGTAATTTGAAATAATTTCATGACTACAAAGATAATCATTTAAGGGAAAAGAAACACGGTTAACAATTTAAAAAAATTTTACGCTCACATTCATGAAATTGAAAGTGTGTAGATAAAGTTATAATCTGTTGATATAAAAACATGAATGAAAGACGTATCAGTAAAAATATCAAAAAGAAAAACAAAAATAAGCTAATCTGAAATTATTCAGAATTTTAATGAGTCTTTATACGAAAATTTTAGGGAGATACAGAGACAGACAGACGACAAAGTTGCCTTCTTTTATGACACGATTCCTTCATATTCAAATAAAAACAAAAATTATGATTAAAGTCATGTATTAAGGCATTATCTTAGGTATACGAGTACTTTAATGGAATAAACTTAAAAGCAAAAATTTAAAAAAAATTTTTTTATTTTTTTATATGTAAAAAATGATACACGTTATATCAATTAAATTAGGCATTTAGGCAATACATTGTCTCGAAAAATCATCGTAATGATGATTAGGCCCTGGCTTACATTGAGCTGTTGTGCTACTGCTGATGATATTTCATACTTTAAAATCAAAATCAGAATAAATAACTAAAACAATTCAGGAAAGACACGCCGAATTCTCATTATATTTTGTTTTTATATTGAAAATTTTATTTATTTTTGAAAATGAAATTTTATGACAAAGAAAAATTTTTCCTCTGTCATGTAATCTGGATTGCAATAATATGACAACATATTTCTTTACTTAATATCTAACAAGTCATCTGATTACTTAACTTTATTACTACAAATACACAAATGTATCTTTTTCGATATATGTTTATCCTACAAAGTCATATGTGAATGATATTACATTCTTTCACATTTTTTTAAATATTTCATTATTTATTACATCATTTTTATATTTTTATTTTTAAAAATCATTCAATTCTATAATTTAAAAATATCAAAATATTAATCATTCATTGAAATATATCATTTTATAAATTAAAAAAAAAAAAATTTTTTTTGTTTTGTTTTTCTTTATTACGGCGAAAAGTTGTAATTTTTTACAACGATCGATTTTTTCCTATCAAAAAAAAAATAAACAAAAAAAAAATTTTTTTTTTCTGTTAATGCTGTTGTAGCCGATACAATTTTTTGCTTAAATTTATAAAATAATAAATTTTTTTTTTTTTTTTTTGAGGTAAAAACGAAAATATTGGCAAATTTGTATCAAATTGATTCTTGTATGTATGATAAATGAATGAATAAAATAAATACGAGTAATTTGTACCTGTTATTTTTTGTAGTAATTCATATTTTGTATATAAAGCAATTAATTTCAATAATTGTTGATAATTACTTTCATTTTAATACAATTTTATTATTGATTTGATTTTTAAAAAAATTTATATCGTTTAATAACATACAATTTTACTATTGCTCCTTTATAAAATGTTCATTGATTTTTATTATCCTTTTTTATTAACGAGCAAATAAATGGGAATTTTATTTTTAATTCTATTGGAACAGGACAATAAATTGTTGTTTTAATGTTTCAAAACGAAAATATTTTATTTTAAATTTGTATTTCTAATTTATATAAAAATAAACGGAAAAATATGAAACGAATAACGAAGAAATAATAATACATGCATTTGTAAACAAATTTTTAAAAAAATTTGTATACTCCATCTATAAATTATATGCAGTTAACGCCTTTTGAAAACCACAAAAATTTAGTATCGTTTTACATCACTCTCTCTCTTTTGGCATAACAGCTTGATGTGAACCAGGGCCTAATCATCATTACTATGATTTTTCGAGACGATTCTATCATTCATGCACCTACAATTTAACGTGGGTTGCGAACCACTGAGTTTATTGGAGTAGAGTTTTACATCACTGATACATGAATACTCAAAAAATTCGTATCCTTAAATGTATCAATCCTTCAAGGATTGTGATAATACTGCTCGTGAAATACTTTAATTAGAAATTATAAAACATACTTAAATGTACATACATATGTATGTACTGCTATAAGGCCTTAACTGCATATATGTATAATTGATGAACAGATTGATTACAAATCAATCATTTTTTTTTCTTCTTATCTTCTAAGAAGAGAAAATCTTTAATTCCTTTAGATGATAAGTACTTAAGTACAATGGAATTTAAAAAAAAAAATGAATAATTAATCAAAAATCCCCGTTCCAGGAAAATATCACATGAAATCATATTTTTATGGATAAAAATTTTTCATTGATTTAATACATAATTCAGGTGTTGAAATATTTTTACCTATAAGAAATAAATTTCCTTTTTTCATCAGTTACATTGATGTTGCCATATTTCCAATGGGGAATTTGTTTGTAACCGTAGAAAATAAAAGTAAAATCACATAATCATTTTTACTGGCAGAAAAATAAAACAAAAATGAAAATACAGGATACGTGAATTTTATGGGCACGTACATATGTACTCCATAGATGATTATGTGAGCAAATATAAATAAAATTATGAACTTTTCATAAAGTAATAATGTTTTATGACATAATAATTGATGTTACTAATGGATTTGTTAATATGAATAAATAATTTAAAATTATGCAATCAATTACTAAAGTGAAATTATATACATAAAATGTAAAATTTGTGGTTAGGAAAAAAGTATATAAACGTTTTATGGATTCAATGTAATAATCCATATCATATGCATATACACGTGTACATATTACACATGTAAAATTTATTTTATGTAGAAAATACATTTAATGACAAGTAAAAAAATGTAATAATAATTGTAAAATACATTACATCTAGTTACATTTATTCATATGTTAACCATGTCAATTGTATTAAATGGTGAACATGAACCACAAATAGAAAAGCGTTAATTGTCAATTAACAAAAATACTATTTTCATTTTGTAATTTTACCTCATACATATATGTATGATTTTTGTTTTTGTTTTTTTTTTTTTTTGTTGAATTTCCAATATCCATGAATATTGGAAAATAGTCAATTTAAATTTTTTTTAAATAAAAATTCATAAAGCCAAATATGGTAAAAACCCAAGTATGGTAAAATTTAGAAATTTATTTAATTTTGTAACAGCCTTGTACTCATGTACAATACATACATTATATGAATGTCTGTCCAACTACGAAAATCGTTCTTGGTACGTACACATATGCATTATCCGTGTAAATGAAACAAAGAAAAATATTTCATTAAAATATCATTTTGTTAACAGCTCAATTTTATATAAAAACAGACATTCATTGAAATATGTACATTAAAAACATGTGAAATTACAAAGTAAAAAGTAAAAAGTAATAATCCTGTCTTTCGATAATTAAAAACAACACATAAATTAAATGTCTCCTTTTATTCTTGTTATTTAATTTTTCAAATAAATTTTACAAATTAAATAAAATTTGTAATATCTGTAAAATTAAAATTTGTCATCTATACTCTGTTTATTAATATTATGCGCTTAAGGTTTTATGGAGATTACTTTAACTGGTACCATTTTACATCACTATGACTTATTGATATTTAAAAAATTCATCTGATATATAATAAAAGCTCTGTGGATTGTGGTAATACTGGTCGTGAAACAGTCTAATTCGAAATTATAAGAGCCAAGACCTTAAGTGCATATTAGTGAACAAAGTACAAGTACGTATATAGGTATATCTCAACTCTTTGTGGATAAAATTCATTTTTTTTTTATATTCCATAATTATGTGATTATGCAATGAAATTATTTATGGTCAAAAATAAAAAATTGTGTTCACATGTTCATCAATGTTTTAAAAAACAAAAAAATAATATCCAATCCAGATGTTATTTTCAACCTATTTTAAAATATTCTTATCTGTAGCATGCAGTTCCTCTTACAGAAACGCCATATTGTCGGCATTTTCCAGGATTTCTACCTATTTCTGTTTTTTCTATTCAAATCGATTTTTTTTTTTAATTTTGAATTGAATAATTAAACAGAGTATAAATTGCACAAGTCGATCGATCAAGAAAAAATCGTTTTGTCAGTCATTTTTGGTACCAATAGAACGATTTTTTCTTGATCGATCGACTAGCGAAATTTATACCCATCAGATTTCAATATCTCAACACAAACACGATAATTTTTAGATATAATATGATTTTCTTGTTTATCGATTTTACTGTACACGTGCATATATGTATTATGCAATTATTTTGATACATTCGTAATATTTTCAATGCAATGGAAACATTTCAAATTTTTTATTTTGCATTATATACGTAACTTAGAAACTTTTCAAATTAAAATTATTAAAACATTATTTTTTTTTTTTTAATAGAAAATCTCTTAAATTTTATATAATATTGCTTTATATGGATTTATGTAAATGAATTTAATTTAAAAAACATAAACTTATAACATATAGTCATATAATTATGTACATATTAAATTATACAGGTTTACTAATGGTATCTAAATGAAAGGATAACACTTGTGTTATTAAACGCAAGTATGATATTTTAAATGAAAAGTATTTAGATGAATGTACAAATTATACACAGCGATTTAATAAAACCCATACATACACATACACATGTATCTGGTTCAGGTATCTGAATCAGATACAGGTATTCTTCAGGTATGTATGTATGAATAATGATGACAAGCAGCAACAAAATATATAAATTTAATAAAACATTAACTCAATGAGAAAATCTTTATAGTTTTATATATGTATTTATGTACAATATCACTTCATTTTGATGATGATTTTTATATTACATATGAATGTAATAAAATTTAAAATAACTATGGTGACATGTATCTAACAGTTACCATTCTCATGTTCTACAAAATAAATTTTAAAAAATGAAAAAAAAAAAACTAAAAAACACTTAAAATGAGTTACTACAATTTGAATATGAATATAAAGTTCATTTGTGTTATTTTACTGTTTGAATACATATACATACATCTTATATACAGCCGCTCTATACAAAATCTCACTAAATGTGAAACTGTAAAAGAATTAATCTAATGAAATTTTTTTCAAAAGAAACCACATAGAAAGTTAATTAAGAGTATTAAAGTGATATGTAGGTGTGTATACAATATAATGTAAATTTTATTTAAAAATAAAAAATAAAAATAAAAAAAATGAAAACCATATTTCATAATGACTGATGTTCTTTTGTTACAAAATGTATACCTCTACAGGTATGATGTAAGTGGTGCATGATTATGATTTTATGTAAAGAATAATTAAACTACATATACTGATCTACAACTACATTAAATCTTATTTTTATTCAACCTGTACATTTATTACTTTTCATTGTTTATGTATTACAAAATTAGTCTGCCCATGTGCTTATAACAAGGATTATTTTATTATTTATGTAAAAAAAAAAATTTAAATAAATTGCGTATAAACCATTCTTTGCTTTAATCCATCTCGAAAAGTCCTGGTCTATTTTTTAGAATTTTTAAATTTATAATTACTATGTTGTGGGTAGTATCAAAATAATGGATGTCATTTTCCATAAAAAAAACTCAGGGTCAGGACATACATATAGCAATAATGGCATACGTTACATTGAAGATTACATGTTGCAAGATACTATCGGCGATTTCTTCTATAGCATCGGATATATGGCCCAGACGAGATTTGGGGGTTGATAGTATTGTCTGCTACCTCACAGGCCACAACCTTTGTGTAGCATCAAAAAGACGTCATTGATACGCTAACTGGATGCGGTATAGCCATTACCGCGCAGCTACTTGTGACACAATAACGGCAACAGTAAAGGATCGTAAATAAGGACATTTCATTTTAATCTAATTCTCATGAGAAAAATAAATTGAAAAAAAAAAAAAACGAGAGAATTCACAAATATGATAAAATAAAGATATTTAACAGGATAATTTCATTTTGATAAGTTTGCGTTAAACAGGATGGAACATATTGTCCAATAAAGATATATACAAAAAGATAACAACATTTCATATACTATATGTATATATACACACATTATTATAAAATTTTATTACTTGTAACAATACGACATTCCATTAAATTTATGTTTTTTTATTAAAACAAGCAACAAAATGGTAAACCAATTTTTATTTGTTCCCATATGTTATAATGACTAGAAACATTTTTATGTTTTTGTTTTTTATTTTTTTTTCAACTAAAATTGAAGTAAAAAAAATTTATTTAAAAAAATTTTATGTAATGAAAATTGTAAACAAAATTCAAATAATGCATATCTGTATGCTTATAACCCGTATATATTTAACATATTTAATTAATTTTCATTAAAAGCAATGTAATCCAAAAAAGAATAAAAAAAACAAAATCAAAATACAACGAAAACTTTTTCAACAAAAAAAAAAAAAAAAAATATACCCACTAATGATAAACCACACATGATGATTATTTTTATTTTCATTCATGATGTGGTTTTTTTTATTAAATTTAAATTCAATTTTACATGTTAGCTTATACATATATTCCACAAAATATCCAGGTATCACACATTAAATTAAAGAAAAACGAAAAATAATTTTCAAAATCTACACACAGATGTACTTACATTTTTGAAAAACACTATACTTTAGAAAATTAAAAAAAAAAAAAAAAAAAAAAAATGAATTAATTTTTCACCTTGGTTACCTAAATAATTTCATTGAAATTCATTTTGAATTTTAAATGAAAATTTGAAAATTCAATAATTTAAAAATAAAATAAAATTTTTTATTACATATTAGTATTTAATGGATATTTTGTAAAAATAAAGATGATTGTTTATTTCATTGAAAAAGTTCAACAGTTCCACTATATGAAAATTTGTTTTATTTAAAAACAGGATAATAAAGGATAAAAATATAACAATTTATATTTATATACATTTTATAGTAATCTATTTTATGTAAAAAAGTTTGTTCATAATTGAATACATATACAAACAATTATATAATATTAAACATGAATTCTGTATAAAATGCATTTGGGTACATGGATTATAATGTATACTTACTGCACATATAATTGCATATGTATACATATACCACAATAGTACATGTTATATAGTCATTATTAATTAACCAAATTTGATAATTAGATAGAATGAAGTTTGTTTCTCTTCATTACAAAGCATACATATGTACATACATAAAATTGTGGTCATCATTTGAATTTAATTTGAATCCTTAATTAACTAAATAGAACAGAATTTTAGTCATTATTACAAAAACACAAAATAATGTAAAATTGTTTAGAAGTATACGATTTAATGCTCAAATATACCATACAATGTATATTATATGTATTAGATATGACAATATATGTATACAATGATACAGGCTTACAAGCATGCAAATATATAGTATATATACAGGAAAAGAGCATACCTATGGATAGTGGCTCTTTGCATTCTATAATTATTTTCATTTATTATATAGTCAATATTATTGAATTCAATTTTATGTAATTAAAAAAAAAAAAACAAAAAGATAGTTTAAAATATATGACAAAAGTAGCATTAAAAGAGTTGAAAATTAAGTATACATCGTGCAATATTTCCTTTTATCCTAAAATTTAATGAAATTTAGTGAAACTGACATATTTATATGAAAATTTATAAATAAAAAGTTTTCCAAAAAGGACGAAAAAAAATTTGAAATTTGACCAGATAAATACGCTTACAACACACCTGTGTATGCTAAACGTTCAAAAAAGGTCTACATAAAACACATGTGTGTACATGCATGCATATAAAATTTAAATGTGAATATAAAATTTACAATGAAAATTTAAATTTATCTTTAAGATACTTGAAATAATATGCGTTTAGTAAAAGTTCATTTTCTCATTTTTTTTTCCGATAGCGCTACAGCCCAAATCGAGCCAGGGCCTAATCATCAGTACGATGATTTTTCGAGACGATTCAATCATACATTTTCTCATATCATGCGTAATATATGCATGTGTACATGATTTTTTTTTTTCCAAAACGCGAGGAGTGAGATGAGGTTTGGTGGCCTCAACACTGCAGCTTAATTAATCAACTTATTGTATCCCTCCTAACCGCCGGTATTTCTACATAAAGGTTCATATCCATTTGGCAAGGAGTATGACTAACTTTACGTAGTCAGTGTTAGACAGATCCTCCAGATTCCTATCCTCTAAATGTGTACATGATACGTACACATATATTCAGATTAAGGATACAAATTTTACATGCAACATGACTTTAAATAAGTAACAGACATTTTAAACAATTGAAAGCTTTAAAAACAAAGATAATAAATACAATTACAACCTTGTGTCATACAAGTAAGAAACCTTCATGTACACAGTACATACATTACTCGTAAACTGTAAAATGTATGTATGTATCCACTACATACGCATTTTATAAAATAAAAAAGGTGTGAATTTTTTTAATTGACATTAAAGAAATTTAAATAAATTCAAAAAAAAAAAAAAAAAAAATTAAAATTTTGTTGAAAGTACACAAAAAAAAAGCATTTTCCAAAGAAATGTTTTTCATTAACTACCATTTGGTACTGCTGTGAAAATTTTTCAAATGAACTGTTTTTGCTCATTGCAATTTCCAACTGTCATAAATATTTACACAAAAGTAAAAAGAAATAAGTTTGAAATTTGAAAATGTGATGTAAGTCGTTTTTTTTTAACAGCACCCCTCCCCCCTCACCCATTCACCTCTATGTTTACGCAATAAATGCAACAATACAGCAATTTACAGAATATGAAACTTTAAAATGTGTGCACTTCATTTTCTCTACATATTTACAGACAAAGTTTATATTTTATTTTTTATTTTTATCATTATTACATTCTTATTTTATTATTTATTTATGTTTTTTTTTTGTTACTATGTGTATTTTAAAAAAAAGTTTTTAATTTAGTTCATTTTTAATTTATAAAATGCTGTGATAAATATTTGAATTGTACAACGTACACATATCTTAAATATATCAAAATTGTGTATTTCTTGTTATCCTATCATCGTGTTAAATGCATTTTTAGTCTCCTCTACTTCATTTTACTTATTTATTTATTTTTATTCTGTTTTGTAATTCACTTTGTAAAATTGTTTAAAAGTTTATTGAAGATTCTATAATAAACTTTAAATAAAAACAAAATGAATAAAACAAGAGAGAGAGGAGAAAGAAAAAACAAAAAATTAAATAAACTTTTTGTCATTTTTTTTTTTTTTTTTGAATTTTCTAAAGGATATATGTACAATAAAAATTAAATTAAATTAAAACTTATTTTTTTATAAATCTCTTATTTTCTTTGATAAATTTATAAAGTTTTCTTGTTGATTTGTTTGAAATTTATTTTATTTCAAGTGTTGCAATTTAAGAAAAAATAAATAAATAAATAAAATCTTACATAAACGAAAATATATTAAATAAATAATAATTTCTATAAAACTGTAAATGATGTATTTCATGTTATCACATTAATGTTGGATTTATGTACTATAAAAATTTGAATCCTTAAAGACGTTACATTCAACCCATCGTCAATATACAAAATCAAATCAATTAAGATGATTGAAAATATTTTTAAATAAAATACAAAATAAAATATTCATTACATTCTCAAGGATATGCAAAAGGAATAAAATTAGAAAATTACTGAATATTAAAATGTACATTATATCTACCATACACTTATGTGTATGTACGTACATTATTGCATGATTTCTGTTTTTATGCACAGAGATGTATGTGATACATTCTTACTATTTAATAAATTCTTTGTTCAAGTTTTACCCCAAAAACCAACATTTCATGAAAAGGACATTAAGAGTTACATGAAATTATTTGTAAGAAAATAAATTAAAACACTTAGGCCTGTTTCATATTGAAGAGCGATGAGCAACGAATAATCATAGCTCGAACAATGTTTTTTAATGCATTCATTCAGATTAACTAGCGATAGCGATGAGCGATGATATTGCTGAGCGTTGGTTTTACAAAATGCATAGCCAGTTTATTTATTTTTTTTTATTAATCTGATTTTCAACACTGAATTTTCAAGCAAAAAATAGTGTGCGACGTGTTTTATACAACATTTTCACTGTAAATAAATTAAAACATTGCTTAAACTTTCTCAGTTACGTCTGAAATACACATGGCTCATCACTTGCCGCTCACCACTCATCGCTCTTCAATATGAAACAGGCCTTATTCATCTAATTTCCTTATACATACTATCACACATCAATATAAAAAAAAATTAAAAAATTCTTGCAAATGTTAACTCATGTTAGTCTCATAAATCAATCTCTTGAGAATATTTTTAGTAGAAAAAAATTTTTCATTTGAGGGTTGAATAGTCAAATAGGAAAATTCTAATTTAACAATTGGGTGTATTGTTATTTTTGAAATAACAATATAGCATACGTAGCATACGTTTAGGTACATATATCCATATGTACGTATGTCTGTAAAGCGAAAAAAAATTCAGTTGATCTAATTCAAATAAATAAAAAAAATAAAATAAACTAAAGAAAAAATGAAATCAACATAGTTTATTTATTTTGACTATCATACAGAAAAGAAAAACAAGAGAATTCCATTTAAGGTAATTTTTACTATTTATTCAAATTAAATAAATTCAAAATATGATGATAAATCAATCGAATTAAAATCTACTTTTAGCAATTGATTGGCATATAAACTGCAGTAAACAAGGATATTCATTAGACAAGCGTGTTGTACTATTGTATATTCCATTAGTAGATTGAATTCTAATATTTAAATTGATATGAACAAATCATGCTCTTTAATTTCATAATTTTAGATTTTGCAAAAGCAAAACAAATAAATGACACATTTTTTATTAAATCAATTTAATCATAAAATATGACCCTTTTAATTACAAAAAAAAAAAAAAAAAAATGATTAAATATATTTTGTGTCATCTTCAACCCAATAGAAATTAAAATTAACGAACATGTGATGCGTATATAATTACATGCAATATAATATTTAAAAAAAATAAAAAATAAAAAAATTAAATTCTAAGGCTTCTGTTTTCCTTTCTTTTTTTTTCTTTTTTTTTAAATATCAATAACACGCATGTTATACATTCAGAAACCTTTTATACCCGCTTTTCAATTTCAGGTTTACACGTGTATGAAAATATATTCTATTGTCCTTTCCAGTCAATCAAAATATTTTCCTATTACGATGTTTTTCTTTTTATTAAATTTTTTTTTTGTTTCTCCTTTCTCGATGAATTGTCAAATTCAAAAACAACCGTTATTTTACCATGAAATATTTGCATGTCAGTTGGTAATAAAATTTGATATCAAGATAAAATGAAAAAAAAAAAAACCAAAGTAAAAAATAAAAAAATAAAAATAAAAGGCAAATCAATAAAAAGAAAATAAATATAAATATAAGTACCTATAAAAAAATTGGAAACAAAAACATTTTTATATTGATACTTCAAACTTTTCATCTATTTTTTTTTTTTTTTTTTTATATTTTCTAAATAAGATTTTAAATAATATTTACTCATTGAATTTTATAATATTTAACGTGTATGTAGGGCAAACAAGTTTAAAAAAATTTTTTTTTTTATTTTTTTTATTTTTATTTTTGAGTACATATTAAAGGAAATATAAAATCTAATTTTCTCATTTTCATTAAAAAACAAAAAAGAAACAAAAACTGTTTATTCATGCATTTACTGAAAAAAAAAATTTTTTTTTTGTTTTGTTCTATAAAAATAAAGTTTGAAGGTTTCTATTTATATTATAATAATAAAAAAAATTTTTTTTTCATATTACTTTTATTTCAATAAATATGAAAATTTTCATTCAATATATTTTTAAAAGTTTGAAGTGAAATCATTTAATCCTTTTTTAAAATTATTGCAGAAAATATACTCGTTACATATCTCATGCGCGAATATATTGTTGATTAATTGATTCTGATAAGTATTTAAAATTAAAATTAAAAAGCAATATCAGTTTATGATAATTAGTTATCAGTATAGCAAAAGTATTGATAGGGACTGAAGTTCCTTTTAGGATCCACCACCGATTTTTTTTATAGGGAAAATAGAAATGCATAAATTAAAGTGGATTGGGCTCGTAGTTAAAAAAAAGTTAAAAGCAAGAACCTAGAAAGAGGATAATATTTATTTACACGATCATAAGGTTGCAATGGCCGCCCCACAGGTTCCCTCAAGCGTGTGCACTTAGGCCAATCTAACCCATTGTGATACAAAATCATAAAAGTAAAGATCAATTCATATAAACAAATAATTAGATGATTATACTTTGTCCAATAATTATTGTATGCAGTTAAGGTCTTGCTTGGAGAATGGATTTGGTGAGAGTACCCCGATAAGTGATAATAACTCGCCCATAAGGAAGCTAACTCGCGTCCTCCATGTGTTCTAGGATGGCCAAAAAAAATAAAGGCTAAAGATCGTGTTCAACACAACATAAACAAACTGGAATTGCAAATATGAGACAGATCTAAATTGGAAAAGTATCTTTTAGAATTTCATGGCTTACAGGAGTAAAAAAAATTATTAATAATAATGATGATGATGACTAGAATAAAAATGTAACAGAAATAAATGTAAAATGAAGGCTAAAAAAAAAAAATACAAACATTTTTCTTGAAAACTGAAAAAGAAAACAGTAAAGTAATAAATAACAATTTTTTTTTTTTTCTCTCTACAAATTATAATAATCTGTATTTTGTTGATATGTGTACTTACAAAAAAAAAAAAAAAAAAAAAAAAAAAAAAAACGAAAAAATGAAAATGAAAAATGTAAAGAAACCAGAAAAAAAAAGTAAAATATCAAATGAAACAAACAAACAAAAATATTAGACATGCTTGACAAATTGTATTTAAAAATGTAGAAAAATGAAAACAAATGATCAAAAAAAAAAAAGTCATAACCCCTGATAAAAATTAAAAATGAAATCTAAAGTATTCCCATGTAGGTTGTATGTAATTTTGTTTTTTTGTTTTTGTTTTTTTTGGTATCATGTCACAAAAAAGAACATACATGTGTACACATAATAAATGTAATATGGAACTCTTTATGTAGGTGGTTGTATACAAACAAAAATTCTTATTGCTGACTGCTGTATACGTTAATATGTTCATATATATATTTATTTCTATAAGATATATGGAAAAATACAGCTTATAACCGTGTACAATAAATTGTAAATATTTTGTAAACAGCACACAATTGTACACAGTTTATTGACTATATGTATGTATACTATGCATATATATGAATATTTTATATAAAATGAAAAAAATGAATAAATAAATAACAAGAAAAGTATATACAAAGAAAATGAACGAGAAAAACAAAAAAAAAAAAAAAAAAAAATTTAAAATGCATATCGTGTCACATTCATCAAGAATCATATTTTCATATATTATAACATTAAATTAACTTACATCAAGGACGAAAAGTAAAGTATGTAAAAAAATAAAAAAAAATATTTTTTTCATCGTTATGTACATATATATATACACAAGAGGAAAAAATAAGGAAAAAGTGTAAGCTAACAAAAACGATTGTTATTAACATTGCCACACCAAATTATTACACTTTTGATTAATGACTGTATTATATATGAAAATAATGATGTGAATTTTTCATAAACAAAATAACAACAACAACATTCAAGAACAATGATGAGAATGAAAAAGTAAAAGCTTATTTTTTTGTTTTTTTTTGTTTTTTCTCATCACCTTTCAAAATTATCACAAATATTTTATTGTCATCAAAAATAAAAATTAAAATAAAATAGAAATTAATTTTTCATTTAAAATTAAAAAAAAAAAAAAACAAAATAAAAATTTATTTAAAATCATTTTAATGAATTTCATGCCAAAATAATTTTAATATATATATATTTTTTTTTTTATATAAATGAAAAATTTTTCATGAAAAAATCTAAAAAAAAAAAAAAAATTTCATGAAAAATAAAATCTAAAAAAAAAAAATCAAGAAAAATTTATCAAAGAACAAAGGAATGTAAAAGAAAACGGATAAAATTCTGAAAAAGGAAAAACAAAAAACCATGTTTTTTTTTTATCCCCTATTGACCTATTTTATAAATCAATGTTTATGTGTATTAGATCAGAAGATCAGTTGAAAAGTGATGTAAAATAATAAAATACCATCCTACAAAATTTATAGTAGACATACAATGTTATGCATAATATTGCTATTATTTATTCAGAATATTGGGGAAAAAAAAAATCTGTTCAATATAAAATATGTCTGTGAAATAAAAAAGGAAAAAAAAGCCCATTTTCCTGTATTTTTTTTTTTCTTCCTTTTATTTTACTTCTACTTATGTAACTGTATATAAACCGTATCCTTTATTTAATGCAATTAAGAAGACTATGTTCGCGAATATTCTTTAAAAATAAAGGATTATAAAGGGAAAACTAGGAAAATGAATTTTATTTTTCATGTTTTTGTCTTATTTTATTTTTACACATAATGTCTTTTGATTCTCAAATGATCACAACAAAAAAAAAACGAAAATACAATGTTTTTCGTTATTAATAATAAATGTGACCTTTACTATTTTATTTTCATCCTTTTTTTTAACATGGGTAGATGGATAGATGGATTCCAAAAAAAAAAAAAAAAAAAAAAATTAAAATTTTATAATGAAAATGAAAGATGTTATGTAAAACATTTTAAGGACATTCTAAATTGAAACACTTTTGTTTTCATTACAGTGTTCGTTATGTCCTGAATATTTTACATAATTTAATCTGTCATTTACACAGTCATTGGAAAACCACTGAAGGTTCAAATGTTGATGAAAACTAAAAATTTTTAATTTTTCATTTCCTTCAAAATATTTTAAATTAAATACATTTTTACCTTCATTATTTTATAAAGGAAGACCGAGAAAAACTGAAATTTCGCTGGCTTAACGACGTTGAAAGTGACTTGAGGATTATTGGTATCAGAAACTGGAAAAATGTAACGAATCGAAGGGCAGAATGGTGGGAGATCCTGAAGCAAGCCAAGCCTCACTCTGGGCTGTCTAGCTGATGATGATGATGATGATGATTTTATAAAAATTCATTATTTTTCAAAAAATCAAAATAAAAACCTTTTAACCAGAATATTATCACTTTACAAAAAAAAAAGATTTAAAATTTTTTAATTATTTTCTACATTTTTGTTTTAGTTTATGCAAAACAAAATAATTACCAAATATGTAAAAAAAAAAAAAAAGTTCATTATATGTACATCAAAAGTTAAAAGCAGATATTTAAGTACAAAGAAATATTTGTCTTTTGTTATGCAATACAATAAATTTTAATAAAATGCCATGCTATCACGCAAAATTTCAATATAATATATTCTATATTCGCCTACATATAACCACATATTCATTTTGTAACTAATATACATGGATTATATAATTTCATCTATGCACGTTTTAGATTGGATTTGATGCGTCGATTACAGATTGTTCGTTTTAAAAGGATTTGCGGTTTACATGCTTTTAATTCGTTTTTGTTGCATATACATATAACTATATCAGGCCATGCACACATACATACTTGCATAGATTCGATGTATCAACAGTATATATCTGCATTTTATGCAACGCCTTTTACTTTTATTGTTTTTGTATTCGTGTTTTTTTTTTCTGATGATCCATTTAAATATTGACTGTTTTTTTTCTATCGTTTTTGTTTTTTAATTAAATTCACAAATGTTACATTATAAAAGCCACAAAGTGAATTTTTCAATATATAAATTGGATAAAATTAATTTTCTTTGAAATATAAGAATCGAAGACACTGAAAATTTAATCGTTTAGATTTTGTGGTTGTATTTGGTTGAATTTTATTGCATTTGATACATGTATTTTATTTGAATGAAATGATTCATTAAAATACTCATTAATTTCTAACTACGTAAAATATAAAATGAATGAAAAAAAAAAAAATCTATACTCTATCCACTAATATTATGCACTTCAGGGATCTTACCAATAACCGCTTACTATAAGTCATTACTAAAGACTAATCTCATTATAAAAATCTAAGACTAAGTCCTTATTAAACGGTTATTGGTAATGTCCAAGGTCTTATGGCGATTACTTAAAGTGTTACCATTTTACATCACTATGTATTGATGTTCAAAGAATTTATCTGATATAAAAGATTTGTGGATTGTGGTAATACTGCTCGTGAAACAGTCTAATTGGAAATTATGAGAGAAAAAAAAAGACAGATGTACTCTCATAAAGCCTTAAGTGTATAATATTAATAGACAGAGTATAATCACGTTTAATGAAAGCAAAATTTCGATGATAGGCATGTTTAAAAAAAAAAAAACCCAAAATAAAATCATTAAAACCACAATGTAACCCCCCCATACACTATGTAACACAACAATGTACAAAAGATTCAAATGTAAGAATATTAATTTAAATATAGGTGTTAAACTTTTCAAAAATTTTGTTTGTTGTTGTAGTCCTGTAACAGTAATTAAATAAAGTTAATAAAAAAAAAAAAAAACAAAGTGTAAATATTAAAGTTTATCATTTTCAACGAAATAAACATTTTCATTTTATAACGTACATATACAAAAACAAAATTATTTAAAATGAAACTTTTTCTAAATTGCTATTACATAACACTAAGGAACAATATAATAACCATTTTAAAATTCTTGTAACGGTTATATTTAAACATAAAAATAAATTAATTACCTGTTTATTTATTTTTATTTTTATTTTTTTCTACCCTTTATACACATTAAATATGTGGAGTATATATAGGGTATGGTACACATAATATAGTGTAAAATATGCTTAAGAAAAATGTTTATTATCAATGTAATCAAGTGTTTATATTTAAAACAATTATAAAAAACAAAAAAAAAGTAATAAAAACACAAATTTATTACACCATGAATAAGCAATTTGCAAATATTAATTTTTCCAAAGCTAAAAAAAGAAAAGCGGTTTTTTTTTTTTTTAAAAAAAAAAAAGAAAATTAATTACAAGAAAAAAAAAATTAAACAGCATGAAATAAATGCACATTATACATTGGACAAAAAATCTTTTATATTTGAATTGCATTCAATTTGAACAAAATAATTTCTTTTGAAAAAAAAAAAGCGTAATTATGAATGAAATAGCATAAAAAACACTAAATTATATTTTAGCGTGATTTTACAAATTCATAATTTTTTTTTTTTTTTTTTTTTGGAAAATTATCTGGAAATTTCATAGAATACAAAAAATTCATAGTACAGTCTTTTAATTTTCTTTTGCTGTCCTATACTCTGTCCATGAATATTATTCATTTAAGGTCTTATGTGAGTACCTATGTCTTTTTTCTTATAATTTCTTATAAGATCATTTCACAAGCAGTCTTACCACAATCCACAAAGCTTCTTTTATATATCAGATGAATTTTTTGAATATCAATACATAGTGATGTAAAATGGTACCACTTTAAGTAAACTCCATAAGACCCTTAAGTGCATAATATTAGTAAACAGAGTATAATGATTTTTTTTTTTTTAATTATTAAATTGTTTATCTTTGATATATTTTAATTCCACTTTACAAACATATACACAGTAATTTGATATAATCAAAATTAAAGGATATTTTCATTTAATCAAATTTAATTTATTATGTAATAAAATTTAAACTATATAAGAAATAACAAATCAAAATAAAATACATCATACAAATCATATTAATAGCTTTAAAAACTTGATCATATAAAAATATGCAATTTAATAAATAAATAAAAAATTTCAAATGTTCAAATATGTGTAAATTTGTGTGTGTGTGTGTGTGTGCGTGTATTAAAAGAATTAAACATAACAATCAAGAAAATTAATAGAGCATTAAATTAAAACCTGTAATCTAGTAAATTAATGGAATGTAAGCGATAATGGAATGGGTGGGTATAAGGTCTATGTATCTATGTAAATTATACAAACAATAAATCTCATAGATACACATGTCTACAATACAGAATTTTTCTTTTTTTTTGTTGTTGTTATGTGTTTTTCTCATAAAATTTGTTTTTACCAATGAAATGCAATTTATAAAATATTTATAAATGATCTATGACGTTGAATGATACTTGTACACATGTAGAATGCCTATTCCAAATGTATACACAACATTTATTCAAAATTCAAATGAACTAGACAAATAAATTGTATATCAGTTGGTTTACACTACATCACACAGCACACATACATGCGTGCATCGTTACTTTAATTCTTATTTTAAAATGTTTTCTTTGCACTTCGTTGCATTTGTAAAAGTATGAAATTTTAGTAACTATACTCTATACACTAATTCGATGCAATTAAGATCTTATATGGGAGTATATGTGTCCTTTTTGTTTTCTCATTATTTCTAATAAGATCATCTCTAGAGTAGTGTTTACCACAATCTGTAAAGTTGTCATACGATACGAGATGAATTTTTTTTTAATACCAATATACAACAGTGTAAAGTGATATGACTTTATGCCATTTCCATATAAGACCCTAATTGCATCGAATTAGTGTATGGAGTATAAAAAAAGTAACAACTATTTAAGCTTGTGGCATTTTTATCACATTTACAAATGATGTAACATTTCTATGTTTTCTGTTATATGAAAAAATTTTATTTGTGGAAATCCTAGAAAATGCCTAGAGACTATGATATGTATTATTGTAAATGAAAAAAACAAGAACAAAAAAAAAAACAATTTTTTTTTTTTCAACATATTTAGAATGACAGTTTACAATTTAACTTGGTGATATTAAACTGATATTCAAGTCATCTTGTCATTATTTATTTAAAAAATTTAAAAGTTTTCCATAAAAATTGAAAACTAAATTCTGTATATTAAAAAAAAAAAACGTTGAAAAAAAAAATTCGTTTTCCATAAATTCTTTTTTACCATTCTTAAAAATTTCATACTCATTGGTAATATAATGACTTTGAAATGTATAAAATTGTGTAATTGTGTAATTATGTGTTTATTATATTTAGATTTTAAACAATGCATATATAATTATGCACTTTTAAACTTTTCACATTGTCATTTTTCGTATTATTTTCAGTCATTTTCCCTTTTTTTTTTTATTTTATTTTATTTTATTTTTTTTTTTGGTTTTAGTCTATGCATTTAATTACATACACATAATGATATTCTACAAAAAAATAATTACTAAAATAATTTTAGTACTTTGTTTTTATTGCTTTTTTTTTTTGCTTCACATTGGTATTGTGTTATTACTGAAAAAGGTAAAAATACGTACTTGAAAACGTATTTGAAGGACTAGAGTTTTACATAAACATATAAATAAAAACAAAAAAAAAACAAAAAAAAAACATTTGAATAAAACATTCATTTACAAAGGACATGCATGCATATGTACACAATTTTTCCTGCTTTATTCTCGTTTTTGTTTTTCTGTTTTAGAAATATTTATTGTGTAATTGTTTTTTTTTTGTTTTTTTGTTCTTAGGTATTTAAATGTCTAAGTCACAAGTAAATAAAATTTTTCATTATATTCTACCAGTATATTAATATTTGTGTGTAAATTTCACTATTACAGAGATTTGTAAACAATATATACTGCATGATGTGTACATATGTGTTGTACGCATATATAAACATGTATGGATGTACATTATTTTATTGACAAAAATTAACTTGAAACAGGTAAACTAAATAACATGAAAATATTCTAGAAAATAATTTAAGCCATTTTTAATTACTTCATAGAGTTCAAAAGTTTGTTACTTTAACATCTTGTACGTGTACATATTTAATCACATTATACATAATATGATATTTAAAGGTATTAAATAAGTTTTGAAAGTATATTTAAAGTTTATTTTGCATTTTTAAATAATACATGTTCATTTATGTATATCTCAAAAATAACAACAAAACATAATTTTATATATATGCCCTTAAGAGTACTCTTTTTATACACAATCAACCAAGAAAATGTTCTTATATGTTATTAAATAATTGAAACAATTACTAAAAATTAAATAACATACAATATTTAAAATTTTCATTAACTACAGGGTTAAAAGGAAAAATAATACACAAACACCTTTGTATATTTACGTATAACATAATCATGAGCAAATAACAAGCAATTAATTTGCTATATGATAAAAAACAGATTCTCATATATCGACCCTATCGGCCCATTGTACAAGGATATCCGAAACTTTATTATAAATATCAAGTGAAATGTCAATCAAATTCAAAATACATAACAGATTTTCCATACATTATCAAGAATTACATTAGTAGATATTTTCTTTTGCTTATGACATTTGATTAATGGGTCAAATGTCAGTCATTTTTAAAGTTAGTAATTTTATTTTAAAAATTTTTAAATAAAATAATTTGTTAAAAAATTCTGTTATGGACATACAGACAATTCCAATGTCAACAGATTATAATATCTAATTTCGTAATTACATGCTATTCATTTCAATCAATATATTTATTATCATTTAAATAAAAATAAAAAAATAAAAATTATGAAAATTTTTATGAAAATATTCTAAAAATTTGTCCTTAAATTACAAAGGATTTCATTTTTCAGGATAAATATAATACAAAACAAAAATAAAATGTAAAAAAGGACAAATGGCATTTATTGCCGTAATTCTAGACAATTACGGTAAGCAATTCTACCTTTATTTAAATATATTTAACGTTTTATATATTTTTTAAATGGTTATCGGTTTCCTCAATACGAATTTTTAATATTTTAATTCAATTATAATTGATGCGATTGATAACGATCCATTATCTCAGCCCCTTTTTATGATAATAGTAAAATCCTAATTACATTTTTTTATTTTTTACATTTGATTAAAAAAAATCTAAATAAATTCATTCATCGTGAACATATCAAATTTTTTTCACACCAAAAGGCCCTGGCGGGTCGTGGTGGGCGAGGAGGGTTGGCAATTTTATTGTACAATCCCCTCCTTTTAATTAATAAGTAAATAAAACCTATTTTTCAGATTATATTAATTTTCTTTATTTTTGTCCGTTACATAACTTTTGTAAATATTTAATAATACCATTTGTGCTATGCCATCATCTCGAAAAATGATCGTAATGATGATTAGGCCCTGGCTAACATCGAGCTGTTGCGCCAAAGGAGAGAGAGAGAGAGATTTGTGCTATGCTGATGATGATAGCTATTAAAATGGTTTTAGTCTTTACTTTATCGAATAATTTAAGAAGGACGTACATATTGCGATTTCAGAAGATTTTTTTAAAACCAAACTACGGCCAGAAAATCAAGAAAATGAGGATTTGAGATTATTTGCTTAATTGAAAAATGCAAATTCTTAATGTATCTTTGGAACTTAAATCACTTTCATAATCTTCATGATATATTTGTAATCAATACAGATTAAATCATATTATTAGCCCTTAGTAATTAACTTCTATTTTCATTTTTACTTTTTATAATTCGTAAAGATAACTTTTAGACATTCATATAGAAGAGATAATTATTTATTTACATGGATTGTAGTTAATACAACGGATTATTTATTAATTATTCAATTTGAAAAAAAATAAATAAAATAAAATAAAAAAAATTCAATTCTAGACTATCAGTCATTATATTTACTGTTCAGTCTAGTATATTAATTTTTTTACGTACGTGTATTTATTTTCTTTCATTCAGAATTCCCAAATGTACTTATTCATTCTTTTTTCCTCAATTTATTCACACACAGTTTTTGTTCTATTAATAAAATATGACTTGGTATATGAAAATGCAAAATGTGTAAATAATCATTTTTAATAATGTAACAAAGTATGATGCATGAAAAGGAAATTAAGCTCTTATGCAACAAAAAAAAAAAAAAATTCATGTCAACAGTTTTTTGATTTTATTTTGCTGAATTACAAAATATTTGTAAGAGAAACTAAAAATATTTTTTTTTTTTTTTGTATTTTAAATAAGCATTTATCAAAGTAAAACCAAAAAAAAAAAATTAAAACATCTGAGTGTACCGAGAAGATAAAATAAGAAAATTCAATTTCCTTTTTAAATGAATGCATATTTAGGTACAACATTTTAAAAAACATTAATCTTTTTCTCTTAACATTTTACATGCATATGATTTCGTTTGTTATGTAAACAAACAGCATGCATCTATTGTTGTTGACATGAGCTGGACAATTTATTATGACGTTCAAAACATATAAAAGTGTTAATTCATGACCAATTATTAGTTGGTTACAAAAAAAAGAAAATTTTACTGAAGTAAAAAATAAAAAATAAAAAAAAAACTAAGACCATATCAGGATTAAATACATCCAGAAATGTTCAAATTTTTATTTCTGGCATTACAGTCCGGGGTGGACTTTAGCCTCCGCACATCCAGAAATGTAATTTTCAATAATAAATGTTAACTGTCTAAAGCAATGCAGAAAATGCAAGAAAGTACAACCCGACCAATTACAAGAATTTGAAAAAATTATGCAGCTGTTTCTTATTTTTAATTAATTTTTCTACAATTTAATTTAATTATGGTTTATCTTGGTTCTTGCTTTACTTTATTTTTCTCATAATTCATAAAATTTTCAAATAGAGAAAAAAATTTAAAAACATTAAAAAAATGTTGTAATCCATTCTTATGCAATCCTTTATTTTATTTTCATATGCAATATACCACACATAAACACGACCTAACGGGCCACCCTAACTCATGCACACCCCCCTCTGACCACTGTATTTGGGTCGTTTTTTTTTTTTTATTTTTTCTATGCGATTATGCTAATATTCAAATATTAAATGTTTTATATATAATATTAGATTCTAAAATTCTAAGTTGTACAGTAGTGAAAATGAAAGGCTACATGGGTTACTGGCTTCTAAATCCAAAGATTAAATTCCAGAGACCAAGCAAAGGAGGAAAATCTTATTATCTGTATTACTGGATTGAAGTACTTAATAATGTTGATCAAGTTCACTTCCTAACTACAAATAACTCGATGATTGATCAGTCTGAAGCCTTTGTCATAAAAAGCGATTTTTTAAACTATAGATACATGTGTGATCTACAAACTGGCCTACTCGTTACCAAATAATAACGTTCTTTACTAATAGTTTTAAAAACCACTTTATGTTATGTTATAGAAAATCTCAATATCCAAAAATTCAAAAATTGTAACTAATAGTTTCTCTTTATGGTTTTCATACAAAAAAATTTATTTCCAAAAAAACTAGAACAATAATGTACTACACATAAAACCAAATAACATTTTCTTTTTTTTTTTTTTTCAAATTCAACAAATATTTTGAAAATATGTTGAAATTTTAATTTTAATAGAGTTTATTAAAATAAAGATTTTCCTATATAAAAAGCAATTTTAATCCAATAATAATAAATGCTTGTTCTAGAGAACAAGAAAAAATAAAAAAAATAAAAACAAGTAAAATTACAATAAAATAAAATTAAATAATGAAAACAAGAAAACAAAAGGATATTCGAAAAAAAAAAAAAAACACATACAGACAAAAATAATAATAATAAAAGAGGAAAATTGAAAGGAAAAACAAAGGAATTCATGTACATATTGTATATGGAGAACGTAGTACACAAAAATAGTTTTTAGAATTCATTTAAAATTTATCGAATTGTTCTATTTTCTAATTGTGTAAATTAAATTTTATTTTCTGTATCATGTATAGATATTTATGTAAATATGCATATAATAAATTTATATGCATGTACAAGTGTATACTCATGCATTTGCATATATAGAGCGTGTGCGAAATTGTAGCTAAATTTGGCTAAATCTGGCTAAACCTTTAAATGACTAAAATTTGAATTTTTGAATTTTCAAAATCATATGGAAATCTGTAACGTAAAAATATATAGAAAAATTGAAAACTAAAACTGTCAACAATTTAGCCATCCCGCACAGTAAAACATTGCTAAATGGCTAAATTAAAATTTGATTTGAAGTAATTTAGCCACTTGAATTTTGCACACGCTCATAGTCATAGATGTACATTTCCATGCAATGAAAAGATATTTTAACATTAACTGCATCTAAATACGTAGTATAACTTTATGTTTTGTTAGAAAACAAAAAAACACGAACCAAAAAAAAAAAAAAAATTTTGTTCTTCTGCATTAAATTTTGGTTTAAATATTGCATCAATTTTATTTCAACTAATAGAAAGTTTTATTCATCTTATATGTATGTATGTACAATTGTGTTATATTTATAGGAAATTGAAGTTATGTTTTACAATGTTTCATGAATGTTTTATTTGATTAATGATGCTTTTACAAAATAATAAATAAATTCTTATATGTGCACCTGTGTATATATTACGACGTATATAGAATGTGTATAAAATACTTATAAAGCTACACTTACCTTTTTAGACGATTTGTACAAAGGGGATGATATGTACTTATACATTGTGTCTTGTATGCACAAAGCATAAAAATAAATTTACAATTTTGTTGTTGTTGTTGTTGTTTATGGTATTTATTTAAACTTTAAAGTCAAATTGCCATTTGTATTTTATTATTTCTTTTACATGAAACACTTTTATATGTACACATTTTCAAGTATTTTTGTTTATTTCAAAAACATTTATAGTCTTTCTATTAATTATTTTTTATTTACACTATATAAAAAATTTCACTGACACTATACACTATTTAGCGATCACAAAATTATCGAGCACAAAATTTTATTCATTTCACACGCGACTTTTAAAAAATAAAATTTACGAAGCTTCGTTTAAAAACACCCGTACCGCACTGTGTTCAAGAGACAACTGAACTAAATAATCATTATCAACCCTTATTTATGTTATTGCACAGTGCAATGAAACAAGAAAATGAATAAAACCCCGAAAGCAAACAGGAATAGTCATTTGACCTTGAGGCTAAGTTAGGGCAATAGAACTTGGTTGAACACACTGAGTGTGATCGCTGATCAGTGATGTATGAGAAAAGACAAGAAAGAAGAAATGGGATGAATGGGGTGGGGATGAAGATTTATACAAAACCAGATTTTATTTTATATGGAATATTCGAGAATTTTAGAAACGCTAGTTCGTGAAACACTTGTGGTTGAATTATCAACCCTTATTTATGCTATTGCACAGTGCAATGCTGTATGATGATAATACTTGTATAAAGTGGAAACATGAAACAAGAAAATGAATAAAAATAAAACACAACCCCCAGAGCAAACAGGAATAGTCGCTTGACCTTGAGATTGAGTTAGGGTAATAGAACTTGACTGAATACACTGAGTGTGATAACTGATCAGTGATCTTTGAGAAAAGACAAGAAAGTCGAGAATTTTAGAAACGAACGCGGTTCGTGAAACACTCTTGTTAGAAATAATGAGAAAAGGAAAAAGACATGTAAATGATATAAACTCAAATAAGACACTGAAAATAATTAATAGACAAACTATAAAGGTAAAAGTGTTGCTAATTGAAAATTTATTAAATTAATTACACTTGGTTGAATGGATAAATAAAATTATAAACATTTTCTTAACACATACATGTAGGGTATATGTGATTATATAGCATACACATATCATGTACGACATGTATAAGTTAAATGTATTTTATTTTCTCAAAGCAATAAAGTTACTTTATTTTCAATTTAAATCTTTTGAACACTTAAAATACTTTTTTAACATTTAAAAATTTCAAAGTATAACAAAACCATAAAATAAAAATTTTTCTTTACTTAAGAAATAAGGATACAAAAAAAAAAAAAAAAAAAAATCAAGTAAATGTGATTTTCTTCTAAGACATATGTACGATAAATTTGAAAATATTTTACACGTAAAAGTAAAATTTTCAAAAAAAAAAAACAAAAACCGGTAAACTTTAAAAATTCAATATTTGAATTTATGTACAAAGAACACAGTGTAAATGTACAAATATGTAATTTATATGTGTTGTGACAAATTTTCACAAAAATAAATTACAAATAATGTTAAATTGATAGGACTTTTATATTGAAAATGAAAAAGAAATAAAATAAAGAAAATTTCAATATGGATCGCAAAATGCATCAAATAACGTCTGTATTATTTGCATATAAAAAAGTGTATACAAAGAAAAAATAAAAAATATTTTATAAAAGTAGCAATTTTCAATTTAGAATGTTTGAAATGACGAACAAATAGAAAAAAAAAGAAAACAAATTCGTTGTATTTGAACAAAAAAAAAAAAAAAACAAATTTTAATTGAAATAAATGTGTAAAAAACACGAAAATTGATAGCAAAAATGTTTTGTAAATGTACAAAATTGTACTAGAAAAAAAAATTGAAACAACGAACATGAATGTATCTGTGAAAAGAAAATGTATGAAAATTTGAACAGTACAAATATAAGTAAACAGATACGTGTACTATGTATAGTATATAGCAAAATTATATTTATCTGAAGCATTGACTAGAATAATGATCAGTACACAGACAAATTTTGCAATTTTCTTGGTTTTGTACAAAATATACATTCCACAAACAACAGATGATGGAACATATTATTTTAATATTATAATATTTATTACTTTAATTTCACTTATATTTGAATCTTACATACACTCAATATCCTTTTATATCCTCGTAATGCATGCACACATGCATTCTAACATTCAATTATGATTCGAAATTTAAAGTTATTCCTTAAATATACAAAATCAAACAATATCTGCTGGGACGTACATGTATGGTCTTACATGCATTCATCTATGCATGATGCGTACTGAATTGTTAGAGAAAATTACAACTCTCAATTGAATTTATTGTGTTTGTTGTTGTAATGCTTGAAATTACAATTAAACATTCTTAAATGTTACACATCAGTTTTTTGATTGATTCATTCAAATTTTGCTCTGTTACACACACACACACTGCAGCATATAAATAAATGGCAAACACGTTCATCTTAGAGACAAAAAATAAATTTAAATTTCTGCAATATTGCCGAAATATCTCTTTGAATTTTTGTTAGATATTTTGAACTTGATATTAAAATTCATTTCAAACAAATTTTCAAAAGTAACGATAAAATCGTTATAATTTCGTGTAAATTGAAATCAAAAAACTCATTAAAGTTTCAAATAACAATAATGAATTTTTGTTTTTTTTGTTTTTAATGATCTTGAGGCAATTTTTTTTTTTAATAAAAATATATATTAGTTACTAATAATGAAAAATAATATTATTAAAAATATCCAAAAATTTAATAAATTTCATTTCAATATAAAATTTAAAAATTGAGATAATTTTTTTTTTAATATTGAAAAAATTTTCAATTTAAAATTTTCAAATAAATTAATATTTACTTTAAAATGGTAAATAAAATAACAACAAAACAAATTAATTGTATATTGGAAAATTTGAACTAAAAAATTGAAAAAAAAAAACAAAAAAAATGAAAGTATCTGTAGATAAAATCTAGATAAAATGTATTACAGAAAGGTGAAAGAAATTGAAAGCTTATTTAAAAAAAAAAAATTTGTAAGATAACATAAAAAAAAAAACAAAAATGAAAAACAAGAATGAAAAATTGAAATTTTTTTTTTTTTGTTTTCAAAATCATTATATGAAGGTTAAAAGTGTTTGAAATAATGTTTGCTAATATTTGAATTAAAAAATCAATATTGATAACACAAAAATTCGATTTATTTTCATGGTTTCATACACGCACATTGTACACAAGCAACACAGTACACACACACAGACAATGTGCCCTGTAGCTGTGTACAAACTTATTTTTAATCAAAATTTATTGCTATATAACTTCCCTAAATGAAAATCTCTGTTTTTTTTTTTTCATTTTCTTTTTTTTTTTTTTTTTTCTTTTAAATTTCGTTTTTCTTATTTTTATTACAGTCAATTGATTAAATTACAATTGAATTGAAATAAATTTCGGAAATAGAAACAATTTGATATATATTTTTTTTTAAAGTTTAAATTCTATCATAAAATTAACTTAATAAAATGAAAATGAATAAATTATTATAATATACAGATATTGAGGGAAATTACGATGATGAGTATTTTAAGAAAAAAATTTTTCAATTATTTTATATTTGAATAAAATCAATT
This sequence comes from Anthrax anthrax, assembly GCA_963971155.1. Taxonomy (NCBI): domain Eukaryota; kingdom Metazoa; phylum Arthropoda; class Insecta; order Diptera; family Bombyliidae; genus Anthrax; species Anthrax anthrax. Next base: position 17,027,968 of record OZ020124.1, read on the forward strand.
CATTAACAACAAAAATTTTCAATTCATATATAATCATCATTATTTTGAATTTTGAATTTTTTTTTTTTTTTTTAGTGGAAAATTGGATAATAAATTTAAAAATTTTATGGTAATTATCATAATTGAGAAAAATTAAAATGAATAAAATTTCATATTAAACATCATCATCATCATCAATGGCACAACAGGTCGATGTGAGCCAGAGCCTAATCATCATTACGATAATTTTTCGAGACGATTCTATCATACAAGTATAATTCTGAGAAAATTGCAAATTAGAAATTTGTTTTTCCATTTCTATTATCAGGTTTTCTATTATTACTTTTTTTTTTTTTTTTTTGTTAAAAAAATATTCATTAATTTAATTAAATTCTATTAAAATAGAATATTCTGTTATTTTTCATTTTCACCTGAAATTTTCAAAATTTTAATTAGCAATTTCATATACTATAAATATTTTATAATTATATAATTTTGATAAAATTCACATGTCGTACACTACACGTGATCATTTTGTGACACAAATTTGATTGTCAATTAATAATTTGTATAAATAATTTTAATTATTTATTAACTTTTCTTTATTATTCTATACTCTGTCTATTAATTTTGTGCATTTAAGGGGCCTTACCAATAACCGCTTACTAAGTCGTTACTATGGACTAATCTCATTATAAAAATCTAAGACTAAGTCCTTATTAAACGGTTATTGGTAAGGTCCAAGGTTTTATGGCGATTACTTAAAGTGGTATCATTTTACATCACAATGTATTGATATTTGAAAAAATTCATCTGATATAAAAGCTTTATGGATTGTGGTAATACTGATCGTGAAACAGTCTAATTAGATATTATGAGAACAGAAAAAAGACATAATGTACTCCCTTAAGACTTTAAGTGCATAATATTAATAGACAGAGTATACAAAGTTATTCATTTAATCCTTTCCACGTATCGTATAGAAAATTTATATGAAATTCATTTATATAAGAGAAATAGATTTATTTTGTAATAAATAGAATACATACGAATGTACGTTTGTTTTTTTATTTTTAATTGGATTTATATAGCAAAAATTGAAATGAAATTTTCTACGAAATATTTAATTACAAAAAAAAAAAACAAAAGAAAAATAAAATTGAAAAATAGTTTTTTACTCTAATCAGGAGTTTTTTCTTAAATTATATAATTGATGAATAGTAAAATTTTCATATACTGGTTTATAACATGAACTTTGATTATTTTCATTGTTTCATGTAAATCATTTCAAATTACGTATAGTTGTGTTCATTCATTTATTTTATGTAAATGTAGTAAAATACACTTAAATGTAACATTCATGTATCACATATAATATTAAATTTCAATTAATTTTCAATTATTAATGTACTATAACATACATACATAGTATTTTGATTTTATTCTGAGAATTCTGAAATGTAAAAACAAGAAAATCACATACAAACATCAATAGATTTTCATTTAATTGAGAAATGTGTGAAAAAAGAATTAAATATCGAAATTTTTAGATAATTTTGAATAACTCGTATTACACATTTACATTCTACCAGCATAGCGACAAAAGTAATCATTCATTATCATGCTTAATACAGCATATGAGCATACAAAAAGGAAATTTCCAAAATTTACTAAAAAAAATAATAATTTTGAAATTTCACAATAAATTCAAAAATTTTCCTACAAGAAATATATCAATCCCTCAAAATCATATTTAAACATATTTCTAAACATTTTCTCTTACTTTAGTTTTCTGTTAATGTCGTTTTCTTATTAATTTATGGCAATTGAGAAAAGTACAATACAATACACAACAATATAGATCCATTATCATGATTTATATTCTAATGAAAAATTTATAAAAAAAAATTTATGTGCTTATCATGAAAGTGAATAAAAATCACTTTAATAAGCAAAATTTTGAAATGATGATAAGACAACTCAAAAAAAAAAAAATATAAAAAAAAAATACGAAATAATAAAATCAATTTGAAATAAGTCCAAAAATACACACATTCAAACTAACGTAAAGTATTTGGCAATAAAATATGTCCCATAAAAAATTATATGTATATAAGACTTTGATTTAAGATTAGAAAATAATTTATTAGTTTATTCATTAAAATGATTAACTGAAATAATGACCAAAAAGTAATCTAAAATGGTTCTTAACCACAAACAAGCAATATGTTATTATGGCATGTAAAATATGGTTCATTTATATAGGAATAAAATAGGCATTTCTGTAAATCAATATAAAAATTTGATAAGCAAATTTCACTTCGATGTATAATAATAAAAAAATTCAAGAAAAAAAAAATTCAAGAAAAATAGATATTTAAAAAGAATAAAACGATAATAATATGAAATTTATTTCTTTACCTTAATCTAAACCATAAAAACAAATAAAATATAAAAATAAAGTAATAGCTGATAAAAAAAAAACAAAAATGAAATCTTGATAAAATATAATTTCGACATTATTGAAAGAGAAAGAGATCATTTAAAATCCAACAAAACGATTAAAATTGAATTTCAAAATCTCTGAATTTTTTTTTCTTGCTATGTTTGTGTGTATGAATTGGTATCTACGAGTAAAGTATGTTGGATGTATTCTATACTCTGTCCAATAATATTATTATGCACTTAAGGTCTTAAGGGAGTACATTATGTCTTTTTTCTGCTCTTATAATTTCTAATTAGACTGTCTCACGAGCAGTATTACCACAATCCATAAAGCTTTTACATCAGATGTGATGTAAAATGATACCATTTCAAATAATCTCCATAAGACCTTGAAAGCATAACATTAATAGACAGAGTATAGTACATAATCGATTCTGAAAATTCAAAACCAGAGAAAGAGGGGAAAAAAATATAAAATTGATTAAATAAATAAACAAAAATTCAATAAACGAATTTTCCCATTATATAATGTTTTCTCATACATTTGTCCAAGTATCTATAGATAGACGTTGAAAATGATTTTAAGCCTTAAAATCCCATCCTACTTATGTGCATCGAAAAGGAAATGAAAACGTATAATTTCATATTTTGTTACATTCATTTCAAATAAGATTCTTAAAAATACACATTTTTGTCATACATGTTTATATGACCATTGTTGACATGTAAAAGTACATTTGTGAACGTATATCCATGTGTGTATAAAATTTTTATAAAATATCATTTTTGTTTTTTTAATCGTTCATATACAATTGAACCTTTTAAATTTCTTGTTGAATCATTATGGAATACTACACGTTGTTTATAAAATTCAAAATCAGCATTTTTTTTCTATATTGAATCGATTGGTAAAATGATTGGATTTTGTTCTGCTTAAAAATGTATTTTGAAAAAAAAAAAAATGTTATTCAACCCAATCAGAATCCTTGACGAATTCAAAAAATTGACATACTATATATCAATAATGGATCATCAGATTAAATAAAAATAACGTAAATATTGGAAAATAAAATAAAATGGATTTTTTTTTTCTTTCATTTTATGTCCTATAATAATACATGGGAATTTAGTAAGGTGTTGTTGAGAAACTTTGGACATTTATTATACAAATAAAAAAAATAAAAGAGAAACTGAATTAGCATTACGGTGTATTATTTTCGAATGTTGTTCTTTTTTTTATTATTGTTATTATTATTATGGGGAATTTTTCTGTAGGTAATGCAATAAAGAATGTGTGCGTCAGTTTAAAACATTGAGACGACGATTGTAATCATAAAAAAAAATGCTCATTTATATACGAATGAAAATTTTTATTTTAAAGGTAATAAACCTGTTAGAAAAACGCATAAAATAAGAAAATGGCCTACAAAAAAAAAAAAAAATTCTGGCATATGTTTCATGAGATTATTACCTAAAATATTCATTTTATAATCTTAAAATTAGGTAATAAAAATGAGAAAAAAATTTTTACAACTGCTTTTTTATATATGGGAAAATCTCATATTATGTATACAAGAAAATACAGTACAAAATAAATTATTTTTCCAAGGATAATTGTTTTTATTTGAATTTTCTTGTTCAATCGTATACACTATACGAATAAAAATAAACAATTGAAAATACAACAATAAACAAAACAAATATTGTAAATATTCCAACTTTAAAATTTTATACTTCGTACATTAAATATTTTCACTACAGGCCTTATGGGAGAAAACATGTCCTTTTTCTACTCTCGTAATTTCTCATAAGAGCATTTCACGAGTAGAGTTGCCACAATTCTCAAAGTTTTCATACAGTATGAGGCAAGTTTTTTAAATACCAGCATACACAGATGTAAAGTGGTACTTTTCGTAGTTTCCATAAGACCTGTAGTGAAAATATTTAAAGTACGAAGTATAGAAGGTAACCAACACTATTATGTAGTATTTTCATTTACAGAAAATATTTTTGATTTCAAAAACAAAAATTATTTAAAATTTTGCCAAATATCAGTTTATTTATTGAATTATTTATGAAAACTAAACGATAAGAAATCAATGATTGATTTTATTTATAACATAGAAATATATTTATACGTATAAATAATTGAATTTACGATAAAATAACTACAAAACTTGTATTAATAAAAATTTAAATTTAATTTTCATTGAATATGCAATAAAACTTTAAAATCTCTAGAAAAAAAAAAAAAAAAACACTTTTCATAAACTTTATTCATCAGACCATAAGTACTGATTTTAAAACAGAATTTTTAGTTAAAAACTAAAATAGAACTTTTGTACAATATACACTTGTATAAACATCTGTATAGTGTATATATATGTATATGTATGTACAAGTGCACAGGATATAAAATGTACAAATGTTTAAATTTGTACTTGTATTTCATTGAAGTGAAGAAAATTCTGTTTAAAATTTAAAGTTTATAAAGAAATAATAATAACGAAAAAAAAAAAAAAAAATTCAAAAAATTTACATAAATTTCTAATTTTATCTTTTCAAAAAGACAATATACTAATTCAATGCAGTTAAGACCTTATGAGACTATGTGTCTTTTTTCTTCTTTGAAATTTCTAATAAGATCATCTTACGAGTAGTGTTTACCACAATCTGTAAAATTATCATATAAAATACGAGATGAATTTTTTACAGCGACGTAAAGTGGTCCTGCTTTATGTCATTTCCATAAGATCTTAACTGCATCGAATTAATGTATGGAGTATAGTACATCTATTCAAATACATATGTATGAAATTTTCAAACCTCATACGTATGCAATATACGTTAAAAAGGTATACAATGTGTTCGTTATTTTTTAAATATAAAATTTATACAAAAAAAAAAAAAAAATTATAAAAATTTAAAGTTTCAACATTTTAATTGAATACTTCAACAAAAATGATAAAATTTAAATGAAAATAAAAATTTATTTAATTTATTTTCAACAAAAAAATATTTAGCATAAATTTTATTGATATGTACATTAGTGTTTAAATTAAGGATTTATTTCAATTATAGAAAATAAAATCATGCAATTGAAAAACTCACCTTTTAGTTTCATCATTCATTTAAAATTTTCTTGTGTCCAGAATTTACTGATTTTTTTTTTTTTCATTTTTCATTTTTTTCATGCACTTAAAAATTTTCATTAATTTTTCCTGAAGAAAAGTTTTTTTTTTTTTTTTGGCTTTTTAAATTTTTTTTTTTAAATAGTTTTTTAATCTTTTAAATACTTTCACTTTTCGAACTTTATAAAATTTGAAAAACTTTTAAGTATAAAAATAAACTTTAAAAAAAAGCAACAACAATAATAATGAAGAAAATTTTCATTATATTTTCTTAGCATTTTTCCTTTTCAATTACTAATTGGAAATTAATAAAAATATTTTTAATGCCAAAAATTAAACAATTTTTAAGTCAATAAAAAAAGTAAATTAAAAAAAAAAAATTTATTTGTTTTGGTTTTAATTGAGATATTTTCATTTCTTTTTAATTAGGTTATTTTTCAATATTTATGTGATATAAGTACTTAAGCAAGCTACGTAACCACTTTTCATACTCTGTATCATCTCAAAAAAGAAAAACAAAAAAAATTGAATATTAATATACTTAAAAATAAATTTTTATTTAAACGCAGTATGTTACTCGATCCGAACCTACCCACTGAATGATAGATTAATCGTGATTTTCACTAATAAAACCAGTAAATTTAAGTAGTCAGTCAGTATATATACTTCACTGCACCCCCACTGAAAACTGGTATCTGGTTTCATCAAAAAATTCAAAATTTTCAAGGTCATTAGTTACAACTTGTTGTATGTTATGCTGTTTTTTTTTATGTGATAGAATTATCATAGAAAATCAAGTTCGAGTCTGAGCTACACAGGGCTAAGGTTCACACTGAGTTGTTATGCTAAGAAAAAAAAAGAGGATTATTTACGACAATATTGATCAATTCATATTTCATAACAAATAAATTCATTTTAAGAAAAAAAAATCAAATATACAAATAAATAAAAAACCTACAAACATTTTAGCATGTAAAAATGTTATTTTTCTTGAACAAGTAATTAACGAAATTGTAAACATTTACACGTTAATTAAAAATTTTACTTTTAATTTTATTAATTTTTACTGGTTAACATTATTTTTTTTATGTGGTAAAATTCACAGTCTCAAGTATGAAATATAAAAAATATTTGAAATAAATAAAATAATTGATTTGATACAATGCAAATTTAAAGAATTTAATTACGAATTCATAAATTTATACTTGTACACATTTCTAAATAATCGGGGATTTATGGAACCTTGACCTTCTGCTAATTTTTTATAGAAACTTTTGATAATTCATAAATTTTGTATGAAAGTTAGCAAAATGTTAAATTAATGTAATCTGCTAACTACGATCAGAATAACTTTGAATAATTGAATCTTTAAAGAAAATTAAATCAACGTCTTGAATTTTGTAATTTAAATAGAAATTATTTTAATTCGTAATAAATTAAAATATGTAAAGAACACGCATATGTACATACACATATGTACACATGTAAATAGGAAAAAAAAATAAATATATAAAAAGAATTTTAAATTTCTGTTAAGTCTTTGCATACAACAATTTATTGAATTAGACAAACATACTTTCCCATACTTACCCAATTTTCAGTAGATCCTTTCAAACACCTAGTCAATATCATTTGTTCTCTTTTAATTCTTGCTTATCAACGCAAACACATTACATACAGCCTGAAAGCAAATATATAGTAACAGTCGATTAATTTCACTTTTATTTTCAATATAAAAATAAAAGAAAATTCTTTTCTTTATTAAATGTAGTACAAAACAATTAAATTTAGTCATTTATTTTTATACTTGCATTTTTATGATAATAAAAATAAAAAATAAAATTTTTTGTTTTTTTTAGATTTTGTCACTTGAACAATATCACAATAAACAAAACAGAACATTTTATGCACATTTTATGTATTGTATTTGAAAATGAATGAATCAGAACTATAAACATTTAATTTTGAAAAAACAAAAAATTCTTAACGTAATTTTTCGTCTTTTCATAAAAGATTGCTTCTCATATTACAAAAATGTATGCATTTACAAATGTTTTTCCAAGAATAATAGAATGTAAAAACTATTTTCATTTTTCTTTTTTTTTTCTTTTTTTGGAAAACTGAAAATGTGTACATAAGTACATGCATGCGAAAAGACACATGTACTTAAATTTTATTTTTTCAATTTTTTTTTTGTTTTTTGTTTTTTAAATGCAAATATCATCAGTACTAAAAAGCATTTTACTACAACAAATTATTATTTTTGTTATACATTTAATGCAATGAAATACGGCTTTTAACTTTTAAAAAGGTGCAAAAATGATGACACAATCATACATGTAAAATAGCACAGTTTTTCTCACAAATAAAATGAAAATGTACCTTTTTAGATTTATTTTTCTTTTTATATATTTTTAATACTTATAGTTTGTCTGTTAATTTTTTTCAGTGCCTTATTGGAGTTTATATATGTCTTTTTCCTTTTCTCATTGTTTATAACAAAAGTGTTTCACGAACCAGCGTTTCTAAAATTCTCGAATATTTCATGAACTATAAAATCTGATTTTGTATAAATCATAATCCCCACCCCATTCATCCCATTTCTTCCTTCTTGTCTTTTCTCATGCATCACTGATCAGTGATCACACTCAGTGTGTTCAATCAAGTTCTACTGCCCTAACTCAATCTCAAGGTCAAGCGACCATTCCTGTTTGCTCTGGGGTTGTGTTTTATTTTTATTCATTTTCTTGTTTCATGTTTCCACTTTATACAAGTATTATCATCATACAGCATTGCACTGTGCAATAGCATAAATAAGGGTTGATAATTCAACCTCAAGTGTTTCACGAACTAGCGTTTCTAAAATTCTCGAATATTCCATATAAAATAAAATCTGGTTTTGTATAAATCATCATCCCCACCCCATTCATCCCATTTCTTCTTTCTTGTCTTTTCTCATACATCACTGATCAGCGATCACACTCAGTGTGTTCAACCAAGTTCTACTGCCCTAACTCAATCTCAAGGTCAAGCGACCATTCCTGTTTGTTTTCGGGGTTTTATTCATTTTCTTGTTTCATTTTCTTGTTTCATTTTCTTGTTTCATTGCATTCATTGCAATAACATAAATAAGGGTTGATAATGATTATTTAGTTCAGTTGTCTCTTGAACACAGTGCGGTACGGGTGTTTTTAAACAGAGCTTCGTAAATTTTATTTTTTTAAAAGACGCGTGTGAAATAAATAAAATTTTGTGCTCGATAATTTTGTGATCGCTAAATAGTGTATAGTGTCAGTGAAATTTTTTATATAGTGTAAATAAAAAATAATTAATAGAAAGACTATAAATGTTTTTGAAATAAACAAAAATACTTGAAAATGTGTACAAATAAAAGTGTTTCATGTAAAAGAAATAATAAAATACAAATGGATACAGTGCGGGACGGGTGGTTTTTAACAGATCTCTTGAATATTATTTTCATAGAAGGCACATGGAAAAGATCGTTAGGATTGCAAGGTATTTTTGTATTCCTTAAATCAAGATATTTTTGTTAAGCAAATATTTAAAAAACATTAATAATCAGACTATTGTTATTTTTTTATAAAATAATTCTTTTAACATAACATTTTATCTATTCAGTATAATAATAAATTGCTTTCAATTTTTTTTTTAAAAATAAAAAAATGTAAAGTAAGATTGAATAATAAAATGTTACTCATCATTTATGACAACATTTTGAAGATGAATAGAATTTTTTTCAAAAAAATAATTTTTTTGTAAATTGTTTTTCCTTGACATACAATAACATTTCACTATGACCAACTGAATATTATTTTTTTATTTTTTATTTTTTTTTTAAATAAAAAATTTAAAATTTCATAAAATTTCAAGGACGAGAATCGATTAAATAGAAATAGATTTTTGTTAGGGTTTCAATTTTTCTAAGTGATTAAATTCCTTTATTTCGAAATAAGTTTACAAGGATTTAGAACTGCATTTTTTTGTTGTTTTTTTTTTTGGGCCAATCGTTTGAATTGGCAAAGTAAACAACAGCGATAAAAACAATACAAATTCTACGTATTAAATGGTGAACTATTCCATTGATATTTATCGTATACTGCTGTTATCAAAAATCAATCTGTTTTTTTATATGACAAATTCTGAGAGACAACTACATTATTGTCCATAATTTTTTTATAATTTTATGTGAATTTTTAATTCAATTCAATGCAAAGTAAATAATATAAAAAGCATTAACGTCCTCAATTCATTAAATCTATCACCAAGATACGTCATTGATGCTATCATTAAGGATCAAACTTAACAGTCAGCCTTCCTAGTTTAACAAATTTTAAAAAATTTATTTATATTTATTTTTTTTTTTTTTTTTTGATTATAATTTTTTTTTTTAAAAAAAGCCGTTACACAAATATATATGAAAAATTTAAATTTGAATTTATTTTCTTATATTTTTCTTCATTTCCGTTTTTTCATAATTCAATATCATTTTCCAAAAACAGAAAAAAAAAAAATTTAATTTCCTTATTAAAAGATTTATTGAAATCTAAAAATTAATTTAATTTGAAATTATTTCAAAATATTTTACCATTAATTGAGTAATAAAATGTAACTTACAATTAAAATAATTGTTATAAATTAAAAAAGTTTTCAAACAACCAAGTTATTGTATTTTATGATATATACACATAACATGTATAGTTTTTTTTTTTTTTTTATTATATTTTTTTGTTATTTAACAATATTTCTTTTACTAACTTTTTTGGACAAAATAATATTTTTTTATTTTTTTTTGTTTCTTAACTTTATAATATCTTAATATTTATTTATTTACGAAATTTTTTTTTTTTTATTGTATTTTATTTTTCTTCGAAGTAAAATATGTGTTCTACATAAATTTTTGTTTTGTTTTTTTTTTTTTTTGGTTTTTCTTTTAAATAAAGAAAATAAAGATTAAAAGGTCATAATTTTATGTATAATTTCAAAAGTTTTGATATTAACAAGTTTTATTTTGTGTATAAAATAATGTATACAAAATGAATGCAAAATTTATTCATAAATAAATGTAGTGTACATGATTACATGTATGTATGTACGTCATACCTACGTAATTTAGTGTATAGGGTACATGAAGGTCAAAAATAAATAAACCACAAAAAAAAATGTATTTATGTAACATTTGGTAAATTTTTATAAATTTTTTTTTATTAAAAGGAAATGAGAATCACTATGACCATATAATACCAGAAATTTAGTTACTGATATTACAAGGATATTTTCCTGGTTATTTAACGGATAAAATTTTGCTCATGCCAAAATACATTTGGAGCCCTAGCAATTTTAAACCGGTGTATTTATTATTCAGCTATCCTCAAGCAAAGAGTACGAAAAAAGGTACCTTGAATGAAATTTAAAAGAAAAAAAAATACATGAAAAATATTAAACGAGCTATGCGAAAAATGTTAAGTTAACAGAAAAAACCTGATGAGAATCCGCTACTGAACAAATCAATTTTCTCTTGAAGGAAAGAAAAAAAAAAGAAAAAAACAAAACACAAAAATAAATTCAATTAACTAACTAAAATTTGAGAAAAACCATAAAATGAAAAATTTGATCTTTTCAATCAAAATAATTTTCATTAAATTTTCAAAAAAAAAATATAATTTTGAATTTTTCTACAAAATTTTATATGTACATATACCAAGGAAATTTCATTTTGTCATTCAAATGAAAAACTTCACTTAATTAACCAGGCATACACATTGTATGATTTTTCCTTTTCTGAGAGAAATTAATATTTTTCATTTTTTTTAATTGAAAATATAATGTTGCATATATTGGAGGAAAATTAATTTCCATGCTTCATGTAGCACAAAAAGAAATAAATAAATCATATATAAAAAAGATTTTTCATTGTTAATCATATGAAAAAGAAAGGAAAAATTTTTTGTTTTTTTTTTTTTGTAAAAAATATGATTCAGTTATAATAATGATGTTTTGTGGTTTAATCAAATGAAACAGAAAACCAAAACGAAAAGAACAAAAAACAAAAAAAAAAAAATTGTTTAACATGAAACTCTTGTATGACATGCCTAGGGTGAGAGTATATTATAAATAATTTATAAACCGATACACATATGCTAAATTGTTATGCGGTTTTAATATGTTAAAATTTAAATATATACATACATACACGCATTCATTGTGAACAGATAGATAGCATATGAACAAGAATTTTAGAAATATTAACAACTCAACTGAAAAAAACACAAAAAAATGAAGAAAAAAAAATTTTTTGTTTTTTTTTGTTTTTTATTATTAAATGGTGTGAATACGTTTTTCTTCGGTATAGAATGTAAATTTGTATCAACCAGATTACCATGAAAAATGATGTTTCTATTCAAATTTTAATTTTTTAAGATTTTTTCTTTTTTTTTTTTGTTCATTTTTATGAAAGCCGTTACACGTATTAGCAACAAGATATAATTTTTAATTTTTGAATTTACAAAGTTCAACCCAATGTCATTCAAATTTAAAATGTTAAGCAGAAATTTCAAAAATTAATAAATTATGATGGAATAAAATTAATGGAAATTATAAGTGATAAGGATGAAAAATGGGTTGAAGTTCCTTTTATGTGTACCCACCACCGATTTTTATGAAAATTGGTACGTACACTATACCCAATGAGTCTAGTTGAATGGTGCTGAATGGTATTATCATCAATGGCGCAACAGCTCGATGTGAGCCGGGGTCTAATTATCATCATTAGACCATCATCATCAGTTGAATGGTATATCTTTCCGAAAAATACCATTTTTTTGATTTTTGATCTGTGTACATGCATATTTCATTATTAATTCTGTTAAATATCTTAGAACATTCTTCATGTGAAAATTCTAAATAAAATCTCAATTCACTGAAATTTAAATTTTATCGCTATTATTACGAGGGATGGGGGGCGGTGGGGTAAAAAAAACAATTCCAAGCAGATAAACACCCAGTATTCACTGTTTTAACTTTTATATGTATTTAACAGTAAAGGATTTTGTCTGTTTTTTTTTTCCTTTGTATAAAAATATCATTTTGACTACATTTTAAATCCAAACAAATATTAACAAAACAATTAAAAAAATTTTTTTTTCTATTTCTTTTGTTATTCAAATCCTATGAATTGCATAAAATTTTATTTGATAAAACATAAACGAAAAATTCAAAAAAAAAAAAAAGGAAAAAGAAAAAAAGATTTTTTTTTTTTTGTTTCTTTACATCAGTGATCATTATTATAATGCTCACAAATCTAAAACAATCCTCTTAATCCTTTTCAACACTTTTTTTTCATCATTTAGATGTTTGTCATTTTGTAGAATTTTACATTTTCAAGTAACAACAAATTATAATACACACATTCACATCAGATATGCGTTTGTATATGTATGTATACATAGGTATAATTGTGTGTTTAACAAATACAACAATAAGACGATATCATCAGATTCTTTAGTGGATTTAACTTAAAATCCTGAAGATATAATTATTGTTTTTTTTTTCTCTCTCTCTCTCTCCCTCTTTCTGATAATATTCCATAATAGGATTTATTTGGTGTTAGATGCAATTTTCCACTTTATTTGAAATTTTTCTTTGTTCTGATTTGTTTTCATTTTTATTATTTTTTTTATTTTTTTATTTTTTTTTTTGTTCTAAACGAATTTTTATACATTTATTTTGTTATTTGAAAAATTACAATTTTTTGTTTTTGCCAGAGTTATATCTTATTCTTCCAATAGGCCCTACAGCCCAAATCAAACTTTGGTTTCCTCGCTAGATTCATGTAATACAAGAAAAATTTTTCAACAAAATTAAAATGAATTTACATTCACAAATTCGATTATTTATTAAATATGATACACCTGAATACATTAAAAAAAATTCTATCTCATGAAATAGCTCATATTTTTAATTTTTTTATCAATTATTTGAATTTATACACAAAAACGAGTATAAATAAACAATATGTATGCAAGTATAAACAATATTGGATACTCATTTTTTTTTTTTTCAACAATAAAAGCAACATTTAGAAAATAAAGTTATAAGAATATGAAACTAAAGATGAGCTGCTATAGATAAAATTGTTTGAAAACTAAATTTCTGAAGTACAAGATGTCTCAAGGACAACTCGTTTCATCTAGAACAACAAAGACTACTCATCAAAGTCATCAAAGAAGATCAAACGAGTATTTGTTACATTTACAATCGTCTCGAATTAGACCCTGTTACTCCATTAATGATGATGATCTGTTACATTTGACTATTTTTCTTTATAATTATGAATTTTAATTATTTAAAAACAAATTTTTTTTTTTTTTTTATACTGAATTCCAACTTTCAATAACTCAAACATTCATTTGTTGAGAGAGTCTAGAATTAAGACTTGATTAAGATCGTCTTACAGAAATTTTTAAAAAATTAAAATTTACACAAATAAAAGTACAGATTAAGTTGGGTCGACAGATAATGCCACTCTCTCAGGTATATATATGACTCTTATGAGTAGTCCATTGGAACATAGCTCTATATAAATCATAAATTAAATGATTATTTCGAATTTGTTATTTTTTTTTTTTTTTTTAATTGAAATTGATTGAGCATGATAATGTGGCAAATTTAATTAAAATTTTTTTTTTTAACGTTAAAATAAATGTCGTTATTGAAAAATCAAATATACAGTATACACGCATGGTGTATATATATACAATGCGTATCTGTGTATATGGGGTAATGCTTTTAATATGTATTCCTTTGAACTTGTTTACCAATAAATAAAAACTTTTCAATTAAAAATTCGATTTTAATAAATTGATATATTTGATTTAAAATAAAATTTTTCCAACACATGTAGAAATAAAATAATTCAAAATTTGAATTAAAAAATAAATATATTTTATTATTGAATATATAATACACAAAATAATCAAGTGATAAAAATCAACATTAATTTTTTTTTCATTTAGTTACACTTTTGCACGAAAGTGCAAAATACAAATTTGGGTTTATAGATAAATGGTAATAAGCAAATTAAAAAAAAAAAAAAAAAAACAGAACATTGAAAATTTTCATAAAATGACTAAATAATAAATAATTGATGTTAATATTTGTTTTGAAAATTAAAAAAAAAAAAAAAAAAAATTTTTTTTGCATTTAACCAATAACGTATTTTATCAAAACGTATCTGCAGTTACGTTTGTCAATTATTGATTTGCATGAATCACATTATATTTGAATATTTTAAATTATTTATTATTTTTTTTAAATTATCATCATGATATTTTGTTAATATCATAAATACCTCATATAAAAGATACTTATTTTGTGTGTATACAAAATAATTTAATAGTCATATTTATTCATCAAATAATAATAAATTATTTAAAATCCATAAATTTATAATTCAATTATTATTCAAATACAAAATTTTCAAATAATAAAAAAAAAATTTTTTTTAAATATTTAATCTTTGAGCAAATTTGTTTAATTATCCTTTTTTTTATAGAATTTATGAATAATTCAATTTTTTACTCAAATAAAATTTTATGTTTCATTCAAATTAAAAAAAAAAAAAAAATTCAATAGGAAATTTTATACTTTTGATTGGTAAACTGAAAACCATGAAAAATTCAATAAATCATAATAAATAGTAAATTTTAATTAGCAACATGAAAAAATACATTTTACAAATTATAATATCAGGATAAGCTTTCTAATGTACAATACAAAGCAAAAATATTACTAATTAGTTATACTGAAAATTGCCTGAAAATTGCTTTTCTTATTGGGGGGCTACAAATTTATCGTTTTTCTATTTTTACATTTTTGTGTAAAAAAAAAACAAATCGTGTATTAATACATCTAATGTTCAACTGAAATTGGAATTATATTGATCATATCATTTTCTCATTCACAAATCAATAAGGTATCGGCATTTAACCACGAATTTTTTAAATATCAGTATACAATGATGTAAAATAGTATTAAATTTTCGTAATTTCCACAAGCCCTTAATTGCATAGATTTAATGGACAGGAGGGTAGTTTTTCTGTTTAATATTGGATTACATGCATACATGTACATATGTATGTATCTGGTATAGTACTAAATCCGGTGGAGTATATTATAATGGAGTATGGAGGAGAAGATACAACAATGAGTTGTACAAATCTTTCAATGACATAGAAATAAGGGAAACAATAAGAATAAGAAGAAGACTACAATGGATTGGGCACGTCGAGCGAATAGGTTATAGTGAACGCATAGTAAAAAAAAACTAGTAAGCAAAAAAAACAAAAAGAAGATACGCAACTAGGAATAAAACGGCGAAGGAAAGAGATGTATGGAGGGTTATTATTCTGGAGGCCAAGGTTCACATGAGACTGTCGCGCCAATGCTGATGATAATGATAGTCCTAGTATCGATACTAGATATTTGTTATCATAGCTTAGTGTTAAGAAAAATGTTTAAATAATTTTATTTTAATTTTTTTTAAAATTAATTTAGAAATACGTTAAACTATCGATAATAGCAAATATGTAAACTGTTAAACAGATATCATTACCTTTATATTATTATTGTGATTTTTTTTAATCCGATTTTTTTTTTCTAATTTAATCTTTTATTCTTGTAAGCCAAATTTTTTTATTTTTTTTTTTTTTTTTTTGTAAATACACTTGTACATTAAAACCCATATACATATACATATATAACATTTAAAATTATTTGATATAACTTTAACTAAATCTTTTAATATGTATTAAATAATATAATGGTATACTCGTATATAGAAAACATTGATATCAAATTGTTACGATTTCTTAGTGAAAAAGTTTTTTAATAAAATGTAAATCGCATATAATACTAAAATCAAAATCAAAATCAGTATATATAGCAGCCAGTAGCATCATTTTAACAAGAATATAATAAAACTGAAGAAAAAAAAAAATTCCATAAAACACAGATACATTCATGCATACTCGTACATAGTAAACAAAAAACAAAAATTTTCTTTTTATCATTTCTTTGACATCGTTTATTTTATCTGTTAGACAGAATTTCATCTTAGTTTGTTTCAGGAGTTTTTCTTTTTTTTTTTTCTTATTTTATTTTTTTTTTTATTGTTGTGAATTTTCTTGTTTTTCCTTTTGAAGTCGATTTTTTTATTATTATTATTTTTATTTTCCTGTGTATATTGTACCTCAAATAAAATGACAAAACTTAAATAAGCTAAACTTTTATCAAAAGAAAAAAAAAAAAACTTTTCCCTTCAAAAACAGAAAATACACACAGAATATAAAAAAAAGAAATATGGCAACGAATAAGAAAAAAAAAAAAAAAAAAAGTCAGAACCAAAATGAAATAAACTTGAGCTTCTTACATGTATAGAATATGGTCTATATATGTATGTATGAGGCAAAAAAATCGTACGCATTTAATATCAATCAGTATAAAATGAAAATACGCAAATATACAATTTTTCAAATAACATACAAATGCGAGTGTATATATATTTAAAAGGATATTTTTATACATAAACACATATATACATCGTTATTTCAGTAATTTAAAACTTTTTCTTTTAAACTTTTTAAATTCTTTTATGTAACTGAATATGACTGGTGTGTACAGAAAAAAAAAATTTTTTTTTTACAGAAAATACGTACACAATATATGTATGTATAATTACAGCTAATATGTTATTGAAATGGAAATAAATTCTATAAAATAAATAAATAAGTTAACAATTTTGATTAAAAACTAACGGACAAACAAAAAACAAAAAAAAAAACAAAAATGGATTTTCATCTTTTAAACAACTGCCATTTATTTTTCAATTAATTTTGTTTTTTAATAGTTGGTAAAAAAATTCTTCAAGTTTTTCTTTTTTTTTTTTTTTTTTGAATTTTCCATAATTTAACAAAAATTTTTCTATTTTATACATCTGTTCTCTGTTTAAATTAAATTTTAACTTTTCTTGTTTTCTTTATTAAGTTTATTATTATTTGAGGGATTTCTAATACAATAATCTCGTAAATTTTCGTACCTAAATATTTTCCGATTTGTTTAATTGAAAATAAGGATACGCAATTATTGTAAACAAAAATAGAAAATTCATGTAAATTTTTTAATTTAAACAAACATTGAATGTAAATCAAAAAAAAATTTTTTTTTTTAAATAAAATTGTTTGTGTATCACTCTTAATTACTCAAAACAAAATTAACATTCCTACAAGAATAAGGATTAGAAAAATATCATTGGGAATATTTGGAAAATTCAGAAAAAAATTATTTTTTGAAGGAATTATGAAATATAATAAATTTTCCTTTTCAAATACATAAAAATTTTTAATTAACTCAATATAAAATATGAAATCCATTCAAAAAAAATTAAAAATTTCGATTAACGTTCTTGTCTTAAAATTAATATTTCATTAAAAATATAAAATAAATAAGCAAAAAAATGTTTTAACATGCACAAATACATGCTTTGTAATTTTTAATTGCCTTTACTTTGAGAGTACCTTTATCTTTTTATATGTACAAAAAAAAAAAAAAATAAGGATCTGATGTAATTATCTCTGTTTTCATAAATTCATCGTTTAGAAAAATATTTTTTAATAATTTTTTTTTTTTTCTTTAATTCATCAAAAAATATTATAACATGGTATAATCATGCACAGATGCAATCAAGTACTTTCACCTAAAAAAAAAAAAAAAAACAAAAAACAAAAATGATAATGCAACAAACAAACCATCATCTGAATACATACATTGTGTATACTATTTTATAAAATGTTATGTTAGGTTGCATATTATCGTAGTTGAAAAAAAAAAAAACAACATGCAAACACGTAATTAAAACCATTTGTGGAAAAATACATTTTTATTATTTTTTTTTAAATAAAAATTCTTAATGAATTAAATTTACTATACTCCATACAGTAATTCGATGCAATTAAGGTCTTATGAGAGTATATGTGTCCTTTTTTTTCGTAATTTCTAATAAGATCATCTCATGAGTAGTGTTACCACAATCTGTAAAGTTATCAAATAATACGGGATGAAATTTTTTAAGTATTAATATACGACGACGTAAAGTGGTACTACTTTATGTCATTTCAATAAGACCTTAATTGCATCGAATTAGTGTATGGAGTATAAATGTTTTTGTATACCATAAAACAACATCATCTTATGAAGAAGACTCGGTATAAAGAGCATACTTCAATAGCTACAACATACACATATGTATGTACATATGCTTTTACTAACTAACATAATAAGGTATGAAATTTTTTTTTTTACAATTTCAAAATCATACCACACAGAACTTCAGGATATTTAAATAACTTTGTTCAAATTTTTTTTTTGTTAACATAATATACATACATACATATGTATGTATGAGTATTTTTATTTACCAATTATATACAAAGTAATATGATTAACATTTATTTACCTTAAGGTAAAATTAAATAAATTCTAAAAAAATATGAATACAATTAAGTTTGTTTAATTAAACAAGATGCTGAATAACTAATTATATAATCAAATGATAATAATAAATTTAACATGAATAAATAAATTCATAATTTTGTTAATTAAGCTTTTACATACCTATACATATGCTTTTATTTATATTCATTATAATTCATTATGTTTGTTATTAATTTAAATTTTCTTATTTTCTGAATGTATTTTGCATATGTGTAAATTTTTTTTTTTTTTTGTTCCAGTTAATTTCTTTTCAATTAAAATTAAATTAAAATAAAATGTTAAGAAAATGAAAAAAAAAAAAAAAATTTAAATAAATTTAAAATCTAAAATTGAAAATTTTCTTATATTGTTTTAACCCTCGAATGCAAGAACAATAGAGAGAAAATGTTTCAGACGCAAATTTTATAAAAAATTATGTTTTACATTTGTGCATCCTCCTCTTCTTTTTCTTCTTTTTCTTTTTCTTTTTCTTCTCTTCTTTTTCTCCTTCTTCTCTTCTTATTCTTATTCTTCTTTTCCTTCTTCTTCTTGTTCTTCTTCTCTTCTCCTTCTTGTTCTTCTTCTCTTCTCCTTCTTCTTCTTCTTTTACTTCTTCTTTTTCAAACATCAATAGTTCTTTTACAGAACATATCGTTCCTGAGTCTCCTTTCGTGCATCCTCTCCTTCTTCTCTTCTTATTCTTCTTCTTGAAGCATCAATGGTGCTTTTACAGAACATATCGTTCCTGAATCTCCTTTCATGCATCCTAAGGTTAAAAATTTATAATAATACATTTAAATGAAAATTCATTAAAATATTGTTGTACGTCGTATTTAAATATCACGTGCAAAACCTTCGCTAACATTCATTTGTTCAATATGTTCACAACAAATACATATATACATGTACACATGTTTCCGTATACCTTTAAGGAAAAACGTACATATATAATAATTATTATAGATATACTCTGTTAAATAATATACAATTAATTATATTGTATCCTTCAGTCCATGTAATTCCTTTATCATTTTGATATAATAAATTACTTATTTCACTTGAAAAGGAATTTATAAAATGATAACGAATTAAATTAAATTAATTGAAAATAATTAATCGAAGTCTATTTGTTTTTGTTTTTTCTTTTTTTGTTTGTTTTATTATTTCTATTCTTAAACTTTTGGCATTTCTTTGAAACATAGGTACATGAATATGTGCACACATATCATCATTCTATAAGATTTAGTTCTTTGATTTTTACCCTATATGAAGGTAATATATAAATTTCATAAAATAGAATTTGTATAGCCAATCAATATATAAATAAAAATTGTATAATAAATTAACAAATAATCAAAATAATAATAACAATAAAATTAAATTAATTGTTAATTAATAATTATTGATTATATTATTTATGAGAAGAATATGGGAAACCCAGAAAAAGGTGGATAAAAGCAGTAGAAGAGAATCCAGAAGAGATGATAATCAATAACTGGTACAGAATAGCGCGAAAACAGGGTGGAGTGGAGTAGATGTCTAGTGGAGGCAAAGGTCCATCCGTGACTGTAAGCTGAGGAAGAAGAAGAAGAATTATTATTTATTATTGCAAAATAATCAATTTTATTAGTAATTTCTTATTTTGTATGATTTATTACCGGTTTTCCTTTTTTATTTTTGTCTCGCCAAAAGGCCCTGTCGGGTCGTGATGGGGAGGCTTGGCAATTTATCCATCCTTTTAATAAAATAAGAAAAAAAAATACCGGTTTTTCTTTTTTCAATTTAATCCTTGTAAAATTTTAAAAATAATTTTTTTTTTTCCGTATTTCACACAATTATGAAATATGTTCAATTTAATCCATTTTATCTCATCTGTAATTATTTTACCATTTACAAAAAAAAAAAAAAATTCTTTTTTGTTTAAATAGAATATCTTTGGTATTAAAAATTGAATAAAGATAAGAATTTCTGTTTAGATTTTAAAATAAACAATTTTTCAAAAGAATAATAAAAACATTTTAAAATAAACTTTAACGTACAAATTGTACGTTATTTTTATTTGAAATTTAGAAAAAAAAAAAAAATTTTTTTTTTTTTGTAGTTAATTATTTATAAAGTAAATAAGAAGATGTCGAAAATTTATTAAAAAAAAAAAAAAAACAATTTTTATATTTCTTTACTTACATACGCACATACATATGAATATCTTTTTATTATAAAAAGGAATATAACTATATTCAAGAGATGAGATTAAAATGTCTTATACGTTTCTTGAGTCAATATATGAGTATAAACACATCATACCTATATACATACATATATATAAGTATATATGAGATACACATAAAAGTGTTAGATGTACACACACACTGATAATCGTACATACTTGTATATATACTTAAGAAAATGATTAATCGCATACAATAAATAACAAAAACAAAGTAAAGACGAAACCATTAACATATAAATGACTTGAATGGGTATATACATACAAAATAAACATAAATAAATGATGATAGATTAGAATTATATATAAATATTTGTTGTTGTATTTATTTTTTATTATTATTATAATTCATATTATTCTTAATATTTTATTATAGAAAAAAAGAAAAACTGATTAAAAAAAAATTTTTTAATATATAATGTAAAATGTTCATATGCATAATGTACGTTAATAAATAAAGTACATATGCATGTGTATATAATGTGAAATATATTTTAAGAATTTCATATTAAGCTAAAAGCATTACATATTTAAATCAAATATCAAATTTTTGTTGTTGTTGTTTTTTCGTTATAATAAAAATTTTTGAATTTATTTTAGTTTCCAAGGTAATGTTGGTTTTTTAGAAGAATTTTTTTTTTTTTTTTTTGTTACTTGTGATACAAAAATTTTTCTTATTTTGCATTTGATTTGCATATACAACCAAAATATAAACAAATTAACTAAATAACATTATAATAAATGATATATCATTTAAAAATTTATATCAAACAAAAAAAATCCTTTTATACATGATTGGCTCCATTAAGTATATATATCTCTCTGTAACGTTTTTAAAATGAACATTGTGATTTTGTTTATATAAAAAATATAAACAAAATACATGTATTTACATATCAATACAACGAAATATTTTTTTTATTTATTTTTTTTTATTTTTTTTTATTTTTTTTTTTTTTTTTTTTTGTTTTGTTTAACAAATTTTTACGTATCTTATTTTTTTTGTATTTTTGTTTTTTTTTTTTTTTGTTTTTGAAATAAATACAGTAAAATTTCATATGAATTTTATAATGTTATAATATGTAAATATATATCTTAAGGATAAAACAAAAAAACAAAGAAAATAAAAACACATAATAATAAATAAATAAATTTTATATACAATCCTCATACAAATATTATACAAAGCTGTTAATCTACTTTCTTTATATTTTGAATTTATATGTGAAAAATGGAAATTCAGTTGAATAATTTGTGTGTGTGTGTGTGTGTGTGCGTGTGTGGTATACATATATTACACACATGCTTCGATATATGTATATGTTCTTAAAACCTTACATAATAAATGTATGTAAATCATCATAAATATGTACGTACATTTATATCGAAACATATGAATGACAAATTCAGATTAAAAAAAAAAAAAAAAAAAAAAATACATAATATACATACGTAACTTCTTAAAACTAAGTAAACGCAATATTTTGAATTTATTTTCACAGTATATAATATAATATATGGATATTATCCTTTCAACTGAATTAAATATTGTACATTTTCTTAAAGAAATTCTAATTCATTACATCATAAAACATTTTAACATATACACGTTTATGTACAACAGTATAAATTTATGTATATATGAGAAAATGAAAAAAAAAAAAAAAAAACAAAAATTCAACATCCTTTATTCGCATTACACACACATACATACAAACATACTACGTAGCATATATCTCAATATGCGCAAAAAAAAAAAAAAACAAATAAAGTGTAAATTATTATGTACATATGTACATAAAATAACAAATACCCATATTTCTTAAGGGATATTGTTAAAATTAGTATCGTTGTACGATCCTGTACACCTATACACAAGGATAAAAATATTTAAAAATTTATTTTTCAAATGGTAAATATAATAACGAAAACTGACGCATTTTCAAATATTTAGAACTTATTTTTCTTATGTTCTTTTTTAAAGGACATGTCCTTTTTTTTTTAAAAAAAAAAAGAAGAGCACATGGAAAAGGATATAACCATATGCGTATTTCGTGATATTATTTATACTATTATAAATGTCAACTATACGAATTTTCTCAATGGAAAATTTTTCTTATGTACTACTTAATTATACCATGTGCATGTTAATCCTTTTTTTATTTATTTTTTCTTAATTTTGATTTTTTTTTTGTTTTTTTATGACAAAAAATCAAGACTATGCAATAAAATTAATATCCATCCAATATTCATATTTTTATAATTTTTTTAAAAATCATTATTACAGATATGTACTTTGAAAATTAACAACGTGTTAACTTCATGATAGCTTTTCAAAGTTAAGTCAGTATAAAAGATTACTTCTTAGGATTTTATTAATACATAACAACGTATATAATTTATTATTTTTGTAATATCGCATGTAAAACAAAAAAAATTATTTTTATCCTGTAACAGGATATTTTTTATGAAGCCAGTAGAAAAATATTACACGTTGTATTTTTTTTTTGTTTTTCTTGTTATCAATTTCCGTATTCAATTTTAAGGTTTGATATTTTTCTTGTGCTCATGCTGGCATGAGTGTAGTATACGTACATATATGCGTATAAAAAAAATTTTTTTAAAAAAAAGGATAAATAAAAAAAACTAAAAATAAATAATTTTCAAGTATATGTAGATAATTCTGTTTCTTTCTTTACTTTAGATTCAAATTTTATTTTTTTTTTTTATTATACTCTATACAGTAATTCGATGCAGTTAAGGTCTTATGGAAATGACATAAAGTAGTACCACTTTACGTCGCTGTATATTGATACTTAAAAAAATTCATCTCATACTGTATGAAAACTTTGAAGATTATGGTAACACTGTTCGTGAGATGATCTTTTTAGAAATTATGAGAAAAAGGACACATATACTCTCATAAGACCTTAACTGCATCGAATTAATGTATGGAGGATAATATTAATTAATGTTGTTAGAGACTATTTAATATTATAAAATGCCGTTTCTACATATATGTATATGTACGTATGTATATAGGTATATGTCATTACGTGACATTTCAAAAGAAAAAAAAAATATGAAAAAATAATAATTTTATCAGTATTAATTATGTAAAAGTCTAGAAATCAAACTAAGTAGGTACATAACGCACTAATTAAGCTATAACAGTCGCATATACTGTAAGAAGACTGTAACCAATATATACTCTGTTTACATAGATGATGAACACACAATTATAATTGTAAATTTTTGTTTTTTGTTTTTTTTTCAAGTATATTTAACTTAAAAATTTTATTATAGAATTAAAGTTACTTAATTACAAAAATTACATTGTAAAAGAAAAAGGATCACAAAACATACATAAATCTGTTGTCATTGATATTACGAAGTACTATGTATGTGTGTACGTACATTGTAAATGTGTGTGCAATGTAAACTGCTCCTAGAAAAATTCTACAATATATGCATTAAAAATATTTCATTTACTTGTGTGTACACATTTTCATACATATTAAATATTATGTAATAAAAACGGATATTAAGAATTTTTCATATAACACAGAAAATTTTGTAACAGCACTCATTTAAGCACTGAAATTCAGATATTAGAAAATGTAATTCTGTCTCAGCAATATTTTTGTGGTTAACAAGAAAACTACATGTAACGCATCTGCTAGAAAATAGGAAGGATAAAATTTGCTTTATTCCATGTACAAAATTTCTACTTGATTCATTTTTCTTTATATTTTTTTCTTTTTTTTTTTTTTTTCTTGTTTGTTTAGTACTTATACATAAATATTGATGTAAGTATGTACATAAGTGAATATATTTTGCTATGATGAATATCTTCTTGATTTTTTCAAAATGTATTCAATCGTAACGTTCTCTGAATGATACTTTAATATTAATGTTCATACAGTATAAAAGGTGTCAATAACAGTTGATTTCAAAAAAAAAACCGTTACAAAACAGACATACCAATTTAACTCAATTTTTAATAATATTTAATATCAATATAAAATCACACAAACCCACATACATATAAAAATGCTCAAAATGTACATATGCAAAAATTAAATACATACGTAGGTACTTACATTATGTATGTACTTGTGTATGTATAGCACGTGAGTACACAACATTGATATATATAACCAGAAATTTAACTATGAAATTTTTAATTAATTGAGGTTAAATGAAATTCACTATATAAGATTTAAATGAGAAAATATTAAGATTAAATTTTATTATAAAATTTTTCATACAATTATATAACTATACTGTGTATGTGTTTGTCTATTAATTAAATTTATGTATGTTAGGTATTATACATATATGTATGTACATACGTACATAACATCCCCAAGAAGTAGGTACTACAGATACATAATACATCCTTCACATTTTGTGTAATGAACATGAAAATAAAGTTTCATGTAAAATTGGTTAGAAAATTAGAAAATCTAATACATACTACATTAGTCCTGTCTCACATACATATTATATGAGATGAATATGATTTTAATTAAAAAAAAAACTTAAAAGAAGAAAACTACTTTACAACCACAAAGTACTTATACATTTACACGTATGTATGTATGAATGAACATATAACAAAAATTTTAATTTATAAATGCAAAAATAATTTATTATAATATTTAAAATTTTAGTATTTATTTAGTATTTATTAACGGGAGACCAATGATAATCCCAAAATTAAAATTCTCAAACACAAAATTCTCAAATTTTTAAAATTCCCAAAATTAGGACACCCAAACACAAAATTCCCAGAATTAGAATTCCCAAAATTTGAAATTATTGAAATCATAATTTCCAAACATAAAATTCCCAAAATTTCAAAAAAATTTCCAAAATGCGAAATATTCGCGTATGCGCTAATTTTCAAAAAATTTCTGTTTTACACTTAGAATATATCAAATACAAATATGTACATTTGAATAATGTACAATACAAAATGCCTAAAAAGCGAGAAAAGCGCATACGCGAATATCTCGCTTTTTGGGAATTTTGGGAATTTTTTTTTTGGAAGTTGTGTGTTTGAGATTAATGTGGGTAACCCTTTATAAACGACATGATATACACATATGTATATACAAATGTAAAAATATGCATTATATTCTCTTTATTTTATTTAATAAATTTATTTTCATTTCTATAGTAACAAGGTAATTACACGTGTTAATTCAACTTTAAGCATACATGTAAAAAATTTAAAAAAAAAAAAACCTTACAGTCTACATATGACCCAATTTTTATGTATATAAAGGAACAAAAATACGTTAAAAAATCTTGTAAAACGTGTTTAGAATTTAAAATAAATTTTCCGTTTTTTCTTTTTTTTTTTTTTTTTTTTTTCTCATGAACAACAGAAGTCACATATTATAAGAGCAGAGATGGATTTATTTTAGTATTTCAATTAAGATTAAATAATTTACATTTTAAGTATGTATAAGGATCTGCATCATAAATTGTGTCATAATCGAGCAAAATTTTTAAGGATTTATTGCAGACACATTTATAAAATTTTCAAAAACAATTACAATTTAATGTGATATACAAGAATTTTATTCATAATTTAAATAATTTCACATGTAAATTTATTTACTATATACTAAGCGATAAATAACCATAAAAATCTGTTATTAAAGGATAATTCTTCATTATAAATGCATTTATTATTCCATACTAATTCATTAACATGTCTATAACATTTAATCGCTATGCTGAACAAAAATTTCAAAAATTCATAATTAAATAAAATATGAACATAAAAAACAAAATAAAAATTTTATTACAATTTAATAATATTGAAAATACTAAAATTTCATAATAATCATTCATATCATTATTAATTCATATGTATTTATATCAGATAATTTAATTTTTTTTTTTTTTTTTGATAGCTTATAGCAATTGACTTCAATTACTCTACTATTTAAATTACATTATAAAGCATTTCCAAAAAAAAAAAAAAAAAAATTGTTACCCTCTATATATAAAATTTTCAAATTTTCATCATATTTATTGATACATAATTTTTTCTGTTTTTTTTTTTTTTTTTTTTTGTGGTCGTTATTAGTAAAACCACATGGGCTTTAATGGATTAAAATAATTATGGTGAATATTAAATGAATTTTATAAAGTAATGTAGAAAAACAAAAAAAAAAAAAAATACTAAAACATGCATATACAAAATATTTAATAAATATTTTATCAAATTTTGAAATTAATAAAAAATTCATGTATTTTTCACATGTACAAATGTATCATTTGGATACATTTACTGTGATGTTATTAGAAAAACTATACAAAATATATTATATGATATATGATGTACATTATCACTATGGTACTATACTCCATACACTAATTCTATGTAGTTAAGACTTTATGGGAGTATATGTGTCCTTTTTCTTTTCTCATAATTTCTAATAAGATCATCTAACGAGCAGTGTTACCACAATCTGTAAAGTTATCATATAATATGAGATGAATTATTTTAAATATCAATATACAGTGACGTAAAGTGGTAATACTTTGTGTCATTTCCATAAGACCTTAACTGCATCGAATTAATGTATAAAGTATAGTAAAAGATATAAGTATCAATCAATACAGAACCTGAGAAAATTATATGTACATAAGTATGTACATACGTACATGTATCAGGACACATGTGTGTATAAAGAAAATTTGGAATTTAATATTGAGAATTTTTTTTTTTTTTTTCAGAGTATGTAATATTCAAAATTCTAACTGAACCAAATGCTATTTAATACCACAACGACCAACTAACATACATATGTGCATATGTACGTGATATTGCTTTTATGTACTCATATGCAAAATTATTTTATATGGATATCTAAAATTTTACTTGAATAATAATAAATATATCATGCAAATCGTGTAAATTATCATGTAACGTATCAAATGAATATTTGTTTACTTTTCAATGTAATATTGCCTAATATATTGGTTAATATTAGTAAATATACACGAAAGAAAATTTTAAATACTCAAAAATCTGTGTAATTTTTTTATTTTTCTAAAAATAATTTAAAAAAAAAAAAAAATTTTTTTTATTTAAATTTTTAATAAAACATATAAATCAACAAAATCTACAATTACAATAAATTGCCATTAAAACAAACTCTCTTATCAATGTACTATCTTGTGTAGCACTTTTAAATTTAAAAAAAAAAAAAACAAAACAAAAAGCAAAAGATTTTCATCTTTTAACAAAGACAAAGAATAAACCTTTATTAGATATGAAAACCTAAAAAAAGGTAAGTAATAAAAATTTTTTTATTATTTTCTTTTATTTCTTATTTGATATCACAAAAATAAAAAAATAAAAAAAATAAATTATGTTAACGACTTTTATTTCATGAAATGCAATCATTTGACTTAATTAATTGTACATTTTTTTATTTACTTAAAAAAAATAAAAATGAATATTTAAAATTACAAAGATAAGATAAGATATATTCATTAATTTAGATCAAAACAAAAAGATATTACACTAAAATACTGTTTTCGTATGTAAGTGAATCTGTTCATCTACATACCCAGTACCCAGTATATACCCAGAATATACTCGCTGTTCTTATAAAATTGAATTCAGTCATTTTTTTTTTTCTAATTTTTAAATTAACGTACGGAAGGATATTAAAATTCATACAAGATACAAGTACACAACAAAATGATAGCGTAAAAGACATTGGAATTTAAGATAAAATGAAATAAAATTTATTTACATTCCTTTAACTCAGTTTTAATATTAATTCCATTTCATGTTGAATTAAAAAAAAAAAAAAAAAAAAAAAAACAATTTTTTTTGTATGTTAAGCGGATTTACGAAAAAAAAAAAAACATTTAAAACATTCTCACATGTTTTCTTATACAATCATTCGCACCTCTTTGTTTACAGTTAAATAATCTCAATTTTAATAAAAAAGAAAATCAAAATCTAAAAATGTAATTATTTCTAATTTTGAAAAATATTCAAAGTAAAAAAGTATTAAATTCATTGAAAAATATGGAAAATGAATTTTCTGGTACAAATATTTGAAAACAAAAAAAAAAAATGGAAAATGGAAAAATGTGAAAAAAATTTTATAAACATCCAAGATCATTAATTCGTTTCATGTTAAATGTATTTATGCATGGATAAGTCTATATACATATACTTATGAGCACGTGTATTACATAGATACATAACGCTGATTTTCAACATATGTACATACATTCGAGTATATTACAAAAATTGTATACTGAACGTTTATTCTTTATAAACCACAATTTTTAATTACTAAAAATATTTCAAATATTTTCATTCAAAAGAATTCATCATCATTTTACGTTTAGTATAGACATAGGCATATTTTGGCATTAAATAAAATTGAAAATCTCTGTTTTGTGTAGGTATTACATGGTTTGAATTCTCAATTAACTATATTGTTTGAAGATATATAAAAGATTAATGAAATTCATTTAATTTACTTTTTATGATGTTCTTAATTACATCAAAATATCCAAATTTTTATTTCACATTTTTTTTTTTCATATTTTAAATTGTAACGAATTTTTTTTAAAAATTTTTAAATTTATAATGAAATATTATTTTTAAAGAAGATATTCTCATTGAGAATAACGATTGAGCAACAATATTATATGAAGTAAAATTTTTATAGGATAAAAGAAATACCATAATGTCATCATCATCATCATCAGCTCGATAGCCTAGGAGGGTGGGTCTTGGCTTGTTCCAAGATCTGCTGCCATTGTCTTCTCTGTTTAGCATTAGCCCTCCAATTTCTTATCCTAACAACTTTTAGATTATCTTCTACGTCATCCAGCGTTATGGAATATCATAACGTAACATTAATGAACTTTTAATCTTTATCTTAAACAATAACAAAATTTACATAAAATGCGATACAGAAGACCAGTCAATACTTGAAAATTGAATTAACCTATTAAAACCCTCAATTTATCCAAAATGAAATGATATCATATGAAATACATGAAAATGTGTACATATATACAATGACCGTTCAATTTTATCTGTATAGCTATAGCAATGTTTATGTACATAATATGTATATACGTAAAAATGTTTTAATGTCAAAACACTTTATTTAGGTTATTGATATGTATCCAATAATAAAATAAATAGGCCAATATACAACAACAAAATATCACAATATTATCGAAATAAATAATAAAAATATTGACTTTATCTTTTGTATGTATCTTTTATACTGTATTTACAATGTATCCAAAGGTCGGTCGTAAATCACAAATCTTTAATCTCAATAATAACAATAATTCCGAAGAGGTTAAAGTGAAAATGATACAAGCGACTATGTATGTATGTATATATGTATGTGAAACAATTTTCCAAGTAAATGTGTACAGGAATCTGAAATATAAATAACACTTTTGTATATTTGTTTACAGTGTAATATGTAGATGTGTGAATTATAAATAAATAAATTTTACTTTTGTTCAATAGGTTGTTGTTGTTTTGTTGTTTTTTTTTTTTTCATTAATTATAATATTGATTTATAGATAAATTCGATTTGAATGAAAATCAATTAAATATGCGTAAAGTCTGCATTTATGTGATATCAAAATCATAAGTTTTGAGAATATCCCTTTAAAAAGACTGTTAAAATTCAAATTGAAATACAAAAAAAAAAAAAAGAAAAGAAAAATTAATGTAAGAATTAAAATAAATTTATGATAAGAATGTTTATTAATCCTGTATCAATTTGTATTAATTAAATAATTAATTGACATAAAATCTCATGTTAACAACAATTTCAGTTCTTGTAATTGATTAGTATAGTAAATTAAGAACATGAAAATCAATTCATTTTAGATTTTATATGATAACAACTGCGTTTGTATGTACATACATACATGTATGGGTTACAAAATATATATAGTATATAAATCAAATACACATACAAACAGATTTAATCATATAAGGTATATATGGCTATCTTTAAAAACGCATCACTGTGCCTATTTGATACGATACTCAGAGCGTATTATGATCTTAAAGCTGAATATCGCATCAAATAGGCAGTGATGCGTTTTTGAAGATATCCATTTTTTTTTTTTTTTTACATAATCACTAATACACATTTACATTTATTTTGAGACTGTATTAGTAAATACTGAAATCTTCTTGCTATGTACGTTTCACAAAACTCATGGGTTTTGGCTAATAGGGCCGGTTTATTATTGTAAAATGTATTTACATATCTAACATTACACATTACCTTATAATTTTTAATTTAAAGAAAGCAGAACATTAATTTAATATAACGTATACGAACTTGCAGACATACAGCCTTGCTTACTTGAAATTTATACAAAATTTCAAAAAATTTCGTTATTTTCAGTTTTGAGTTCCAAATTTTCAAAAAACAAAAAAAAATTGTAATCATTTCAATTTTACCCAATTAATATTGTTTGAACAATGCTAATGGAAAATTTTTTATTAATTTTTGAAAATTATTTAATTTTCACAGCAAAATTTTCTCATTAGCAAAATTTCAAATATTTAAAAATAAAAATAACTAATTAATAAAATAATAATAATAATTAATAAAATAATTTTTTTTTTTAAATTTAACGAAAATTATCCTTGAAAGCATGGGTTTAGAATTTTTTATATAATTTTCACATGGAAAAAATAATTATTTTCCTTCATTCATGTGTGCTAGGATTAAATATCTAAATTTATTATTTCAAGTATTTATTAAGTTTCACGCCACTTCTGTCGACCTACATACAACAAGCATAATAAAATTAATTATGTCTTATAATTTTAACGCCTACAACATGTAAATCAAAAGCTTTTGAATATACATATTTATAATTTAAATGATTGTTATGAAATTGTTTGTATAAAATATAAATTAATATGCATTTATAATTGTAATTGGCATAAGAATTCATTGTAAATAACATCAATTTAATTTAGTATAAAAGACACATTGTCATATACATATGCATGCTATAAATGCTCAAGTAATACACATGTATATGTCATTTTGTATAGATACATACTTATATTTATTCATGATTCTGATTCTGACATTATCTACGCATTGCAATGCAACTGATTATAATTAATCAAAAGTTACAAATTGTATAAAATATACACATATATGTACATTTGTATGTGTATTAACTGACTTGTATATTTATCCTATACTCTGTTCACTAATACTTAAGGTCTTACTTACGCACTATACACTAAGGTTACTTAAAGTGGTACCATTTTACATCACAATGTATTGATATTCAAAAAAATTCATCTGATATAAGATAAAAGCTGTGTGGATTGCAGTAATACTGCTCGTGAAACAGTCTAATTATAGAAATTATGAGAGTAAAAAAAAACATCTGTACTCCCATAAGACCTTAAGTGCATAACATTAGTGAACAGAGTATAGTCGATCAATAACGTAATTAAAAACAAAAAGAAAAAAATTTTCAGTCGTAAGATGTGATGTATATGTAGTCCTTCTGTCCTGCTGTTCTCAATCCCTTCACACATGGTAAAATTTATGTTTAAAGGTATTTAATGAGTACATAATGATGAAAACTATTTTATTTCCAAACACATTCATACACACATTTACAACTTTGAAAAAAAAAAATTAATTAAATACAAACAGTAGAACAATATGAAAATTATAGTTAACGTAAGTAACCATATTTATGCAATTTAACTTTCATAAGAAATAAAGTAAATTTTCATCATTAACGGTAGATCCTTGAACATGAAGGTATTTAGGTGGTAAACTTTATGTTATAGAACATGATAGGATTCAGCGTTATCATAAACAATATACAAGGATACACAACAAGAGAAGAAAGCATATTACAATAAAATTCATTCATTTAAAATACGTATAAATACCTTCTGTGAAACATTTAAAAATAAAGTTTAAATGGTTGTGGTATTAGGAATGAATTAATGCATCAGCATTGAATGAATGGAAATTTATTGTAAATTTTTTTTCTAACACCTGTAATTTGTTTTTTTTTTTTTTTTTTTTAAGAAATGTAGAGATACAAACTATTATTCAGGATTATTAATATTCGTATAAATAAAACAAATTTTTGTAATATTTGAATGTTTGTAAATTTTTTGATATATGAATAAATGAATAAATTTAAATAAATTAAGAGAAAATTAAATTTATTCATTTATTTTTTGCATCTTTGGCTCATGATATGAATATAATACGTTAAATGTAAAAAGTGTTAAAAAAAATTGTTTTTGATGCAATTTTATTGAGTAAATAATTAAAATGGATGATGTTGATTTATACATTTTATTAAGCGATATTATCTTGCTTTTATAACAGATTATGCATACATTTATATTTTTTTATAAAATAAACTTCTACATGGTCACGAAATCATATCATTCATCTGTATGCCAATATATGGACGAGTATGAGCAGAAATTAAATTTTATCATATTTTTTCTCAGTATACCTTTACAATATTGATGATACGTAAATTACATAACAGATGAAAATTAAAGCATAAAATAAGTATTCATAATATCAGTACTCATGGTAAGTTTCATTTCATAATTTAACAGATTATAAATACATAATTACATATGCATGACATGGTACATTTTATTCTCAAGCATACAGTATACTATAATCCATACACTAATTTGATGCAGTTAAGGTCTTATGGTTTGGTATGGTTTTAAGGTCTTACGTTGCTGTATATTGATATTAAAAAAATTCAATCTCGTATTTATAGATAACTTTACAGATTGTGGTAACACTACTCGTGAGATGATCTTATTAGAAATTACGAGAGAAGAAAAAAGACATGTATATTTCTATAAGATTTTAATTGCATCGAATTAGTGTATGGAGTATATAAATATGTCACGTTTTATATGAATTTGCTATGTAAGTATGTATTAAATATAAGGCAAAAATAAAGTAAATATTCTGTGAAATATCGACAAAGTCTATTTTTTTTTTTGTATTAATTCATTTTTACAGCATGACCCAACAAAAAAAAAGTTTTTTTTCTGACTATCTATAATATCAACATAAATATTGAAAAATAGAAATAAAACAAACTAATCCAGTACATTTGTTTTTTTTTATTTGTGATTTAATTAATTGTTTTAGGCAAATTAGCAAAATTTTCATTTATACCCAACTCTCTTATGTGAAATTCAAACGTACAATAAAGTAAGCTAATAAAAATTTTATAGAGATTATTTAAAATGAGAAACTCAATTAATATATGTATACAGACATCATCACTAGATATATAGAAAATTGAATAATCAACAGATTGAATGATGAAAATTCATTTGAAATAGGTCACTATACTATATTAAATAAGCCCATTGTTATTTTTATATACCTCAAAAACAAAAAAAAACAAAATAAAATAAACACATCAACAGATAAATAAAAAGCTCAATTAAATTCTTTGATTTGAACGCACGCAAACACGCACGCAAATATAATAAACAAAATGAAAATGAATGAAAATTTATATCAAAAAAGGTAAAACACAAAATAAATAAATTTTTGTATTTCTCATGTACTTGTACTCTAGAAAAAAAAATGATACATTCGCACTAACAGACAAATAATCGAGGATTTTTTTTTTTTTTTTTGTACAAGGATGTATACGTTGTTTGCTATCGTTGGAGGATACACGACAGCATATAACAATCAACTGGTAATGAAGATTTTAAAATGTATAATATTTATTTTATCTGAATGAAAAGATAACTCATTAATCATTAATTAAAGTCAATTATTTTAAAAGGGCAAAAAAAAATAAAAAATTAAATATAAAATTTTTTATTTGTATTAAATTTCCATTCTAATTAGGTACAGGTATTTTTTTATGATTATCTCTCAACATAAAAAGTCTGTCTTTCTCCTTCTTCTTTTATGGTACAACAGCTCTGAGCTCATTGAGGGCCCTGGCCTCTGCCAAACTACTCCTTCACTTGTTCCTATTAAACGCTTTTTGCCTCCAACACTGACTTCAACTCAGCTTTCTTGAGGTCAGTTTTCACATTTTCCCACCATCTCAATCTTGGATGTCCTACTAATCTTCTACCTTGTCATAAAGTTGTCTTTAATGGCTTTAATTTTTGACCTTGCTAAATTGAATTTATAAATTATTACAATTTTATTTACTAGACCTACTTTCATAAATCTACCAAGAAGAGAAGAATTGAAAGCTTTCGGAATGTAAACAAGTGTACTTGGAAATTGTGTTACATAAATATGGAAATGTCCTAAAAATGAGAAAACTTCATAACAACAGAACTGATTATTTAAAAAAAAAAAATTATTGAGTAAATATTACGATAGATACTTTATGTACAATAGCTTCCCCCTGTAATCAAATGACAATCAGGATCAAAATTTAATTTATACTCATTTTTGATTTTTGTATCCTTAAAATATCGTGTACTAAAATTCTAATTAAAAATTGTTCTTGAACAATTCATACATCCGTAGAAAAATTACTGTGATTTTCATTTTGGGTGGATATAAATTATTTTCTAATTATTTTTTTTTTTTTTCAAATGTTAATTTTCCTCTATTTTCCATTTATATTTCAGTACCATACATAAAGTAGAAATTTTTTTTAATTTTTCGAATATTTCATAATCGTCCTGGAGAGACACATTAGTATCATTCAAAGCAGATTATAATCGTTATTGAAGATAAAAGTACAAAAAATTTTAATTTATAAAAATGTAACTTTATAAATAAGGCAAAATTTCAAAATAACGAAAAAATGACGAATTACAAGTTTTTTTTTTTTTTTTAGAAAAAAAGATTCGATAAAATATTACAAAAAAATTAATAATGATGATGATGATGTTGATATAATAATAATGATGATATTAAAGAGTATACTGAGAATATGCTCTCAAATATTTATGGCGCAAGACAAATACTCAAAAAAATGTTTGAATTTTTCATATTTCTCCTTAATACCGGTTAATTTATGAATATTTGTATGTAAGCTGCAAAAAAAATTTTTTTTTGTTTTAAAAATAAAGGATATATGGTACTCATATTTATATAACCTATGACGTATGTAAATGATGTGTACACACAGAGTAATAATATCCTTGAATTCAATTTGTGACACATAGCATTGTCATTTTTCTTTTATATCATTTTTTTATTCTCTCTTTTGGAAATAAGTCCTTTTTTGGTTTATTTTTTTTTTTTTCATTCCTATTTTTGTTTTTGTAACTTATGTACATACAAAGTGTACTAAATGATAATAATTCAAAAAAAAAAATAGAAAAAAAAATTTTTTTTTTTTTCGTATAAAATGTTCCTTTCAAACAAGAACAAAAAAGGATATGTACATAAGGAAAAAAAAAATAATAAAATATGTCAAGATAATAATGACAAAAAAAATATGATAAAAACCATAACAAGAAATATCTCTTTTTGATATCTTTGAAATGATGAAAATAATTTTTTTCTGTTTTTGTTTTTTTTTTTTTTTTTGAATTTTTATTGTATTGTAATGTAAATTTTTTATTTTTTTTTTTTATTTTTTATTTTTTTTATGTTATTCAGGCAATTGTATTTTAAATAAGTAATTACACAATTATACATTGTATCCTTGTATAAAATGAAGTATAAAATTTTTTAATGAACCAATAATAATAATAAAATACCTGCATATGAACTAATTCTTAATTAGTAGCCAAAATTCTTCGACACCAGATGATATAATTAAAGTTTCAATTTAATATTTAGTTCATTAACTTTTAATCAAGCAACACAAAAATGTTATTAATTAAAAGCAAATAATAAAAAAAAAAAAATACTTAACAAAGGGTAAAAATGAAAATTCATTATTATTGTTATTATCATATACTCATTATTTGGCTTGACATACAAAGTAACTATCAACGATTTTATAAAAGAGCCCTTTTATTTTTTATTTTTTTTTTTTTTTTGACCGACCAATTTAATTTTCATTTTTTCAATTGATTTAACACGATTTTCAGTTTTTTTTGTTTTTTTGTCAATTTTATTTTACCGTAATTAAAAGGCATGCCCATCTCTACTCAATTTTAATTCATTATAAAAACACAACTGATTGTTATGTACTCATTATAAATTTAACAAAACAAAACAAAAAAACAAAAAATAAATCAGAATTGTTTTTTTTTTTTTTTAATAAATTGAGTGGAAAATGATTAACACAACGATTTAACTGAGATGATTTTTTATTGTCCACCCATTTGAACACAGGTATAAAAATTATGTACATCAAGGTACATAGCTTTTTACATATATGTACATACCTTGATATCTTTTGTACAAAAATTTTAATTTTAATTTTTTTTTTTTTTTGTTTCTTGATTTGAGTACCTATAGATTATAATTATAATTGAAAATGGAAAAAAAGGTATACTACGATGATATTTACATAAAAGTGATTTTTTATTCTATTTTGATACCGTGCTTTGATACCTTTTTTAAATTAGTACGTAAAAAAATTTTTTTTTTTTTTTTAGAAAAAAAGATATTAGGACAAAAGGAATACATGAAAATTTTTTTTTTACTGTTGACACTTTGATTACTTGTTCAATTTTTAATTATTATTATTATTTTTTTTTTTTAAATGATAAAATCTGAACAAAATTAATTAAATGTGTGTTTACAAAAATTTTCTTGTCTACCTACAATTGAATAAAGAAAACTGTAATAATTAATTAAAATTTATAGATCTTAAAGAGCATAAGAAAAAATTTTTTTTGATATTGCAACAAAAGTACAAATAAGCAGGAAAACACAAGAAAATTTATAATTTTTCTTGTCAAAAGGAAAAACAAAATTTTTCCATATGTATGTGATTATAACTAAAATTAGGCAATAATCTATTCCGCTGGTGGAAAAATGTCACCAGTTCAACGGGAAAGGAAGAAGATGTAACCGTTCGCACCAATACTACATATCATTTTATATGGTATATAAGTATTAGTAAAGCGAATTATAATAACATAAAATCTTGTCAATGTATTTATGCAATTTATCTCATTTATATACCTTGTTATAATGCCAAATCACGTTATCAAATAACATGTCTGTGAACTGTTCGAAATGAGCCTTTTTTTATAATTTTCTGTCTTAGAAAAAGAAAAAATCTCAAAATTATCTAAACGTTATAAAGTATAGCTATACAAAATTTAAAATAATTTATAAAACACATCAAACCATAAATACAACAAAAAAACCAGGAAAATTGTACAATTTATTATTCTTATATTTCAAGAAACGACAACGAATAATAATTGAGATTTTTTTTTTTTTATTACATTTCTAAGTGAATTTTATACAGGAAAAATAAATGAAACAAAAAAGGAAAATTTGTTCATATTTTTTTTATCCAATTTTTTTGTTTTAAATAAACAAATCTACTTTGCCGATATACAGATTATACTTATACGAGTAAAAATTGTAGAATCTATACTTTGTATTTTAAATATTTTCACTTCAGGCCTTATGGGACTACATGTATCTTTCGTCTTTTCTCATAACTTCTTATAAAAGCATTTCACCAGCAGTATTATCACAATTCTCAAAGTTCCCATACAGCTTGAGATGGACTTTTTGAACATCAATATACAATTATTTAAAGTAGAACTACTACTTTTCGAAGTTTCCATATGGTCTGTAGTGAAAATATTTAAAGTACAAAGTATATAAGAAATAATGATGCGAAAAAAAAAATTTATTTTTGTTCAAGTGCAGTTAAGCAGAAAATATTTAAAAATATTACTATAAAGACAAAATCGATAAATAAAAATGTTCAAAATTGAATCCCTTTATTTTTAAAAATATACATATTAAAAGAAAACGATTCACTAGCAGCACGATTACATCGTATAAAATATATAAAACTGAGTTCATTGAATTGATATGAAAAAAAAACGTTACATTTTTGTTTTTCTATAGTTAACAGATTTGATTTAAAATTTTTTGGTTACAAACAAGAGAACAAATGAATTTTTTTTTTTTTTTTGTTTTTTCTATTTTTATGTACTACGTATGCCATTTTCTATTTTCTTTATTTGCATAAACATGATGGGTAGGTGTTACAGTTGTTCATTTTTATTTTTATTGAATTGATAATAATTCAAATACCTATGGCATA
Source organism: Anthrax anthrax (assembly GCA_963971155.1). NCBI lineage: Eukaryota > Metazoa > Arthropoda > Insecta > Diptera > Bombyliidae > Anthrax > Anthrax anthrax. The sequence continues at coordinate 17,067,556 of OZ020124.1, forward strand.
TCTGATATTCTAAAATCGTTTTAAATAATTTATGACTTTATATTCAATTCGTTATGTTATATTTAAAAATTTTGGAAAATACTTTTTCTTGTCGTTTTTTGTTTTTTTGTGTACAGAAAAGGCCCGGAAAACCTCAAAATAAATTTAAATATAAAAAATTTTAATTTTTCAGTTGAAAAAAAATGAAACGCTTTTATATATTGTAAAGAATTTTCCTCAATATCAAGGTTATTATTTTCTTTCATTTTTATTTTATTTTATTTTTATTTTCGTTCATTTTATTTTTATTTTATTTTATTTTTTTTTTTTTTTTGGTAATACAAAACGTCACACTCTTCAATATAAAAAGGATCTCCAGGTTTGAGCAATTAATCGATGAAAAAATAATTTTTCATCTACAAAAAAAAACTGTAATTAAAACCACGAAAATTAATTATAACTTTGAATATTCGAAATCTTATGGCCAGTTTTACAGTGAAAATTTAAATTCCAGATTAAATAAATTTTAACGAGAATTTAAACTTTCACTGTAAAACTGGCCATTATAAGATCGAGAATAAAACAAAAATTTTATATTTAAATTGTGTAGATACTACTTAAAAATAAAAAAAAAAAACAAAAATAAAAATATTTTCCATTATTTCACAATACATTAGTTTTTGTAGTATATAAGAAATTTATGAAAATTTTAAGAATTTGTTTTGTTCATATTTTCTTAAATAATCGATGCATAATACATGAATGTATGAATACTTAATAATAAATGAAATGTTTGGATCGTTATCATAACAACAAGTAATCGAATAAGAAACATTGAAAGCATTGTTGTAGAATATGTCAAGTGGTTGTTTTCTTCAACGACCTTCATTGAAAAGAAAAATATCCATTTTTATTTAATTTTTTTATTTTTTTACTGTTTCTCTTTTAAGTTAAAATTTTAAATTCTTTGATGAAAATGTCAAGAACAACGTTTTTTTTTCACAATTACGCTTTTTTCTTTTTCTTATTTTTTCGTCATAATTATTTTATTTCGAATTCATAAGTCCAAGGAAGTTAAGGCAAAAAAAAAAAATAAACAAAAAAAAAAAATCTTGAAAAAATTTTCTTTTTAATGAGAACTGACTAAAATGTAGTCAAAATCCTTAAACTTTAATGAATTTTGAGAAAAACAAAAAAAAAAAAAATTTTTTTTAATAACATAACAACGTCGTCAACTAAACTTCTTATTCATTTCTTAAAAGTTCCAGTATTTCTTATAAAATGAACAATATAATAATTAAGAGCAGAATTTTTTCTGCCGTAAATACTTAATACTATTATTATTATGTTATTCAAAAGTATACCAATTAAAGTAGTAAAATGTTCATTATTTTATTTAACTTTATGCTTTTCAACTTTTTAATCCCTATAGAAAAATAATTCATAACACAACAAGACGATAATTTATCTTTTTTCATTTTTTTTCTTTCTCTTTATTTTGTACAATACTAGTTAATCCAGTGTTGTGTATTGTTACTTCCATCATTCTCATTTTTATTTTTATTTTTATTTTTTTTTTTGACTGACCTAATTCCTTGGCTGACAACGTATTTAATCATATATGGTCTCCCCATGTGTATAGAAGTAGTATATACATATATATATCAACCCGATTGTAATTAGTAATCTCTTAAATATATCATGTCATGGATAACAAATTCTAACCTGACCTTATCTGACCCAACAACTAAGGTGGCCTCATTTCATCTAAATTGACCTCTACACGTCTCTACACATTTATTACGTACATTTCAAATGTAATAGAGCTCATTAATTTTTTTTTTTTTTTTTTGTTTTTCCATATCAACGTATTAAAAAACAAAAGTTTTCATTATTACATTGTTCTCTTTTTATTTTGTTATTGCGTTTTTTGTTTTTTTCATTTAAATGTTCTCCCGATTTATTAATGTACAACACCGTTGGATGTACAACACCTTGCACTGAATAAAATGATTAAATTCGAATGTTTATGGTTTGATTTTTATCATATAATCAATCAATGTTTCTGAAATAATGAAATTACAGGTTTACGTGTTCACTATAAAACCGTTTTAAAAAAATATCTTACGTGTATCTCTTTGGTTTCTTGCAACTAACACGAGATATTCAAAAAACAAAAACTCTGGCTTTTCTGAATCATGATTTATTCAAGCGAAATATTTTTAGCCGTTAAATGAAAATTTAAATTTTTCAAACATTAATTTTCATTTTCTTTTTTTTTAAATATTTTAAAACCACATTCACCACAATAATTCGAAAATTTGAAAAATGAAAAAAGGATGTTAAGTACCCCATAAAGTTTGTTAAAGTTGTTAAAATTTTAACGAAAAAATTGAATTTTTATTTATCCTCTTATTTTGAATAAAATTATTTCAAATTAAAAACAGAAAAAAAAAAATAAATGAATTTAATTTTTTTTTTATTTTTTTTTCTCAAATGTTAAATAGTAATTAAAATAAAATTCATTGCATAGATTTAAAAGATAAATGAAAATTCATTGTTAATGATTGTAGAAAAATTTTATCTAATTAAATTGAAATGGTAAAATTTTATATTTAAATTACAACATCATTTTTATTTCATAAGTTTATGTATTCACATTCACAAAAGAATTAAGTATCATTTATTTGATGAGCAGTGTTAATTCTTATAAATTAGAAATTTTTTTTTTTTTTTTTTTTGTTTTTTATTTTTTCATGTTAACGAATCTGTTTCATTCAATGTTTCTAAGTACTTAATACTCAAGTAAAAAAAAAAATAAAAAATAAAAAAATAAAACAAAATTCATTTTCTTTTTTATAGTCTTAAATACTTTACAATATGAAAAACAGATTCTTTCTACCATGAGTTATTTATAGACAAGAATCCTAAAATTTAAATTATAATTTTACCCTATTTACAATCTAGTCTTCTACCATTTTTTATACTAAAAAGTTAAAAAGGACTAAACTTTTTGTTATTTTTTTTATTTTTTTTTTTTTTTTTTAAATTTGAACAGTAACATTAAAGTGAATTACAAATATAACGAACATTTTTAAAAAATCATTCAGCATTCAAATAATTTAGAAGATACAAAAATATACTTTAAAAAAAAAAATTTTTTTAATTTTTTTTTTGTAACTTTTTCTCAGTATCAAAAGCCAATTAATAATTCAATAAAATATTTTTTCAATTGATAAATTTTTGTTTTTTATTTATTTATATTGAAAGCTTCTAAATAATAACATAATTCAATAAAATATTTTTCAATTCATTAAATATTAACGTATATTTATTCAATTAAATATAAACATTTATATAAAGTATTGTATAACGTTTATCGATAATCAATGTGTATACATGCTATATCAAAGCCCTTTTAGAAAAAAATAAATAAATAAATAAACAAAATTCTGACTTTTTAATTAGCACTAGAATTAAAATTTTAAAAATATTTTAAATATTTTTCAACACTTGAAAAATATTATTTCAAGAGGGTCCTTGAAACGATTAACGTATAATCATGGGTTTGATATTAGATACATGGTACCTATGTATAGACATAGTAAAATTGTTTATGTACAGGAATGCTAATAAAAATGCTCTTATGGTTTTTTTTTTTTTTTTTTTTTCAAAACATAATTTTAATTTTATATGCAGTTTAAAATGCAGACATTTTTGAGTTCATTTGCACAGTCTTTACTGAAATAAAATAAATAATTTTATATCGATATAATTCAAATGATATCAACATGTTCTTTTTCTGAATAAAGTTATTCTTAGTGGAGTATCACAATTGTCCTTTTTGGCCTAAGTGTATTTGTTTGTGGAATGAGCGGACGGCCATCTCTAACTACCTACCTAATTCAAATTATAGTAAAATGGGTTTATTGAAGAATTTTAAAGATAAGGTAGACAGACAATGAAGTATTAAGGAAAATACAATGTGATAAAACTCTAACACTACTAGTTGAAGCGCGAAAGTTGAGATATCTCGGGTATGTGGTAAGAAATAAAATTTATCTGCTAATTTTATTCATTTCTTCTTCATCTTCTTTAATTTAAAATTAACAGTATGATGAGGTAATATTTTGTTTCTAACTGAAAAATTTAAATTATCATTTCATATCCTTAAAAGACAAAATTTTCCAATTAATCAATAAATTGTTCATTTTACAAAATGATATTCAAATAAATAGCATCGAGCAAATACAATCAATTTTGTACAATATTTTTAGTTGAAATTTTTTTCAATAATTTTTTTTTTAAATATCAATTTTTGTCCTTTCTGTGATTTTTTTGTCAGTTTTTTTTTTTTTTTTTTTTTCATAATTGTCAGCATTAAATTATGAAAAAAAAAAATTTAATTTTTCACGTTGAGGTTTGACGCGAGGAGTGATATAAGGTTTGATAGTAGCCTCGATACTGCAGCTTATGAGATTTTCTTTTCCTTTAACATAACAAAGCTCCCATTTACATGGTAAAATTTATTTATTTATTCATTGGTATATGGTTTACATACTTTTCAGAATTTGAATAATTACAAAAAAACAAAAAATGCCCATTTTATAACTTTTGAGAAAATATCATTAAATGAATAACAAATTTAAACACAGACTAATACAATTTAAACAACTAAAACTATGAGCATAATCGTTATTAGAATAAATAATCAGATAAATTTTACTCAACTTTTTGTAAATTTTTCTATAAACGAATTTTCAATTTTCATATTATATTTTAAAAAAAAAAAAAAAAAAATTCTAATTCAAAATTATGATCTAAATCCAAAAAAAACAAAATTATGAAAATAAATACATATTGAAATACGTACAAAACTAAAAATCTATTTATTATAGAGTTTAAAAGCAAAATTTAAATATGAAAAATTTAAATTTAAATCAGTACTATATAATTTCAGTAGATATCACTACAATACAAAAAATATAAACGATAATACAGAGATATAATTTGCAATAGAAAAGAAAATACAAAAATTCTAACTACATACACAAATTTGTATATACATATATACGAACGTCCAGTGCATATTTATTCAAGTTAATTCAATATAAAATATGAATACACATGAATATACAAAAAGAAATATTATTTTAAATATATATCAAAATTTTTCTTTTTCCGCTTCAAAAGTTTGAAAAAAAAATTTTTTTTTTATTAAATTTTTGAATAAAAGAAAATAATTTTAAAAAAAATTTTTTTTTTTTTTTTTAGAAAATCATTTTATTGGATGAAATACAAAAAATTTTTATTCGTTTTTTCAAAAATAAAAAATAAAATTTCCTTTTTTAAATAGAAATGAAATTTTCAAGTATTTTTTTTTTTTTAACTAAAATTTTGGCTAAAAATGAACAAATTGAAAAATTTTATTCGGTTATATAACAAAGTTTTTTAATAAAAGAGTAAATAAAAAAAAAAAAAAATTATAATTTTATTTGTATGATCAATATTTTTAATTGATTATCAAAATTTCACATCAAGAAATTTTCAAATTTAAATTTTAAATGCAACGGAAATAACTGAAAATAAAAAAAAATTAAACTCTAAAAATGATGTTTTAGTTTCTTAATTCAAATTTTCATTAACAAGATATATAAAATAAGGCGTCAATTTAGAGAGTCTATTCGAAACAAATAGAACCGACTTTTAAAAATCGATCAAAACAAGTCACGGTATTATGTAAAATCAATCGATCTACATGCATAATACTAAAAAATTATATTGTACTAAAATGAGGTAACTTGATTGTTCACTTTTTAAATTTATATGAAAATTTTTTATTTGTGGTGTCAAAAAAAAATTTTTTTTTCAAAATGTTTGTTGTCATTTATTTTTTTGAAAGTCAATCACAAAAATATCAACGACTTTTCAAATCTAAAACAGAAATTTTTTTACTCGAATAGACTTTCATAATACAAAAAGTCTATTGCAACATTAAATCGATTAACAAATAGACTCTCATAATTGAGCCTAAAGATAAAGTAATTTTTAATTTAATCATAACATACAACATATTTATTATAGGATTCCGTATTTACATGTGAATACAAAAAGAAATTTCAATAAATCAATAAACAAATATTCAGTGCCTTAAGCAACATCCAAACATATACGAGTGAATATAACTAAAAAGGCTCAAGTAAAAATAATTTTAAATTTAAAATAACATGAAATGAAACATTTTTCAATAAATTAATTTAAAATAATATTTTAATTAACGATTCAATTAAATTTTATACATTCTCATGTAAAGGCTTTACTTCATTTTAACAGTTAAAAATTTTAAATATATTTTTAAAAATTTGAAAAAATTCAATTTATAAAAGTCAAAGCCATTTTCATCATAATGATGATTAAGCCAAAGCTCACAAAGGGGACTGTAGTGACAAAGGACTGTAGTGCTAAGGGTAGTAAAGCCATTTTCATAAAATAATTTATTTAAAATAAAATTTAAATTAATTTACATTTATTAAATAAATAAATAATAAATATTTATAAATTAAATTAAAAAAAAAAAAAAAAAATTAAATATTTAAATAATTAAATTAGAAAAAAAAATAAAAATTCAATTAATTTCCATAATAATTTACATTATTATTCAATTTTTTGATGTTCATTATTTTTATTAATAAAAATGATATAGCAATATTTCATGGTAAATTAATCATATGATTATAGTATATTTATTTTGATCTTGATATCGAAATACAATAAAATAATATTGTAACAAAAATATTGTAACATACACAACAACATATGGAATGAAGTTATCATTTGAAATAACGTATATATCGTTTTGTTTTTTTTTTTTTTTTTTTTTTTTGTGTATATTTATCATTTTTATTGATATCATCATAATTATGATAGATTTGTAAGGATATTTTCTCTCAATATTTGTAATATGTACATTATTACAGTTTTCACATACATATGTATGTATAAATTTTGTGATAACTATCTTCTCAAACACTATCCTAACTATGTAGTCACTACCCCTATATATGCGGATGTGTATAACAATTGCTTAAACGCAGGTCCTGTATACACATAACATTCAGTGTATGTTGCAGAAAATCGTGGAAACATGAATCTATGCAACATTTGTAACCATATAACAGTGATGTAATTCTGTTATTCATTTACAATTCAAAATTAAAGAGAACAATTTAATTACAATTTTTTATTTTATTTTTTTTTCTTTTTCATGGTTGCTATAATATCATTCTATTCTGTGAAATTCCGAAGATGTTACAACAAACCAGCCCTGCAAATTTTTTATTTAAGGTGGCTATTAGATATCATTATTTTAGACTAATGAAAAATTTTTTTGATATCAAAAAAAAAAATAAATAAATAAAATTGACTCGTTCGTTAGATATTCGATAGTACAGAGTAGAAATAAAATAAATTTTACTTGCATATCCTTTGAAAAATTGAATAAGTACTAAATGCAAAAAAAAGAAAATTTTTTGTTTTTTAGAACTTGTTTACATGAACAGAAATGTATATAGGACTATAATGTACTTCTGCGCATCAAAGCTCACGAGAAAAAATCAAAACTTAAATACAACAATAATATTTACATTTCATTTAGAATTTTTTAGAAAAATAAATAAAAATAAAACTGAATTATGTCGGAAATAGGAATGTAAATGAAAACAATCCTGAATATAGTACATGAGTATAGTACATTATATGAGTACATGTAGTAAAAAAAATCACAATTTCAAAAATAACATTTTGCATTTACAATTCAAATCACATATGTACGTATTTTTCTACATTCGAAGGGAAAATTTAGAGAAAAACTTTCTTTAGCTTTCATCAGGTGGATGTATATACACACATATCCGTATTGTCCTATATGTCTGTAAATTTGTGTATAAGATTTTAACATATTTCCTTTTCTTTTAAACAATATAACAACAAGAAATGTTATTGTTTTTTTATTTTATATTTATTTTTTCTATTGCTCCTGGTTTACATTTTCCTTAAAAAAAAAAAAAAGAAAAAAAAAAATTTTTTTTATTAAAACATTATTTCGTATATCAATAAAAAGTCATATGCTTTAGAAGAAATGTGGCGCCAAAAACGATAAATAATATTATTTAGATAATACAAAGTGTGAATACTAAATTGTTACTGTTCGAGCAAAATAAGGAAAACATAACGTTTTCAACTCATCTATTATTTCACATTTTCACATTTTCACATGTGAGCTATTTTATTTTAAAAGTGGCGTACGTTACTTTTTATACGTTCAGAGATGTTTGAAGTTATGCTGTTTGCATTCCATATTAAACTCCCATTGAACAAAAAAAACATTATTTGCTAAAAAATTCGTTTTTTTTTTTTTTAAATTTCTCTGTACATTTTTTTCGAATACTAGACAAGTCTTCAAATATGTTCAAACGAATTCGAATGATGAACTTCGACATATACTCGTACATACTACCTATACTCTGTGTACTAACATTATGCACTTAAGATCTTATGGAGATTACTTAAAGTGATACCATTTTACATCACTATATGTATTGATATTCAAAAAATTTATCTGATATAAAAGCTTTGTGGATTGTGGTAATACTTTGTGATTGTGGTACTGATGTACTCCCATAAGACCTTAACTGCACCGAATTAGTAGACAGACTATAGAGAAGTACTATGAGAATCTACATATGTACATATGTAGATCTGAAATTTTGGAAATTAATCATTTCAGAATTACATAGTCTATTTTACTTGTACAACTGATGTGTACCATCACAACTTGTTATGTTGAATTTTTAACTCAATAAATAAAAAGAAAACGAGTAACAAAAAAAAAAAAAAAACGATAAGTAATAAGAAAATGATAATAATAAATAAATTCTATATGTAATCTCAAATCTTGTACAATATACAAAGTATTGAAGGAAAATTCATCATAATAATAAATCCAAAGAAATGTGAATTAAAATTCTAGGTATATGTAGTTACGTACGTTATACACAGATTTATTACTTAATTGATTGATTGTATCATAATAAAATCATTTCCACATTCATTGACATTTTCTGTCTTAAAATGGAAATTTCAGAGACTTTCATATCCTATTTTGTCTACATGTCTATTAATAATCAAATTGTCTTTGATTGAATAATAACACCATAAATCCACTAGAGAATTACAGGGAATATAATGATAATGATGATATCTTTATCTTATCTATGTGTAATACTATCGCTCTTACATGCATGCCATATATGCTTAAAAATTCAACTATATATATAACTCGATATTTGGTTCACAACAATACCAATAGAATAAACATTTTGGCTAATTGCTTAGAAAACACATTAATATTTCAACGTGTATGCATTTCAATTGACACAAATGAATTAATTGATGATACACACCAGAAAATTTTCATGAATGAATAACAATAAAAAGATCAGGAAAATTTTGTAATAAATGTACATTTAAAATAGATCAAATTGTTTACTTAAATTTATCTTTATAAGAGCATATAAAATTGAAAATTACTGCATGCATGCATTTCTATTATGCATTTGTATGTACGTTTTATACACGTAAAATTGAATCAAAGACATGAAATATCCTTTTTTTTTTTTATGTACATATGTAAAGCATATTAGAAAATTTGATTTAAAATGAAAAGCTTTCCAAATAAACTAAACTTTATATCAGTTAGGTAGATAGAGGTGGTCACCTGCTCACTCCCAAGTAAACACATTTAGACCAAAGAGTCCCATTGTGATACCACACCAAGAATCTTACAGATCAAACCATCTCGAGCGCTTCAGAAAGCTCAGAAGTCTCGTGACTGAGAACTTCTTTATACAAGAGAGATCTTGAAAAACTTTATATCAATTAAATATTTTGACCTTCTTTATTTTAAACATAATTTTCTTACCAACAAGTAAAATTTTTTAAATATATTTAAATGAAAATTTAAATTAATCTGATTTACATATGTTGTAATCCCTGACATCAATTTTCATGAAAATTTATTGAAAATTTAAAGATCTCAAATTAATGGGCAATTTTTTTTTTAAAATGTAAACATTTCTATGTTAAATTATGGAAATACGATATATAAAAAATATTAAAAATAAAAAAAACTAAAATAATTGAAATTTACTCATTATTTATTATTTTTTTTTATTTTTTTATTTCATTTAAAGCGGAAGACATTAGCATTTTACTTTAAATTTTTTTTTTTTTTTTTTTTTTTTAAGAAAAAGTAGTGATCAATCAAGTAGAAAAAGCAAAATAAAGCTTTGGAAAAATAAAATTTCCTGTCATAGACTACACGAGTCTGTTATATAGAAGTCAGTACTTCAAGATACACAATAATTCCTTGTCGCTGTTATTGTTTTTGTTTTTTTTGTTTTTTTTTTTTTTTTGCTTTTCGTTATTCAAATGAAAATTATGCAGTGGTTTTTCCACATGAAATGAAAAGCTTTTTTTTTTTTTTTGTTTGTTTGTCTTTACTACTTGATGTTTTTAGTTTTCATGTATAATTATATGATTACATTTTCAAATTGAAACAGGAAATTTGAAAAACATGCACAAGTATATGTACACGAATATATGTACAAATAGTTCTGATATCCTTTTACATGCAATATCCACTTATTTCAATTTTGTAATTACAAAGTATTAGACAACACATTATATACATTTTGTTGTACATCAGAGACAAAAAAGACGTTAAATAAAAAATAATAAAAATAAAAAAAAATTTTTTTTTAATTAAATTTCGAATATTACACATTTTACTCTTTTATACAAAAGGTTACATTTTCTCTTATTTTTTTAATTTTTTCTTTTTTTTTTTAAATATAGGTAAAAGTTATCGTACTAAAAAGGAAACTAACTAATTAGTAGATAGTTGTACGTTCGTATATAATTTTTTTTTTTTGGATTTTCCTTTCAAATTCGTAATTTAATTTATATACTGAGTGTTATTTCTAGAGTCAATTAAGTGTTGGAGTATTTTTTTGTTATTTTTCAAAAAATTTTCCAACTGAAAAATAAAAAGAGAAAAATTAATTTTTTTTTTTTTTATTTATTTAATTTAAAACTTTCTCTAGTGTAATTACAAAATAATTTCAGTGTTATAATTGAAAATGATAAAAAAAATCAAAAAAATTTTTCATTTATAGAGAAAAAAAAAAAGATTATAAAACTTTTTTTATTTTCTCTGTGTGTGGAAAAATTTTGAAATAAAAAAAGAAAAACGATAGAAAAACAAAAAAAAAAAAAAACAAAATTAAAAAGTTATAATTGACACAGCATGTAATTTTGTAAATAATTGATTTAATTTATAGAAGCTGTCAAATACATTTCGTGGTTCTCTCAGTGTGTGTACGTGTGTATGTGTACGTTTTTATATATAATTTAATATTTTACACAACATCAAATATACACATTATAAATTTTAAATGGCTTCTAAATTTATTTGCTTCGTAATTGGTATTAAAATGTTCTCAGAAGGTTTGTATACTATGAATTTTCACTGTATGTAACGTTTATTTGTAATTCAAAAACGGATTATTTAGTTTGGTTTCTTTCAAAATGCATGTTCTTGAATGAATGCTTTAAGTTTAACCCTAGGATGCATGCATTCGTGCATGTGTAAACAATTATTTCCTTTTTTTTATTCGTGCATCCTAGGGTTAATCTAGCAGTCTTCTGTCTTATTAAATTATTATCTCAGTAATCAGATTTGTTGTGTAAAGTCATCAGTAATGATGATTTAACCCTGGCTCACATCGAGCTGTTGTACCATTGCTGATGATGAATCAAGTAAATTATTGATTTAAAGCTTTTAATATTATGCATTGAAATTCTTTTCATTCTTATCCCATGGACATCTATTTCGAACCCTAAACCTGAAGCTACTACCGGATTATTCAGAACGAAACAAGACGAAAAATAGCGCTTAAAATACATTAAATACATTTAAATTACAGCTCTTCACCTTGTTCTATTTTGACTAACCCAGTGTGGGTTCAAAATAAATTTTTACATATATCGTGCCTTTAATCATTGATAATTAAACGCTTTGTGCATCATTACCATAAACTACTTCATTTTAATTATTATTTTTTATATCAAAAATATCGACACTTTTAACATATTAACACTTTGAGCCATTTTATCTTTTATTTATTTGTAAAAATTTATTTTTTATTCAATCTAAAACCAAAAATTCAACATTTTCACAGGATATGTAGCACATGTATGTATACACATGATAGAGAATTTATTTTATTTCGCTTTTCTTATATTATATTGAATCAAATTCAATGCACATATCATATACTCGTATATATATAATAGTAAGAAAATTATGGAAAATTTATTGTACTCAAAATAGAATTCTAAATAGAATTTAATGCATTCACGTATGTATTTAATGTAACATTTTATTTTTATATTATTCAAATATTCATTCAAATTAATATAAATATGCGTATATACAAAGACTGAAATGTATTGGATTTAATTTGGTTATATTTGTAAATACAAAATTTTTATTATGTAATTAACATTAACATTGTATACCTTAATTGTTTTATATATGAAAATCGAAATTCGAATTTCCCAATAGACTGATATAATTTTGCATAATATGTGTATACATGAAAGTACTTGTGCAAAAAGCAATAATAAAGAAAATAAATAATCACTAATACGACCTTGTATGTTTTTAAAAGTTGTATTTTCTTCCTTATTATTTTTTGTTTGTTTTTTTTTTCTGATTTTAATTTTTTTTTTTTTTTTGCTCAAGGTGAGTGTATTTTATTTTCCTAATTATTTATTTATGTAATCAAGGTGGAAATGTAAATTCATGAATTCTTTTTTTTTATTTCGATTAAGTACTTCAACGTACATGGATTTTATTTCTCTGTATTTGATATCAGAAAAATTCAATAAATAAATAAAAAAATTAAAAATAAAATTAAACAAAAAAAGGAAAAATTCAATAACATCAATCCTGTGACCGTATGCTAGTATATGTACATTGCTATAAAGTATACCTTGCTTTATTCATACAATTTTTTCATATGCTATCGACATTTGTACATATGTATATGTACTTTCATTCATATGTACATATGTGATTTACCTTGAATTTGAAACGTCAAGGTTTTTCCTTATTTACCTATCAAATTTTAAATTTTAACTATACATGAATGGTCTAAAAAGGGTCAAGTAATGTTGGAAAAATTATGATCACAAAAAAAAATTTTCTTTAATACAATTTATGTATATACAAAAAATGGACGTATTTACATGTAAGACGACCTATTACGTTCGTACAAAATATGTAAAGTACATGTAAAACACAACAGTCAAAAAAATAAATAAATAAATAAATAAGAAAAAGAAATAAGAAAATAATAAAAGAACAAAAAACTTGTAATTACCTTTTTCAAGAAAATATAGAACAAAATATGAAAATTGACTGCATATAATATGCATTAACCTCTTAGCATTTTCTTTTCTGTGCACATGTATATGTGTACATGGCATACACATATGTGTATTTTCTGTGATGTTAAAATTGAAAATATCAAAAAAATTTTATATACAACACATTTATGATTAAATATTCATTTTTTTTTTTTTTTTTGGTAACAACAAAAATATATACTCTGTATATCCTTTTGTTATTAAAATTTCTACTTATATATATTGTTACCTTAAGCAAAATAAGTAAATTACTTTAAAATAGTTCACAATATAAATTATAAAATGAAAATTGATACATATAAGAATTTTTTAATAAGGATAAAATTTTATTGGTAATTTATTTTTAAGGATAATAATTTTTTTTTTTTTTTTAAAATATGTATGTTTAAAAATTAAATATGCAAAAATAAGAAAATTGATAGAGATTACCTATTTAAATTTAATTTATTTTAAAGATAAAATTACAAGAACAATGTTTGATCTTCCTTTTGTGGTCGAAGATCTTCCATTTTCATTTATGCATTTTCATTTTCATATGATTTCCAGGATATGTGTACACATTTCTTCATGCTCAAGATATAACCTACAGCACTCTATACTCTGTCGACTATTATTATGCACTTAAGGTCTTATGGAGGATTACTTAAAGTGGTACCATTTTACATTACTATGTATTGATATTCAAAAAATTCATCTGATATAAAAGCTTTGTGGACTGTGATGATAATACTGCTCGTGAAACAGTCTAATTAAAAATTATGAGAGAAGAAAAAAAAACATATGTACTCCCATGAGACCTGAAATGCATAATATTAGTAGACAGAGTATAGTTTTCGTATTATTGATCTCTAGTTTATGTAGATCGATTATAAAATCGTAATGTCCTATTAGACTCATAAAAATTGTAATAAATTTTTTTTTTCTTTTCTAATTTTTTAACATTTAGTTCTACATTATTGTTTACAATTTAAAAATATGTTTTCATAAACATTTATCAAATATTTTAGAAAATTTTTTTACAAAAATCCATTTAATATCCATATAATATTTTTCTATTATTTGGTAAATTTTTCATTTTCTTTTTACAATATCAAAATGTTGAAATAATCCTTTATATGTACAAAATTGAAAAATAAAATATATAATTCGCCTGTTTCAAAAACAAAAAAAAAAAAAAAAAAAAAAAATTATTTTATCTACACAAAATTGCAAATTATTTTTCTCATCATTTTTAACATAAATAAAACAAACAACAACAACAAAAACAACAGTATATTGCCCTTGTGAAAAGCTTATATTTACTTCAATGTATTGTACTTTAGTTTATACGCTATGTTGCACAATTTTCTTTATATATACATGTACATTATATATAGAGCGTATGCGAAATTATTGAAAAAATCGGCTAAATTCCAAGTGGCTAAATTATTTCCAATAAAGATTTCAATTTAGCATTTAGCAACACTTTGCTGTGTGAGATGGCTAAATTGTTGATTGCTTTAGTTTTCACTTTTTCTATATATTTGTATACGTTTCCGATTTCCTTTTGATTTTGAAAATACTAAAATTAAAGTTTTTAATTTTTTTTTAACAATTATTAAAAATTTGAGAAATTATTTTCAAAAAATCACAAAAAATATGTAAGAGTCAAAGTACAGACAAAAACCATACATTACACTTTAACATTTCATCATTTCATATAAAAACAATGAATTTACCAATTTAACCGCATTTAGCATACTCATCGAGTATGCTAAAACCTACTTTATTGATTTTTTCCAACAATTTAGCCATTTAGACATTTAGCCAAATTTAACCGAATTTAGCCACATTCCGCACACGCTCATAATTTGTATAGTACTTTAGAAAATAAATTTATATACATTATAAAACTTTTGAAAGCATTTTTATAGCTCATTATATTGCAATTTTCTGTTGTTATATTGTTTAGTTTTTTTTTTTTTTTATTTATTTATTTTCTGTTCTGTGAACGCCTCATTCTATTATTTATTATTTAGAACAAAGTCAGGAAAAACAAAATAGTGGAGATTTAAAAACTTTTAAAAATAATGCAACAATAAAATACATTTTATACGTATATAATGCTTTTTAATTGCAACAATATAGTTAATTATTTTTCTAGTAACTTTAGAATAAAAACAAAAAAAAAACGTTATAAATTTAATCTGGTTTAAAATACTAAAAAAATTTTTTTTTTAAATTTAGAAATTTTTATTACTTTTTTTTAAAAATAATTTTTAAATGAATACAGGTAATCAATCAATAACGATTGATGTCACTAAAGGATCTTCAATTAAACTTGATTGTCAAGCATATGGTAATCCATTTCCTAATGTAACATGGACTAAACAAGTTAATTATTAGAAAATTCAAAATTTTGTTTAGCAATTAAATAAAAGCAAAATAAAAACGTTTGATTTTTTTTTTTTTTTTCACTAATAGTATGATACTATGGCAAATAAAGGATTAATCTTAAAGGATAACATTCTAGAAATACAGAATATTAATAGACACACTGGAGGTCATTATGTATGTACAGCTTTCAATGTAATTGGACCACCTGATACCAAACACATTTTTATTAATGTATCCTGTAAGTAAATTTTAATATTTTTAAATTAAAAAAATAACGGACATTATTAACAAAATTATTATGAATATTTCATCTCTCACCAGTTTCACCTGAAATAGAAATTCAACATCCATCTGTTCATACTGGAATTGGAGTTAAAGCAAAATTAATTTGTACTGTATTCGCTGTACCTATGGCAAAAATTATTTGGTACCATAATTCAATAATGATCAATGAATCAAAAATATACAATAAAAAGGTATACATACTTTTGGATAACTAAAAAAAAAAAAAAAAAATTGAAAATCTAAGAAGAATTCTTCTTTGCATGCCATAGGTAAAAGGAAGCAATTACACTCTGATAATACACAATGTTACAAAAGATCTTTTAGGAGATTACAAATGCCAGGCAAGTAATACCATTGGATTTAATGAAGAAAGAATAGAATTAACTATTGCTCCAGCAGTATGTGAATTTACTTCAGTAAGTAAACTGTACATATATTAAAGAAAATGCCCTCTGTTTTATTTTAATTGATTAAATTTATAAACTATATGGTAGCCGAATATTAGCGATTTTTACAATCAATATAACATTTCATGGATGGTACAAAGTTATTCAACAATATCTGAATATAAAATTTTCTTTCACAAAAATAATGATACAAAATGGAAAATTATAACAATTCCATTAAATTATGAAACCGCCAATATTATAGGTACAAATATAAAAATTCATTAAATCAATTAATTTACAATTTTTCAATCACAATTTTTATACAAATAGATCACAATCATAGTAAAATGTATCAAATGTCGTTTATTTTAAAAAATTTATCATCGGCATCGATATACGTAATTAAAGTTCAGGCTCATAATAAATACAAATGGAATAAACCATCGAATTTATTTCATTTTTGGACAAAAGGTAAAAAAAAAAAATAAAAAATAAACTATCAGAGCAGAGTAGAATAATTTCAATGTAACTGAAACAAAAATTTAATCTAATTCATAGGTTTAGATCCAACAGCTGAATCTTCTGTTTCAACTACAGGACGTGGCAACAACAGTTTTGAACAATCAAATGCAACAAAATTAATTAAAATAGATTTATTTAAATTAGAATTTTATTGGTTTTACTATTTACTAACAATAATAATTTATCTGATATTTTGTATTTAAAAGAAAAATGAAAAAAAAAAAAAATATATTTTTCCCATAGAAATAAAAATAAACTACTTATAATGTGTTTTTAAAGCATAGGCACGGATAAATCATACAATATAAAAATTTATGTTTATGATTTATGTTGATCCCGTGTGGCTGTTGTTATTTTCATTTATAAAACACGTAGTAAACTAGAAATCTGGCAAGACTGGTGTAAAGAGAGAAAATGACGAATTTATACATTGAACGCAAAATAATAAGAGAAAGCACCACTAACAACAACACGTGCCTATCTTAAAAAAAAAACACACACTATAATTTAAATTGAAAAACAAAAATATTATTTTCATTTTTCCAATTTATATTTTAAAAATTCATGAAAATTGATAAAAATTTTAAGTTATTTCACTTTACAAAAAAAAAAAAAAAATTTTTTTACCATACAACACATACATTGAAATAATTTTCATAAAATTATGAAAATGATCTAATTTAATAATTCAAAAATCCATCTAAATTTTATTTTAAAATAAACATGAAATTCAAATTTAATATACACAAAAATTTCATGATTTAATAACAACAACAAATAAAAAAAAAAAATAATAAAAAATAATTCATGTATAGAAAGTGGAAAAGTTGAAAAATCATAAATGAAACATAAAATACGTGCAAATAATTTTCTAATATAGAAAATAAATTCACACATAAAAGTACATTTCGTATTTTAAACTATCACTTTTGCTTATTTTTTTATATTTGAAAATTTGAAAATTCGTTATCTACTATATTGCATTAAAGAAAAAATGGGTTAGTTTTGCAAATAATAACAAAAACTATGTGGTTATATATAGTACAGAGAACATTTTAGAAAATCAGAAAATCGGAAAATATATGAAAATATCCGATTCGTATATGATTTTATTTGTGTTGTATTACCCATTCATATATGTGTACAGAATATTAAAAAGTTATTTTAAGATATAAGTGTTATGTAGATTTTTCAATTTTCAAATATTAAATATACGATAATATCCATTACTTAAATGGGGGAAAACAAAAAAAAAATGAAAATACCTTAAAAATTTGAAAACGATAAATAATTTCCAAAAAAAAAAATTCCATAATTTTATTATTTTTTTTTTTGGCATATTGCAAAAAAAAAGGATCAACTAAAATGTATCATCAATTTGTCAGGAAAATGAAAGAAGAAAATTAAAGAAAATAAGGAAAATAATATAAATGAATAATTTCAAGATGATATAATCCAAATGATTTTATTTAATAACTTTTATACATTTTATTTATTTATTAATTTTTTTTTTTTGTGATATTTTCAATATAGAGTTACACACATACGTACATATGTATACATTAAATACACATATGTGACCGTAATAATCATTCGTATTTAATTGTTAGGAAAAATAGTAAATCAACATTTTGTAATTTATCAGTAATTTTTTTTTTGAACTTTTATATCAGTTCATGAGATTTCATCAAATAATTCGTTATTTCATTGGGGTTTTCTTCTTATTTGTTTTTTTTCTTTTTTTTTTTTTTTTTGGTTTTTCCAATGTTTTTTTTTTTTTTTTTTTTTTGATTGTTGTATTAAATCTGTAATGGTGGTAGTTGGTCATAAATAAAATGTATAGGAGTCAAAATAATAAAAATTAATGAACAGAAAAAATTATTATCTTTATACATAAAATCCAAAAATCAATAAAAGATTTTTATATTTATTTCCTTTGTTTTCATTTTTTTTTTTTTTTTATATTTTATTTATTTATTTATTTTTTTTTTTTTGTTTTTACTTCATTTTTTTTATATAGATATTTTGTTTATTGTATACAATTTTATTTATACAAAAATATTTTATTAAAGCCTGTTCCCTATTATTTCAAATGGAATTTGATCAATTTTTCTTTTTCTTATTTTATTTATTTATTTTTTTTTTAAATTTGCTTCTATTACATTTATTTGAAGTAATGTCCTGAAAAAGAAAATTAAATTCTATAAACAACAAAAAAAAAAAAATTAATGATAATAAAAATAAAAATGAAGAAAACCAAAAAACCAAATGAAAAAAAAAATTTTTGTTTTTTTTGTCCTGGTATATACCATGTTACAATATTTCGTAATGCTGACGACGTCTCATTTATTATGAACGTGATTGCGCACAGATTCAAAAGATTTTTGTGGTTTTCAATTTTTTTTTTTTTTTGTTGTTGTGTTTTTTTCATATAAAATCACAATTTTCTGATTAAAATGTTTTTCAAGTTTTAGCGACTTTTGCTCCTGATATCATACAAATTCTTATCATCATCACTTAAGTAATTCAATGGGTTGGAAAACTACACGACTTCGTCTAATAATATTTTCTTAGCAAAATTTTTTTCCTATTTTTTTTTGCTTTCATTTTCTTGTGTGTATTTTATTTAATGTTTTTTTCGTTCTCGTTTTTATTTCACTGATTTTCGAATATGTATAGTGTACATGTAAGTTTGTAGTTTTTTTTTGTTTTTTTTTTTTTTTGTTAGTAGGTTAAATTCGTGTTAACCCATAAAGACAAATCATTATTATGAAAGTAACATTTTTAATAATTACATATTGTATCGTAATGGAACCATCCTTTTTCTTAACTGTGACGTAAGATGTATGATATATGATATTTTTAGTACGTACGTAAATAAATGATAAATGAACAGATAACAGTAGAAAGTCTAAAATGCCATAATAATGTATTGTAGCCTTTGGAATACTACAAAAAGATACGATAAAAACAAAATATTCTATTCTGGGTATAATGTGTAAGGTCTGTTTCATATTGAAGAGCGATAAGCGGTGAGCAATAAGCGATAAGCGATGAGCAATAAGCGATGAGCAATAAGCGATGAGCGGTGAGCGATGTGTATTTCAGATTTCAGACTGAACTGGGAAAGCTTAGCGACATTTTAATTTACATATTTGCAGTTAAAAATCAATTTAGTAAAAATAAAAAATAAACTGGCTATGCATTTTCTGTTATCTTTGATGTTTATGCATTGAAATTATATACCATCGCTCACAGCAAATTTGGTTGTACAACCAACACTCAACGATAGCGCTTATACAGCTAATCGCTATCGCTAGTTAATCTAAATGAATGCATTAAAAAACATTGTTCGAGCTATGATTATTCATAACTCATCGCTCATCGCTGTTCAATGTGAAACAGGCCTAAGAAAAAAACAAAACAAAAGTATAGGAAAAAAGTTTTATTTTTATTTTTTTAAATATTTATTTTTCCATATTTCTATTTTTTTTTGTCGATACATTTTTTTCTTTTTATTATAAAATAAAATTATTAAAAATATTTCATAATTTTCAACATCATTAATTTTCTAATTAAAAAGTTATAATGTATAATACTGAATTTTAAATATATAAAATCTGATACAAAAAATCTAATTATTATGAATTTTCATAATACATAGTCTATACATAAAGAAAAATATTATTTAAGCAATCAAAAAAAAAAAAAAAAATTTTTTTTTAAGTATTAAGAGAAAATTATTAAATTTTAATTTAAACAATAAGTATATAGTACGTATGTACATATATGAAATTATAATCTATGTATCCATAATCCGATGGTTATAATAATAATGATCGTAACAAAACGACACAAAAATTATATATGAGAAAATGGGTTATTATATAATTAAAAATATTATCTATATGGTCGAACAAAATTTATGTTCCTGATTATTTTTATATACGAAATTTGTGTGTATATGTGTATTTTTTATGTGATGTATGAAATCAAATTGAAATTACAATTTTATCACAATAAATTACAAAGTTTCAAAGTCGTAAAATGAAACACCAAAAATTTCAAAGTTACGAAAAGTTCTGAAATATTAAAATATAATTTATAATAGAAAACTTTAAAAATTTCCAAAAAAACAAAAAAAAAAAATCAAAAATTAAAAAAAAAAAATTTTTTTTACATCTTATTCATCCTTACACACCCTTATTTATTTTTCCCTGATTTTTGATTAATTTTATTGAAATTTTATTGATAATTTATTTATTTATTTATTATATCATCAGAATTATTCTTATAAGAAGAAACCCTCAAAAAGGTAATTTATATTCAAACTACCAAAATTATTTCATGTGATTGTTCTTTCCTTTTAAGGATAAAATTGAAAATTTTCAAATGTATACAAAAAATTCAAAAAAAAAAAAAAGGACATTTTAAATATATCAAAATTAAATGTGTAAAATTAATTCTCTTGCAATCTACAAAATTGTAATGTAACCGTATTTTTCAAGGAATCTGATTTAATCAAAACCAATTGGCCAACAAATTTTGCATATTTATTTCTCATAAATTCTGAAATACTGTTTTAAAACGCAAGTTTAGATTGAATCTATTTATCAAGTAAAGGAACATAGCTATGTGTACATGATATGATCGAAATAATTTCAAATTTTTAAATCTCAAGGACGTTTTATAACAAAAATTTTGCTGAAGTGTCACTTGATAAGAGTGGGTGGAGATCCCTTTTCCCATACTTTTTTTTGTTTTCTTTAAACCATATCGCCAAGCGTGGAGCTCATGGGGTTGTCATCATCAGTTCCTGAAACACACGCGTATGATAGAATTATCAAGAAAACAGTATGGACTCATGGGCTCACAGCAGATTGTAGTGCGAAAGGAAGAAAAAAAAAACCCATTGTAACATTACAATAAGGCGTGGGGTTTGTCACCAATTCCTGAAACAAAAATTTGATAGAATTATCAAGAAAAAACCACAACAATTCGAAGAGGGCTCATGGACTCATAGCAAATTGTAGTGTAAAAGGAAGAAGAAAAAATCCATCAAACCCACCACATTAAAAAAAAAAAAATCTACGAAACAACAATGCGAAAAAGCACGTACAGAATAAAAATAAAAAATAAAAAAAAATAATATAAAATTTGAAAATTGATTTATTTATTTATTTACATTTTTTTTTTTTTATTTTTTTTTTTTTTTGTGTATAAATATGTAGCCAAAGGCTGTATTAAATTTATTTCTTAACAATGTTATTTGTTAAAGGACAAACATATTATATAGATTTAATATGTATGTGTGGTATTATAACCACTAATATTTTCATTTTCGATAAAAAACATTGTTTAGGGTCAAAATAGCTATAAATTAGCTTCAACAGAATTCCATAGTTTATGTGATTTTTATTAGATGGGCGCATGGGTTTGCATATATGTAGTACATACATACATGAATTCACTTATATTCATTAATTTCTTTTAGCTTTAGCTTAAAATCCTTATTTGTTGTATGTATTTATTTGATTTCCTTTTTTTGTCATTTTTCTATACTTATTCTTTCATTTCATTTTAGTTGCTGTCCATTCAAGACTTAAGAGAAATTCTTTTCTGGTTATTTTTCTTTTTATTTTTACTTTGTTTTTTTTAACTTGTTTATCTTATTAAATAACATTAAATGCACAATATACACTTGAAATACATACTTATGCCATTCTCATCGTCATGTATGTATGTATATACAAAATATGTATATAAAAAAATATACACACATACATATATGAATCTTACAAAGGATATAAGTTAGAAAAAAAAAATAAAAATACCACTACAATTTAACAATGGATGGTCTAGAAAATTATTTATCGATTAAAAAAAATAAAATAAAATAAAATAAAATGGAAAAAAAAAAATACATTGAAGCATAAAAAGGAAGCGATTACAAGATTAATGACAATGATAAGCAGAGAGAAATAAAAAAAAAAAAATCCAAAATGATGAAGAGGAATGAGAATAATTGAACTTTTATATACATATAACAGCTTAAGTGGTGGTCGCTTATCTTAATTTTTTTTTTTTTTTTTTTTCATTAATTGAACTTCAACATCTTTATTTTTTATATCCTGTCCCAATAGTTATATAATATATTTCCTCTTTCAATTTTCTTTTCCTTTCTTAATGCAAAAAGCCAGATAATATACATACTCGTATATATATGTATATATAAAAAAATTCATTTAATTTTTCTTTTGTTCATTCATTTTCTTACAATTATTATTTTTTTTTTCTCTCTTTCTCTTCTCTTTAATGACTTTTTTAAATTATTTCAAAGGAAATATTAGATATAGAAAATTTACATTTAATTTCCGATTTAAATTGAAATTTTCATTTTTTTTTTTTTTTTTAGTATTTCATGAAATATAAATTTCAATAAAACTACATTTTTTTAGTCAGTTGCAAAATAAAATATAAAAATCTTAAGTGAAAATGATGAAAATTCATTTGGAATTTTTTTTTTTTCTTAAATGAAAGGAAATTCATATTAGAAGACCATATGTATGTATGAGCCGTTATATTTGAAAGTGGAATAAGTCAAAACCAACATAGGGATAAGCGCTCTGGACAGCTCATAAAAGAACCGAACAGCTACTCATCTCACTCTTTTGGGGGGAAAAACAAAAGGAATAAGTCAATTTTTTTAAATTCCGAAATATTTTATATGTTTTACATTTACATTTCCTATACTAAACTCAACAGAAAAGTAAAACTTTCATCTCTAATCATAAAGTGCTGTAATTTGTAATTTTTTTCTTGTAAAAATCTTCTAAGACACTAAAGTTTGTATTCTTTTAAGGTGATTTATATTTTAAAATCGGACTTCGATAGATTTGGACTTATACCACTTTCAAATAAAACAGCTCATATGTACATATGTGGTATACTACTGAATTACTTTCAATTTTATTTCTTTAAAATTGCACTAATTGAAAGGATTCAAAAAAAAATTTTTTTTCACATATGTAACATGTACTTACTCGTTAATATTTGTATATCATAAAAACATGCATTAATATAAAAAAGAAAAATTTTAAATCAAAGTTGTGTACATAAATGAGTTAAAATTATCTATAAAATTTGTTTTTTTTTTTTTTTTTTTGTTTCTTTAATATTTACAGTAAAAAGTTGAAGAATATTTTAATCTTTTAATTTTGTTTTAAATACATACATATAGAAATGAAAATTCTTTAAAAGCCCGCATATACAAAGTTTTCAATATAAAATTAAATAAGAAAATCTAAAAATGAAAAAAACAAAAAAACAGTATTATATTTTCTTACCACTTAAAAACTAAAAAAACTTCTTATCAAATATTTCAACTTTTTACTTTAAATTTATTTAACATATTTTGAAATTCAATACATACATATACATCGATATCTCTTCTATTTTATTCCTGTGCATGTTTATGTCTTTGTGCATTTTCATGTGCGGGTACATGCGAATATGTACATGTGTTTGTGTGAAGTACATGAACATGTACATATAAATTCTTAGAGTTAATTTACAAGGAATTCCATAAAAATTAAGAAATTTTCATATATCAGTCATGTAACAAGCATTGAAAGCAATTTAGTATAGATGAGATATTTTTTTTTTATCCTGACCCCCAACTTCTTACCACTCACACACCCTCTCAACACCCAATAAATTTATTTTAATCATTATATAGTCATATAAATTCTTAATTGATTTCATGATTTTGCAAAATGATATTTTAGATATATTTAGGCTTAACTTTATTTTACATTTTCATAATCAATCTTAATTCTAAGTGATAATTATCTGCTTAGAACATTGATTATAATCAATAAGCAGATTTGATCCAAAATTTTTATTAATTTTGTATTTTTCTCGATTTAAACTGAATTGAAATCCTTTAAGAAATCCTTTGAAAATCATTTAAGAATAATTATTTTTTTAAAACACCAAAAAAAAAAAGGTCATTTCTGAAATATTAAACAAAATTTATCTTAATTTCAAATTTTTAAATTTTCAATAAAATTTGTAACGTATTTCTGTAAACCAGAAATCATTAAAAAGGAAGTAGCTACAATTTTACGATTACAACGTATAACATATTCGATTGCTTTATAGAACGTAGATGACTCTGAAATTTTTTCTGAACTTCTTTGATTACATTATTCACCATGAAATTCGAGTTACCAGAATTTTCGAAAATAAAATGTTTTAAAATTAAAACAATTTGATTGAATTTTGCTTTTTACTTCATACAGATAGCGACATAATCATTATTTATTTTAATCGTTAATTTGAAATCTGATATTCTGTATGTACATGCTCAGTATTGATGTAGAAAGGTAAATTTTTAATTCGAACAAAACGTATTCAGTTTTTTTATATGTATATTATTTGTTTTATTTTAAAAATCAACAATTTCTATACTTTGTATTTTAAATATTTTCACTACAGGCCTTATGGGAGTATATGTGTGTCTTTTTGCTTCTCTCATAATTTCTCATAAAAGCATTTCATGAGCAGTATTCTATCCACAATTCTCAAAGTTCTCATACAGTATGAGATGAGCTTTTTGAACATCAATATACAATGATGTAAAGGTGTACTACTTTTCGTAGTGTCCATAAGGCCTGGAATGCAAATAATTAAAGTACAGAGTATATAAGAAATAACGATGAGAAAAAAATTTTTTCAAATTTCAGTTATTCGTTAATTCGTTACAACAAAGCAAATTCAAAAACTTAGTCAAACATTTTATTTTATTTTTTTTATTTTCTATTCACTAGACCGAAGAAAAACAATCAGTTCCATGTTAAATACGAATCCATCTAGTATTTTAAGAATTTTTTTGTTGAAACTGGTAACCCAGTTTAAAAATCATATGTTGATTATTTATTATTTTTGCTTTTATATACCATATCATATAAGAAATGAATGTGTATGTACGTATTTATTATTTTGTTGTATTTTGTTTGAGAACATCAAAATTTTTGTTGAAGAGGATAAATTGATACAAAATTTTAATGAGTATATTATTTTATACGTGTGCAATGCTAACCGTACGTAAATGATGTGGATACATAAAGTTCGAATGATTGGATTGGATTAATAGTTTTTTTTTTTTTTTGTTGTTGTTGTTTTTTTTTTTTAATTTCTATCAGTCTAAAAATATAAACGATTTGTGTTTGTTATATATTCAAAAATAAAATAATTTTTCTTTCATATATTACACGATATAATTTGATACATGCACATTTGTATGAAACTTAAAAAATAAAAATAAAAAAAAATAAAAAATCAAAATAAAAAATTAAAAAAATTTAAACGATGAAATTGAATCTTTAATAAAAACAAAAAATTTTTTTGTGCAAAATTTTGGTTTAATTTAAAAAATTTAACAAAAAAAAAAATAGTGAAAATATTTTTGAGGAAAAAAAAAAACATAACTGAAATTTTTAAATTTAAAAAATTTAAAAAAATTTTTAAAGTGAATTCTAAAGTGTAAAAATGAATATAAAAATAAAAATTAAAATACTCGTTCTAATTTTACAAATATCCAAAATTTTATAATTTAAAAATAATAACAAAAAAAAAAAAAAATCAAAACAAAAAATAAAAAATTAAATAAAAATTATGAAAAATCATTTTAGCATTACTTGCAAATTTAAATGAAATTTATTTGTATACGTAACGTATTATTCATTAGTATGAGTGTACACGTAAATTATAAAGTTAAAAATTAAAATTATGTGTGTGTATATACATGAAAAATTGATCATGTGAAAAAAAAAACGAATAATTTCTTGTATTTAAAAAAAAAAAAAAAAAAAAATCTTCTACATGTGCAACTTTGCTATATACACGTATCTAAAAGATATATTTGTAAATATAGTGTGTATATGTACGTATTATAAATAAAAACGTATAAGTGTTTATCTCTATATACGTTAAAATTATTTATTTTTGGATACAATTTGTCTGGATTTCATTTATCAAAATTTTTGAAAAAAAAATTAAAAAGAAAATCATTTGTATTTAATATCGTTTAATGATTTTTCTATAAAATAAAAAAAAATATATTTAAATGTGTATAAACATTTTTTAATTGATTTTAATTATGATTTTTGTAATATCATCAATTTTCATTCAAATAATCGAATTTACAAAGAAAATGAAAAAAAACAAGGAAAATTAATTTGTAAACATCCACGTAAAGAAAAACAAAACAAAAAAAAAAAGCGAAATTTTTTTGAAAAAAAAAAAAAGAAATTTAAATAAAAACAAAAACGAGAGCATATAAAAGAATTTATTCACTT
Source organism: Anthrax anthrax (assembly GCA_963971155.1). Taxonomy (NCBI): domain Eukaryota; kingdom Metazoa; phylum Arthropoda; class Insecta; order Diptera; family Bombyliidae; genus Anthrax; species Anthrax anthrax. Next base: position 17,095,019 of record OZ020124.1, read on the forward strand.
TAAAGAAAAAAAAAAAAAAGAAAAAAAATAAAAAGAAAATTTTTTTTAAACAAACATTCGTTCATTGTATATACTATCAAACTAAAAAAAATCAGTTGTACACACTGTGCTGTGCTTCTGATATACAAATTATACAATATTGTAACATGTGTATATGTACACAAAAATAATTATATATGTGTAATTCTATTTTAAGTATAAATTAAAATACATTTTATTCATCAGCTTATGTACATGTATATGTACGTACACATATACAATACGAGTACATCGAAAATACATTTATAATGAAAATGTATAAAAAATTTTCTTTATATTATTCTCGATAGATTTTCATTTCGACCAAAATAATTTATTACTTCATATATGAACACATACGGTGCTGCGATACATGTTAATGTACTTTTTATGGAAAAAAATTTCAAAAAAAAAAAATTCAAAAATTAATTTTGTTTTTTGTTTTTTTTTTTTTTTTCAATTTGATGAAATTAATAACGAGGACACACAGTGCAAGTAATTATCACATATAGAAACAATCATTTAACCATCAAATTAAAAGATATTACAAATTTTGATGTAACCATATGTATGTACAACAAATACCATTACAAAACGTGTGAATTAACATTTTGACCTGAACGTTAAAAAAAATTTAAAAAAAAATAAATAAAAATTTCTTTTTGTAATAAAAAAAAAAATTTTACAAATTTATTTTTGCTTAACTGAATGAAGTGTGAAATGACAACGGAGGCTTCACCACCGCCAACAACAACAACAGCAGCAACAACAATTGTTAAAATTAAAAAAGAAAATCAAGGCGATGAAATAAAGGTGAGAAAATTTTTTAATTAACGTATAATGGGCATGTAACATTCATGTAAACGTGAAAATTCTTCAAAAGGCTTATAATTATGAAAAATCAAAAAATTTTAAAAAAAAAAAAAATTTTTTTTTACACACTTCACGTACTGTGTGGGATAAATTTTTGTCAACAACAAACAATAATTATAAAATGTCCACGTGTTTTATTTGTTTATAGATTTCTCATACATTTTTCTCATCATATTCAATCTATTTTTTATAGATCTCTATATATAGTGCATGTTATGTAATTTAATGCAATACCAAAATCTCAAATGAATAAAAATAACAACAACAAAAATAAATTCATAAAAATTTCCTTTTTAATAAAGTACCAAAATAAAAGACAAAAAGGTAAAAATATCTATAATTCCATTATATGGGCATTAAATTGATATTCTTGAATACATTTGCGTGGGATTTATTCATTAAAAATTTAAGTTAAAAAAAAAAGAAAAATTTTTTTTTCTTGTTGGACTAGATTTTAACCATGAAATATTCCTTTATGTATGTATTCTGAACCAAAAATCATGTTAAAAGTCATTGAATTCTTTTAGTCAAGTCATTGTCTTCGTCTGAATCTAAATAAATTCGTAGTAATTTCATTATCATAATTAGCACAACCTGGCCTTCGCCACTGATGAAAGATGTTCAAAACCAGAGTACGCTGGAGAAGTTATATGGACGTCCTATGCTCCCTAGAGGAGTGAGTGAAGAGAAAAACAAAATTGGCACAACGAATTCAATTAAGATCAAGATCTTATTACTGTAATGAGGAGGTCTATAACATTAAAATGAACGAAAACAAAGTACAAATTAAGAAAGAAAATCGAGTAAAAGAAAATTATTTTTAATTTTCAAAAATTTTTCCAATCTACAAGAATAGAAAATTAAAATAAGATAATGAAAAATGATAAATTGCCAATTTCTACATACTATCATTCATTCATTTATCATTCATTCATTTCATTCAAAATCATTCATTTTATCAATATTTACGCCTACACTTTTACATCCTGTTTTAGATTTTTCGTCAACAATTTTTTTTTATTTTTATTTATTTATTTTTTTTTTTTTTTTTTTTTGTATTTCAATGAAAAAAAGAAAATTTAATACAAAGGAAAACAATAATTTTAAAATTATAAAAAAAAATAAAATAAAATTGAAAATTAATGCAATTTTAATTCATTGAAATGATGAAGTATTATTTTATTAATCTGAGAAGGACCGTTTTTTTGATTTTTTTTTTTAAATACTTACACTGTAATCTTATATGTAGATACGTGTCCACGTTGTATATATATTTTTCATATATATATATTTTTTTTTTATATTTTTCTTGTCGTTATTTCTAAAGGTAAAAAGTATTCAATTTTCATGTTTTTTAATTAAAATTTATACGTACATATACGAAGGTGTTTGATCATCAAAAAATATTATCTATCTGATATGCTTTTTATATGGGGTTTGTTATTTCAAATCCTTTTATTTTTATTATTATTATTGTTTAATGTATATACATATATTTTATGTGCAAGGCTCAAATTAAATATTAAATTTATATTACATACATATAATATGTAAATCCATAAATACAGTCAGTGTATATGCATGTGTATATGTACATATACATCAAAATAAAATAAAAAATACCTATAATATTTTAAATTGTATAAATACGTTATAAAATACACACACATATACACATTTTGGTTGATGTAATATGTATGTATATGTATGTATGTTCATAATATAAAATAACAATAAGTGTGCATATAATATAGAATATATAGCAAAAACGTCAGACACACTAAAAAGGACATTTAATCTCTTTCTATCGATTCATATTGTATTACAAGCAAGAGGATATATTTAAATATCTTATTACTTCTGATATACACGATACACGTTTAATACATTCATATATGCGTATATGTACATGTATATAATCAGTGTATACGTTGTATGGATACGTGTATATGTGTGTATATTGATGATAAGAGAAATATGAGTTTAAATTCGATGATGAACAAGAACTGGTACTGGAAATCATCTTTATAACAGAGAGTTAACATTCAGAATAAATAAATGGGAATATACATACATATACTCCTATACATGTTAGTATAAGGTTGGTAATCTGTATAGATCATATTCTAGAGTGATGTTCCTTTTTATCTAGTTCTAGAGAGAAGATATTGTATACCTTACTTGTATATTTAATATAAATTTTGTTTATATATAAAATAGAATGGGGTTGATTTAATGAAGAAAAATTGTACAACAGATATGTACTTTAGAATGTATAGTATATATGTATGTAGATATAGATGAATGGGATAATGTTGTTGTTGATGGTTTTAGACTGTCTAAATGAATTTTGATACTGATTACTGGTGCTTGCAAAAGTATTTAATATTATTTTGCTTCACGTTTTTAGATATTATTTCATTTAACGTATACATTTCTTATATGTATGTATATATTTTAGATAAAAAATTTATATATACAAATATACATACATACATTACATCATATAATGTGTGTATGTATAGGATATTATTCGTGCGATTATATTTGTTGTTCATGTTTTGTTTTTTCCTGGATTTGGTTCAGTTTTTTTTGTTTTTTTTTTTTTTTTCTGGAATGTATTTTCTTTCACTAGGTTCGTTTTTTTTTTTTTTTAATAATAAGTAATGAGCGAAATTTAATATCTAGCACGAAAAAATGAATATCAATATGATATCTTGTAAAAAGAAAAAATTCGTTATTTTTAACTAAAAATATTGATTAAATTTTGTTTGTATATTTTTCCATTTACATAGAATATACAATATCAAAATAAAAACCAAAAAGCAAGAAAAAGATATTCATTTATTTGCTTTTATTTTTTATTTTTTTTATTTTGTTCAATTCATAGTAATTAAATACACGCAGGCTATTTTATATTACATATTCAATTTAATTACTCTTAAAAATTTACATACTATCGTTACATTATCTATAAATAATTTTATTTTTTTTTTTTTTTATTATTATTTTAAAAATGCGCTCTCATGTAACAGATTGTTAATTCCATGTATTATACATTTTGTTTTTTAATTCAACCATGGATTTTTATTCCTTTAATGATGTTTTAAAAATTTAAATAAAAATTTGATTCAATTTCTGTTTTTTCTTTTCTCAAAAAAAAAAAAAAAAAAAAAAAAATTACTTTCTCAGTATAATTATAAATAATTTTTAATCCTTTATTTTTAATTAAAATATCACATTATCATGATATTTAAAATTATATAAAAATTTGAATTCAACATGTATCACCATGGTAATTTGTAAAAATTTATCAATTTATATCCTACGTAATATAAACAATTTTTTTTTTGTTTAATTTAAGGAAATTACGTACTAAAATTTCTTTATATTCTACGCAATACAATAATTTAAATAATTTAAAGTACAGAAAATATATAGACTTATGTATCATCATCATCATCATGAATTCACTAGTGCAACAGCCCAAGGATTAATTATTATGATGATTACCCTCGACTTGCACCTACAATAATTTAACGTCCTTTGCAAACCACTCAGTTATTATTCCAGGATGTGTACCATTTATACCACAAAAATTTTCTCTTACTATGCATTTAAGTAATTTTGAAGTCCTGTATCTTTGAATTCTAAATAATCCCTATAAAAACGACTTTCAGGGTATGTACCATGAAATTTTACCACAAAAATTTTCTCCTATTATGTATTTAAATAATTTTTAAGTCCTGTATCTTTGAATTCCTTTGAGTCCTTACGAAAACGGTTTTTTTTTATTTTATTTATTTAATTTTTTTTTTTTTTTTTTTTTGGTATATAAATATTTGTATCTGTGTACAATCCATACACACAAATACAACAGTACAGAAATTTTAAATCAGACTTGTATTTCTTGTATTGAACTTTGAAAAAAAAATAAGAATAATAACCGCAATATTTTTTTTTATTTTATTTTTTTTTTTTTTTTAACTGCAAAAAGTAAAAATCCTTAAATTTCATTTTTAAGTATAATATATCAATGTGAATTTTGTAATAGAATATTGTTTGTAAAATTGTTGAATTTTCATCATGATATGACATCATCATTAATTTTAACGTTACATATATACAAATTTTAAAAAAAAAAATTTTTTAAAAAATGCATATATCAAAATATAACCGAAAAAAAAATCAAAAAAAAAAAAATCAAAATTGCAATATTATCTCATTCGAAATGAATTTTTATTATCAAAATGTTAAAATCATTTTTCTTTTTTAAAATTTTTTTTTTCTGTTTTTGTTTATGTGCTTTTTCTTGCTCATTTATTTATTTATTTATTTATTTTTTATTTTTTTTGTTTCAAATTCATTTGATTATTTTGGTTGATATGTAACATTTTATACCTACAAATGTATCTATATATACTGTTTGGTAAGCGTAATTGGATACCTGAACTGGAATAAACACATATGTATTTAAACATACATTACGAATATATATTTTACTCAGAATTCAAAATAGAATCAGAAAAAAAAAAAAAAAAATTCATTTAATTCTGTATTCTTATATTTTTGTTACGATAAACAAAGTACAATTTTGTATATATATTATTATACAAATTCATTCATTTTATATGTACATGAATATATGCAGATTTATTCGTTAAAACGAATGTACATATTTATATTTATATGCAATTATAATGACTTAGAGATGATGATGTATTCTCAGATTACTGTCTGACTTAGGAATATGATTTAAAAATTATAAAAATTGTATAAAAACACACACACTTACATATCTATAAAAATGTCTGTGTGTGTGTGTGTATTAAAACAAAATTCATATGAATATATCGCGTATATATACATAGTGGAAAAACAACTACTTACCAACATTTATACAAAAAAAAAAAAAAAATTTTTTTTTTTTTTTTGTATACATACATATGCATTTGTTGTATCAAATACCATATATGAATTATTGAATATCATATTACCATGGGATATCAAATTAACATTTGGAAAGTTTTAATGCACGAGCAAACGTTATAATATGCAACTGATATATATAACATACTACATAAGTACATATATTCTCATATGTACAGAATACCTTCTGTTTTTTTTTTTTTTATAAAAGAAAAATAAATAAATAAACAAACAAACAAACAAATTATGTACATATAGTATAGAATATAGTAACAACATAAAATATACATATTATGCTCATTTGTTTTGGTATTGTGTGTTAATGAAACCAGAATTCGATATATAATATACCATGTAAGTGTGTGTATTATGAATATATATACGTATATCTAGATTTTCACATATACATACATACATAGGTATTTATAAAGCTACACACATAATTTATAAATGCTACACAAAATAGCACATGCATATGTGTTCGAGTGGCAAATATATTTGTATATGTAATCATATACATTTATGTATAATATGATAATGATAAACATGTCGTATAAGGTATATATTATCAAGTACATACATATATTATTATTACCATAATTTGAATTGTATATACATTTTGTATTTTTTCATACAATGTTATCAATTTAAAACTTATATTTTTTTTTTTATAGTCCATAAAAAAATAAATAAATTATAAATCCATACACTAATTCGATGCAATTAAGGTCTTATGGAAATGACATAAATTAGTACCACTTTACATCGCTGTATATTGATATTTAAAAAAAATTCATCTCGTATTATATGATAACTTTTCAGATTGTGATAACACTACTCATGAGATAATCTTTTTAGAAATTATGAAAAAGGACACATACTATATACTCCCATAAAACCCTAACTGCATTGAACTAGTGTATGATTAATAATTTATTTACATTTTTAAAGACAGATGAAACATTTTCATAAAATGATCATATGCATTATTAATTATATTTTTCTATTTTGTTTATTTATTTTTTTTTTTTTATTATTTATTTATTAATAATAAATGATTTTATTGTGAGAAAAATTTGTATTCAATTGTTGTATATTGAAATTCTAGTAACTTTAGTCATGTATGTACGTTATATTCCATATGCAAAACACACATGAATATGATATACCAAATTTTTGAAATATTTTATACGAAAGAAGTGTCGTATTAAAATTAAATTATTAAATTTACTACATTTCATGTTTCATATTTTTGAATTTTTTATGTAGATATTCAAAAAATAACGACAATTTTTATTTTCATAATTTTCTAAAGATTAGAATATGAAAATTAACCTGATAATGTCTATAATTCGTTTTTAAAGCATGATAGGTAGGTAGGTAAAGGTGGTCGCTTGCCAATTCTCAAGCAAGCACACTCAGGCCAAAAAGGCCCATTGCAATACCACATCATCAGGAATTTTTACAGATAAATTTTTAAAGCATAATCATCTGGATTTTAAATTGATGTTTTTTTTTTTTTTTCTTTTTTGAATTGATAAATTCTCGTAAATAAAAAATCAATTTAATTAATAAAAATTCAGAAAATTCAATAAAAATAGGTTCTTACCAATAATCGTTTATTAATTCGTTAGTAAGGACTGAGTCTTAGATTTTTATATAAGATTAGTCCTTAGCAATGACTTAGTAAACGATTATTGGTAAGGCCAGTAGCTTTTAAGGACATTAAAGAAAAATCCAATCTCTGTAAGTAAAAATGATTTTAGCCATCACAAAACAGGATTAACATTACGTATGTATAGGTACATATTCTTTGGTATAGGTATATTAAAATTCTTTCCATCTAAATTACAATTATATGTACTAAGATTTAATTATATACAAAAATGTAATTCTAAAGATTTAATTATAATTAAAGTTTTTAAATGTTAACCGTAAAATGGAAATTTTTAAAATGAAATTTAATTACCACATTAAAGGTACATACATACATGAATATTAAATTATAGATGAGTACATACAAATGTACACATCTATAAATACATATAAGAAAATCACATTTAAGAATATCAAATTTATTAACATTTCTGTTTATTCATGACTATAATATGCCAATATACACATACACACACATATTACAAATTGATTATAGTAGACAAAAGAAAAGCATTTATAAAAGCGTATATAAACGACGCACATACATTATACACAAAATTTAAATCCTAGTCATCATAAAATTTTGTTACTCCTTTTAATGAAATTAGATATTAAATTTCAGGCTAACATAATAATATTTGTGCAATCATACACATACATATGTACGTATGTACATTTTTGTCTTTTTTTGGTCTTACACATAAAATTTGATACTTTTAATAATCAATGCTTTTGTCACTAAAAAAAAAATCTTCTAAAATTCCTATGCCAATGAATATGAGCAAATCCATATGAAAATGAATTTGATTATCCATTCTATTGTAATATATTCTGCTACTTCAAATTTTGTAACGTATTTTGTAAAATATACACCTTTTATCATCTTTTTTTAATAATAAATACTGTAAATATTGGATATTGCTACATATTACGTAAAAAAGGTAGTGGCAGTGGGATATACATACATAGTATATGATTCAATTTTAATTAATTTCCATGGTATACATATTAGTGGTCCAAGTTTTATACACATATGTACATACGTCTATATGTGTAAAAATGATCATATTTCACATTTTAAATTCAGAATGCATGTATGTAACGTATTTACATATTTTATGTGTAACACACACGTATGTACATATATATACGCGGCTGTCATCTTTGATGTTCATTAAGAATGGTGAGAATTTTGATATGATAGTGAAATGAATGCATTCTACACATACATATGTACATAACTACATAACTAAAATTCAAAAGACAGAGTTCATCACATGATTATAATGTACATACATATTAACACTATATAAGGTATCCCATATGTATATGTATATGTCTTTTTCCCTGTAGCCTGTAGGTACACCAGCTATAAGGTAAACACATAAAATTTTCTTCATTGTTATATAAATTCAAATTAATGATAGATAGCCAAATAAATTTTATATCCTTATGTAATATATGAATTTCTCAGATTTTTTTTTTTTTTTTTATTTATTAATGAAAAATTTCTTAAGGTTTATAAATTTTATGTTCATTATATTCATAACATACATACTTATATGATATGACCAACAATGATTCACGCATATGCACATACACACAAATACGAATCTCATATGTGTAACTTTTTGAACACATAAGCATCAATAGAAAAAGTATTATACAGAAAATACTATACTCCATACACTAATTCAATGCAGTTAAAGTCTTATGGAAATGACATAAATTAGTACCACTTTACACATCGCTGTATATTGATATTAAAAAATATTCATCTCGTATTATATGATAACTTTACAGATTGTGGTAACACTACTCGTGAAATGATCTTAATTACAAGAAAAGAAAGAGAACACATGTACTCACATAACACCTTAACTTCATCGAATTAATGTATGAAGTATAATTGTTAGATGAATAAAAAACCAAAAGTAAAAAACAAAACTTCATATATACATTTATAGTTGTATTTTATGTAATTGGACACTTAATTAAAAATTTCATAGTCTTTGGTATTATAACAATTTGTATTGAAGTTCGCCTTACAATAAGGTACATACATATGTAATACTCGTATTTATTATTAATGTGTACATACAAAATGAACATATGATATTAAATGTTGATTACTGTTCGTTTATAATAAAATGCAATAATAAAAAAAATTTGATATTACAATATTTCAACATGTCATGTCTATATAATACGTTCTGTTATAATTTTTACACTATACTCAGTCCATTAATATTATGCACTTAAGGGTCTTATGGCGGATTACTTAAAGTGCATCACTATGTATTGATATTTAAAAAATTTATCTGATATAAAATCTCTGTGGATTGTGGTAATACTGCTCGTGAAACGGTCTAATTAGAAATTATAAGAGAAGAAAAAAAACCATATGTACTCCCATAAGGCCTTAAGTGTATAATATTATAAGACAGAGTATAAATGTACAGATTTATATTTTTTCAACACTTTGAAATTTTATACAAATTTTCAAAAATGTGAAAAAAATATAAAAATAAATTTTCTTTAAATTTTTAAAAATATCATTCAAAATCATAAATTAATAAACGGAAATATCATATGGATATATTTAATATATGTAATATCAAAAATAAATTAAGTAAAAAAATAAAAAGATGAAATTCAAAAAAAAAATCATACAAAATGATTAAAAATAAAATGTAATAAATTTTATGATTTTTATTATTAAAGTAATTTGAGAATATCAACTAATAAAAAAATGTAATATTTATTACGTTCGATAATTATTTTGCCTTTTTAGCTATCAGATATACAGATCTCCATATGTGTACAACACATACAAATTTAATGCATTCTTATATACATGTATTAGTATACCCGCCCTAGTAACCAAATCCGTGAGATTTATTAAGAATATCCTGGGACTTTATCGTGTCCTAGTCCATGTGTCCAAGGAATTTTGTCTTGAATTTCCACAGAATTTTGTTGGATTTTCCTATGGAGAGTGTAACGTTGTCAAAAAAAAAGATAAAATGAACTCTATATTGTAAGAAAAAAAGACAAAGTCCGATATTTAAGTCAGACGTAAGCTGGAAACTGTCCTATGTTGGACAGCTTGGTTACTAGGGCGTTTCCATTGAATTCATCTTTCACCATTCATAATTTAAATTTACATTTAATTTTTCAATAAAAAATTTTCAAAAAAAAACGAAAAAAAAGAAAATCATAAAGATTTTCATTTAATTAAATTAAGTAGACATTCTATATCGATCCTTACATACATAACGTAAACGTATACTGTGTATGGTGTACTAATCGTTCAGTTTTAGCAAAGAAAATACATTACAAGGAAAAATACGTTATCTGTGATTTCAGTTTAAAATTTTGAAATTTTCTTATTTCGTTTTTCCAAAGTGAAAATTTATAGATTTTTTCTAATGAGCAAAAAAATTTCGTTATCATCATCATATACAGGCACTAGAGTCCTTAGGAGGACGGACACTCGCCTATTTCAGAATTTATTGCCATGCCATTGAAATTTTATACAAATTTTCAAAAATATGAAAAAATGATTTAAATCACCTAAAAAAAAAATTTTCAAAATTCAAAATGATTTAATTACCATCTCTTCCTTGGTCTTTCAATGGGGGCCTTTAGCCACATCAAGGTTTTGCCTTTATTATTCCATTTTTCCAAAGTGAAAATTTTTAAATTTGTTTTTTTTTTTTTTTTTTTTTTGAATAAACAGAAAAATTCACTGATTATTTTTTTCTTTTCAATTTTCCAATAAAAATTTGTTTATATTTTCCACAAGCTAAAATTTAGATACAACATACATTCATATATATAAAATTTTAAAGAAAATTTAATGTTTCATTAAAGAAAGTAAATTATAGCTGGTTCATGTATACGAGTTTATGATTATAATTTTCTTTTTAATTTTAAAAAGGAAAGAATATCTGAAAAAAAAAAAAAAAATAGCTTAAAAGAATAAATAATCGAATAATGAAAAAAATTAACAAAAAAAAAAAAAAAAACGAATAACAAGAAAAAGAATAAGAAAGAGAAGAAAAAATAAATAAATATAATACGCGATGGACATTTAATACATCTTACAATGCCAGTTGTAACTAATACAAAATCTATATAGAATGAAAAATTAGTTTATCTACTATTGAAACATTATTACTATTATTTTTATTGTGTATTTTGTAATATAAGAAATATGCATATACACATACATACATACATACATTTACGTGTATCATTTAAAAAGCTAAAATAGCTAAAAAAAAAAAAAAAAAAAAACAACTGGCTTGCTGGCTTGGCCCACAAATGAGCAAAAAAAAAAAAAAATTACATACACAAATAACTGATATATGAGAGAAGTTAAATATATATTTAGGTATAGAGTATTAAACATGATACGTTATACAGTGCACCACCAGTACTACTACATAATTTAAATATATGATAATAAAAATTTAAAAAAAAAAAAAAATTCTACACGTATGTATGAGTAATTGATACCACACATTAGCGTATTTATATTTATTTATTTGTAATTTTGTATTATTTTCTTTTTTTTTTTCTATCGTTAACATATAATACAATATATTACATATAGCATATACATATAAAAAAATATTATATATCTAATCCGTGGATATCTGATATCTTTCGCGAAGAATATAACATAAAAGATATATTTTCATACTGTATACTGTTTTAAAAAAAAAATTTTTTTTTTTTTTTTTGTACATTTATGGATAGAAATGGGATATATAGTATATAGTATTCCATATATGAATACCATCATATCAAATTACACAAATTATTGCTTGTTTTCTGAATCGTCAGTTTTGTTGCGGCCACATATCGTATGAATGTGCGTACAAACACTTGTATATATATACATTTCGTCTTATCTTTGAATAAAATTTTTTTTTTTTTTTTTTTTTTTCAAAATATACATTTTGTCATTAATGATATGTTTGATTAATTATGTGAGAAAAATAAAATGCAATATTTTTAATGTTCATTTTTAATGGACATATGCATATGCAAATACAATGCAAATACATTACATTTGAAATTTCTTTCTTTAAGAAATTATCATTTTTAAAAAGAAAAAAAAAAAAAAAAATCATTTATAACGTCTTTTACACATTCATTATGTAAATAAGGAAATCATTTCATTTATATATTTAAATTTTCCTGATTATACTGAATTAATAAGAATTTTCTGGTTTTTATATTTTTTCGAATTTTTGTAACGGAAAATTATTTTAAATTAAAAATATCATTATTTATTTTTTTTTTTGATTAAAAAACATAATTGGACCATTTTTTAGATTTCTTTAGAATTGAAAAATAAATAAATAAATTCTAAAAATTTAAAATTTTCATTTTTTTTCATTTTTTTTTTTTTTAATTTTTCTTTTTCAGGATTTCGCCGAAACAGCTATGAATGAATTATTAGGTTGGTATGGTTATGATGGTGTTGATCGATTAGAATTACCATCAAAAACATCATGTTTAGCATCATTTAATTCAGATAATAGTAGCCGAAGTGAAATTCATAGTAATGGTAATGGTAATAATCGTCGTGGTGGTGGTGATAATATTATAACATCTATAAATCATGATAGTTCTAGAGAAAATTCAAAGAGTCCATGTTCAATTAAAAGGAATGATAAACAAGGTAAAATATTACAGATTAAAATGAAATGGTTTCTAACTGGTTTTTTTTTTTTCGTTTATCTTTTTTTTTTTTTTTTTTGAATTTTGAATTTTATACGTTACATAAAATAATTAAAAATTATTTTTAAAAAAAATTTTTTCTTGTATTTTATATGTATTCAATTTATTACATACAGAAATTATGAAAATTTTGAAAAGTTTTAAGATAATCTTTCATTATACATGAACATACCTATAATACAAGTATGTGTACATGTATGTATATTAATTTTTCAATAATTTTGTATTTTAAAATTAAAAATATTTAAACATTTTTTGGGCTTCATATATTTAAGGATATATGATACAATTTCCATTAAAAAAATTTTTTGTAAAATTTTATATTAAATAATAATTATTTTTTTTTTTATGATTTTTCTTTTAGATACATTTTGTGGATGGTGCCGACGTGAAGTACCTGAAAATTCACCAGATTTTTTAACAACATCAGATGGACCACGTTATTGTTCAGAATCATGTTTTGCTCAAAGTCGACGTGCAT